>VRYO01002772.1:13070154-13084058 GCA_009812075.1 Sialia sialis | reverse complement strand
ACACGTTCCTGTGTCACCTACCCTGGGTGACTCTGCCTTGGCAGGGGGATTGGACTGGAGCTCCTCTGCAACCCAGCTCTTCTCTGATTCTGTTTGCAAGTAATTGCGTGGGGAAGGATGTCAAAGTGCGTTTGTCACCTAATTCAATGTTGTGCCGTTTTATCTCTTTAGCAAAACCAACACAATATGCAAGAAATGTGCCCAAAACGTGAAGCAGTTCGGAACGGTGAGTAGTTACATGGTTCTTAATGCTGAAGTTGAGCTCGTTTGTGCTTGTAACTAATCTTCTTTAGCTTCTTTTGAGGAAAACAAACAAAAAAACAAACCAAAAACAACAAAAACAAAACAAACAGAAAAAAAAAAAAACTAAACAAAAAAGAAACCCACAATAGAGATTGCTATCCAGAAAGGTAATGGAAAAGACTGACACCTCTTGATTTCCTCTGTGGGTTACCATTGCTTTTCCCAAACTGAAATCCCTTTGGGTTATATATAGCTTTGCAGTTAAGAATAATTTCGATGTAGCTATTTGTAACAAAGCAATGTTATCTAATGCCACACAGGTTAAGTTATTCTCTGCATATTCTCATAAGCACACACTTCATGGCAGGAAGGTCATTAGCCCTCATTGTTCCTAAGGAGTAGTAAATGTGAAAATCTACTAATACCACATACTTTATGTTATGTAAGTCTTAAAAAATGCATGTTAATCATGTTAAGCTAATAAGTACAAAAGATTTTGAGTATTTATCTACATTCATGTTACATTGCATTTTCTCATGTTGAATTTTAGCTTCATTTCTGTTGGGAAAATGAACTTTTTATTATGTGAATGCGCACATTGTATCTGAGCCATTCTGCAGATACAAGGTTTTAGGAGGTACCAGCATAATCTTGTTGTGAAACAAAAAGGCATAACTTCCCTGTACTTGAGATAAATCATATTATTTGAGAAACATAATAGCTGTTGGCATGTAGTCAGGCACTTTGTGAATGTATATACAAAGTGAACAAAGAAATGCTTTCAAAAGCTTAAAATGCAGCAAAATGAATCGCAGGACAGATCCAGCAATGATTTTATCAGTAGTTCATCAGAAAACAGAACTGCATTGAAGAAAATCAGCCACTTCTAACCTATGAAAACTGACAGCAATTTTATTTTTCAGCTCTGTATTAGTCTAGTTGAGCATACAATATGAAAGTTGATAACGTGACCTAATAGTTCAGATCAGATAGATCTGAACTTGTTTTTTGTTTGGTGGTGGGGCTTTTTTTGTTTGTTTTGTATTTTAAGTTTCCTGCAGAATTGCAGTGATTAGGATACTAGTCTTGGAACTGTAGGGTTATTGAATCCCTGAGCTGTGCAAAGGAGAGGGATGCCGTCAGAAACTTCCAGTCTTAAAAAAATCACTTGGTTACTCTTCTTTTAAAGTTCTATATGTAGTTTCTTAAGTAGTGTAGTAAAACTGAGAGAAAATATCAGCATATTTTAAAAAATTAAAAGCTATAGGTGTAGAAGCTAGAACCAGCTAGAGGTGTGTTTCTTTTATTGTATCTGGTTTTTCATGGAAAGTCCAGGCTGTTTTTAACCCCTGAAGAAGCATCATTTTAGAGAAAAAGTTTAGTACTGAAGATAAAAATGGTAGGAAAAAGGTTCTTTGAAGTAGGGTATTTGAAGCCTTGCTAGTTTTGAAGCATCATTGTGCAAATTGAAATACCTGTGTTCATTACTGAAAATACAGTCTATTGACTTCAGTTAAACTTTTTTTTTTTCAGCCCAAGCCTTGTCAGTATTGTAACATTATTGCAGCATTTATCGGCACAAAATGCCAGCGTTGCACCAACTCGGAGAAGAAGTATGGCCCACCTCAGACCTGTGAGCAGTGCAAACAGCAATGTGCTTTTGATCGAAAAGAGGAGGGAAGAAGGAAGGTAGGCTTTGTTCCACACCTCTCATGGCTTAGGCTGACAATAGTTCCTCCTTCAGAAGAGAAAGGTTAACAGGAATGTATCTTAAGTTCTCTAATACTAGAACAAAGTTGCTCATCTGTGCTTTTCAATATTTCAATTAGATTTTGTAACTTGCAATTGTTATTTTAGCTACTGAGCTAACTTTTAATTAAATCACTCTTTCTTAAAAAAAAAGGGATAAGTGTTACTAAGCAGCTCAGCAGTTCTCGTGTTTTGATGTTCCTTTTATTTTCCTATCCATTGGACCTCGTGTATGTGCATAACTTGAATCTGTCACTTTACTTCTTATTTGCCTGCCTTGCCTTTAAGTAGAGCACCAGAGAGGTAGACTTCTCGGAGCAGCCCTTTGTGTTCTGTTTTGTTAAATAGCTTTGGTGAGTGCCACTTTCTCATTCCAGAAGGTGCTGAGAAAATGACCTCAAAAGCCACTTGACATCTTGATTCTGCCTGCAGTATGATAGGTTGAAAGAGTGCACATAGTGTCTATACTGAAAAACACTCATCCTTTAAAAAAGTTGGAATTATTTCTGCAATGTGGAGCAGGTCCAAAAATTGCTAGGTCTCTTTGTAGCATAACTTTGATGACAAGTGGAATTAGATTGACTTTACTAAAAGAAACTTGCATATATTGGAGATACAATATCAGTGTTTCATACCAAAGGTGTCTCTTTTTCCCAACGATAATGGATGAAGCGAAACAAAAACTTCTTGCAAATATTGAGTACATCTCTCTAGTGCAATGTACTTGGAAATAAAACCTGAATTATTTCTCAAAAGGTTGATGGAAAGTTGTTGTGTTGGCTCTGTACGCTGTCCTACAAGAGAGTGCTTCAGAAGACAAAAGAACAGAGGAAGAGCCTGGGATCTTCACATTCTAACTCCTCATCATCATCTCTTACTGAGAAAGACCAGCATCATTCAAAACACCACCATCACCACCATCATCATCGTCACAGCAGCAGTCATCATAAGTAAGTGTTTCAAAATTTGAAATGTAGCTCTTCATCTTCTGTGTTCTGTTTGTACTAGTAAGACAGTAAGAAAAACTATTTAAAACATAGTGTCAAAAACAGTAGCAGAGCATTATTCGTCATGCTCTGTCAAAATGCTTAGATTCTTAGAGTTTGAGTGAGGGGGTTCATTTAAAAAAATTGAATTTTTGGTGATTGTCAAACTAATTGGTGTTAAAATTGATAACAAGTCTAGGAAAAAGGGCTATGGAATGGCTACAGAAAAAAGTTGCTTCAGGGTAAACTTGTGTTTGTGTTTCTACACAGCAACTGCTGTATGGTACCTGCATTTGCCAAAGGTGTGTATTAGCAGTGAGACTCCTCATCCTGACTTGCTTCACCCTGACTTGTTTGTGTACAAATACTCACAATTAAGAGGAGAAGCAGAAACAATAGTGTGGGATTATTTTCTGTGTAGGACTAGTTCGTACCTCTTTGCTAGTTTTTATAAGCAAGTCTTGCTGGAGTAGGCAGTTTGGGAGTGGCTGTGATACAAACAGAGGGACATAGGAGTGTCTGTTCAGTTACTGTCACTCTTACAACATTTCACATAATTTTGTCCCATTTCCTGCAACTTTTCTCAACACATAATCTCTGGTCATGGCATAAACAGTGTACCAACCTTAAGGTACATAACAAGTTTATTTAATCATAAACCACAGAATTAATGTGGGATTTTGTGCTGCTATGATAGTAGTCATGATTCTTATTTTCACTGATAGATTTGTGGCAGCGTAACTTTAGAACTGTTTTTTGTGTTTGATAGTAAACAGTATGTCTGCAATGGTAATGACCCTGATCCCAGACACACAGACACTTTCGAAGCTTCACATTTCTAGTGCTTATAATTTTTCATCTTGTTTGGAACTTGCCTAAGTGTGACTTAAAGATAGAGGCAAAATAAGATGAAATTATATTCGCAATGAGTAAAAGAGAAAGATCCATATTTTCACTTAAGAGAAAAGTAAGATTTGGTGTTTTAGGAGTTCAAAGAAAAAATTATTCTTGTCAAGCACAGAGTTATTGTACTGTACTTTTAAATCTCTGCTGAAAATTGAATTACAGAAAGTTAAATCTAATTTAATGCATTTGGCACAGGTGCAGTAAGGATTAAATAAAAAAATAAACTCTTTACTGTAGAATAGAGTTTCTGATATACTCAAGAGTTGTAACAGTACACATATCAATACAGATCACAGTGTTCCTGGTTTCCCAACTTTTTTTTTTCTGTAGACTGCCGCAGGTCCATTGGTTCTGGTCCAATTAATATGACTCTTGTTACCTGTCCGTTTAAGTTATTGTTAAGGTCAGGCTATGGAGACAGTGAGGTAGAAATACAGATTCTTTGAACTATTCCACTCAGTGAAATCTTCTACGTTCTGCCATTCCTATATCAGTGTTCTTTATTAGTTTCTTTTGAAATTATTGAAATTGAATTATTACAATCTGAGAAGCAGCTATTTTCAGGGATCCAAAATTTAACTTTACTCTTATGGCACCAAATGAGCACTATTTCAGGCAGTGTTCATATAGCAGCGTGGGAATCCCAGGAGAGCTGCTTTAGACCAACTTACTGAGTACAAGATTAGCAAGACAAAGTTCAAAAAAATCTGGAGATATCAGCAGAAAGTCTTGAGGCCTACCATCTGTACAATCTGGACTTATAATAGTGTAGATATTTAGCCAAGAAATACTTTTATAGCATCCTGACATATTAAAGCATGGACAGGAACTTCAGTGTCCAGCTGAAAATTAATAATTGCTCACTGTATTAGGGAAAAAAAAAGGTGGGGGGAGGGATTTTTCTTGAGTACAGATACCATTCATATAAACTTACAATAGTGGTGTGTTTGATCAGTTACGAAGTACGTTTCATGTATTTCAGAATCAGCAACCTGAGTCCAGAACAAGATCAGGGACTATGGAAACAGAGGTAAATATTGTTTATTTTTATTTCTTTTAATTTATCTTGCAGTTTTAATTTAAAGAATTTTTTTTCTTGCATTTCTGGCTAGTCTCTAGCATTCCATCTAGGAGCATGAGTTAGTTTTTTTACATGTACCAAATGGTGATATTAGAGAGTTGCATAGTATGAGGCTTTAGGTTTACATTTTGTTTGATTTCAGCCATAAATCCTCTGCAGCTATTCAGAATGAAACTCCAAAGAAAAAACCCAAACTGGAATCCAAGCCATCAAATGGAGATAGGTAAAGTTACATTTTTGTAAAGCTGAGCCATTTCAACCAAAGAGAGCACTGATTTGTGGCCTGTTGCCGTTCTTTGTTTGTCTGAAGAATGAGGGATGTGAAACTTGTGTCCTGCCAGATGGATTATTGGGTGGCATCTGAGTGCTGTCAGTCAATTAAACTACTTTATTAGCAGAAAACTAGTACTATTTTCCTGCTTTTAAGCTGTTTGGGGAAAAATTAAACAAAGCTTATGTACAAAGTAGCAGTTATCAACACAGTGGTGTTCCCTCACATCGGGAATTGTTTTATCAGTTAGATGCAGGGTAGGGCCTGCTGCTTTAAGCTGACCAGTATCTAGAGAATTCTTTTAAACTTTAATGTGGGAGACTGGATCTTCTTTCTATCTCTGGCCAAGTGGTCAGAATAAAAGTTAAAAGTGGCTGCTTCAGTCAAAAGGTATTTGTCCCCCTCAAAGCTAATACTGAATTATATTTCTGCAGGTGTATGTAATGTGTGCCATTAGTAAGGTAATTTGCCAGTTGCATCCATTTCTGTCAGGTACATACTTTTTTTGCATTAGTCCTTAAGGATGTTTATGGAATTATTAATTATGAATTTGAAATTTTTTTAAGTGTTTTTCTTTTTTCTTTTGATGTTGTAACTAACTATTGTTTTTCATTTTTAGTAGCTCTGTAAATCAGTCTGCAGACAGTGGAGGAACTGACAACTTTGTCCTCATAAGTCAGCTTAAAGAAGAAGTAATGTCACTTAAACGTCTTCTGCAGCAAAGAGATCAGACTATTTTAGAGAAAGATAAAAAGGTAAAAAATACACCTGCTTAATAAGACCTTTATAATTTATTTTCTGTTTTGTAGCCTCCTAAAAATGTCAAAACAATAAGATAAAGCAGAAGTCAGATACAGTTGTTTTATAAGGCAGCTAATCAGATCTTAACATTTTGAGGAAAACTTTTGGATTCTAGTATCATGAATATATTTTGTCTCTAAGTCGGAGTAATTTATCTTACCTCACTTCAGCCATGAAGAAGTTAGCCTGTTACTCAGGCTGCATGCCACGGGTCCTGGATAAAGTGACAGACAGTAGTTTGCATGTTTTACATGCTCTTAACTAAATCATGGCAAAGAGTAGTAGCCATTCTGGGTTTAGCACAGTTTTTATTTAATTTTAAACTAAAGCTACTCTAGCCATAATAAGTTAATGTACAAATTTACATCTGTAGTATGTGAAAATTAAGTGGTTTGATTTTATAGGATTGGTAAGCATTGTGGGTTGTCAAGTCCTTGTGGGCAGAGACTGGGAGAAAAACTTGGATTTAGTGGCTGTCAGTCAACAAAAGTTAAGTAAAATTGTCAGGCCCAAGTGGCTGCAGCAAAACTCGTACAGAAGATTTGCCCTTGAAACAAACTAATGACTAAGAAGAAAAGAGAAATAACAACAAATACAGACTTTTATTTGCATGTACTTTATTTCTCTACCATCTGAAAAACTAGAAGCTTTTAGGACACTATAGCAGTGGCTCTAGAATGTCTGTTCAGGATTGAGTAGGTTATGGAATTGTATTCCAAACAAATTTATTATATTTTTAAGTAAAATTTTGATTGTTAATGCATGCTGGCCTACCTAACGTTGAGGGGTAAGAAAGACTCATTCACACTGAAAGGAAAATGCTTCCACTTTTAAACTATAGTTCAGTATCTTCATTTCTACACATAGCTGTGTTTTGTAAAGAATATTGAACTGATTTTCATTTATGTCACTGTTAAAATATATCTAGTGTTGGAAGTACTTGGTATTTCAAGCCTTTAAGTGTTTAATGTGAAAGAGCTTCAAAGGATGGACATTAGGCCCTGATCTCTCTCGTATAAAGCTAGGAGAAGATCATGAGTCAATAGGAAATTCAGTTATCTCTTTTTTTTTAATCTTCTGGGCAAAGCTAACAAAAGTGGTAGGTAAGGAAATGTCACCTACTTCTGCATAACCACTGCAATGACTTGTTTTGTGCTGTTCCCATAGGGAGAGCATCTAGTGATTTCAATATCCCCACTGCTAGAACTATTGGACTTCAGAATTCCTCAAAATTCAGGCATGAAGTCCTCACTTTCACAGCATCACTTACTTTGTCAGCTGCTGCAGGGAGGAGAACAGCTGAACACAGTGTTTGCATAGCTGAAAAAATTACAGCAAATGAACATACTGCAGATTATTTTATTTTTTTTTTGCTGTGAGATAGTAAATTTGAAGACATGTACTGGGTGAAAAGCCTGAGCCATACCTGTGGGAGATTGCTGTTAAAGTCATGTCTCAAGATTTGTGAAGGGACAGCATTTGAACAGTTTTGAATGCTCCAGAAGTAAACCCTCTGAATTGTACAGCTTGGCAACAAAAACAGCTCAATACATCAGCTTTACAGATAATACTCATTCATCACTGTTATGAGTTAGGGTATCAGCCATGTCATTATCAGTGCTTATTGTTTGCAGTACTAGCCGTGTTTGTCTTTCTAAATGATAGTGGGAAACCACAACATTACCGTGGGGCTCTGAGACTTCATTATTAGGAGAGGACCACAGTTTGCTGAATGTTCACAGGTAGTGTGTTTGCTTGTCTAGTTGCATACTTCACTGTGGTGCAACACTACCAGAGTTTGTTTTATATTTAGTGTGAGCTGTGTGGGTTTGCACCGGATGCCCTGTAGTCTACAGCAGCCCTAAGTGCGTGCCTTGAGCTACAGTGAGTTATGTACCATTGTAGCTACATACCTGCACTTGACCATTTGATTGTTTTTTTTGAACAGTATCTGTTTCACTACATGTGATTTGACACATGCTAAGGTTGGCAATAGCAGTCTTAGTAGTAACTTCAGGAGGGTATGCTCTGGTTTGTTACGGCAGGCATCTTTGCTAGCAAAGAGGCATAATCTCCTAATAAATCTGCAATGTATACACTGTATATATTTATCCTTCTGCTTATGACAAAATGTAGCATAAAAGAACACAAAAGCATCCCTTTTTATTGTCTTTGTAGGAAAGATTTTTTGGGGTGTTACCACACTGTATAACTGAGAGATGTAACTGAAGACTGTGATAAGCATCTCACAGCTGAAAGAACAGCAAACATTATAAATCAGTCTTGTGTTTGATTTTTTTTTTTTTTTTTGGTTGAGGTTTAGCCTTTTTTATACAAAATCCTGGGCAGATAGTATGGTTATATGACTACAGTTACTTTCTGCATATAAAATAGGTATACACACTTTGCAAACTGCTTCTCAAGTGCTGAGCTGTCAATACTGCACTAGTAAATAAATGCAGTGTTTCCTGAGATTCCTGAGCCTTCACTAAAAATTTCACATATTGACTAGAAGATGTATCCTGTTGCAGTTCAAGGAATCTTCATAGGATATGTGTTTTTCAGTTGACAGAATTGAAGGCAGACTTCCAGTACCAAGAGTCTAACTTGAGGACAAAGATGAACAGTATGGAGAAAGCTCACAAGGAAACTGTGGAACAGTTGCAGGTGCGTAATTGCTTATCAATACTTGGGAAATAATTCAGATGGAATCATATATTCAGGCTGTTCACTCAGCTTGTTCACTCAGGATGGTTCACTCCAACACAGTAACACCAAGTTCAGGAGTGGTCATTGCCATGCCTAACTTTGGATGCATTGTACAGCAGCTCTGACAGCCAGTCTCCATATAAGTTAAACTGACCCTTTACAAGGTAAAGCCTTACCTCACATGCTTTTTTTATTTTTATTTTTTGTCTGTTCTCCCACAATTTATCACTTGTCATGGGCTATGGATCTGATTTAAGGACTCAGCATTAACACATTAACAGCTAGATGTCTCTTGTTAAAGCATGCTTTATCAGGAAGAAAGCCTAAATTAGTTGCCTTGTAAATCACAGACTGAACAGACCCAGTGCAATAGTGGATATGTTAAATTTTGCAATGTGGATGTGGTTACTTTCTCTGTTGAAGACAGAATATGCATATAAAAAAAAATACAGTTCTTTGAAAAGTGATCATTGCCTTCTCTGAATGTTCTTAGCATGTGCATTTTGAGAATTTGCTCATAAATGCAAAGTGCATGGCGCTACTATTTCAGTAACTCATACCTTTTTTAATCTGTATTGCAGGCCAAAAACAGAGAACTGCTCAAACAGGTCGCAGCATTGTCAAAGGGTAAAAAGTTTGATAAAAGCGGGAGTATCCTCACATCTCCTTGAGGAACTGATACTCAATGTACATTTGAGTAATTCTGTGAAGCCCTTAAAATCCTGTGTAGTGGAGAAAAATATTTTTGCACACCAGATTAGTTGGCATGTTTCCTACATGTTTTTATAATTAATATGCAGCTTTTTTTAGTTACTGTTCAGATGAAATACTTCAACTGGCTTGAAGAATGTTTTTATTTTTTTGATATTGGAAACCTTTTGCCAGCAATAGTATTAAACAATTGCATAGAGAACATAGCAGTGCTCTCTCTGAAAGGACAACATGCAATAACAAACTAGGTGTACTTTTTACAAAGTAGCAGTTGAGTCTTTTAAACTACACTGATGTCAGCCAAAAGTTTGAGTCTGCAGTGACACTGAACACTGGTTTCTGGCAACTGTTCTTTTACTTTGTATGAAAATATAAATTTGGAATAGAAATCATGGTGCTCTCAAGTGGAACTAAAAAGAGGCATATATGTATGTGTAAATACGACTGTAACGGTTATATTCTTAGTTATAACAAGTAATTAGTGTTTTACATTCTTGTGATAGGGACTGACTGAAAGATTATCTATTGTACAGTAACAGAGGCAGTGTGGTTTTTGTAAGATTTACTGTAGACTTTTCTTGCAAGTGCCTTTCTCCAACTGTTTATTTATAGGAATGTTGGTATTTTGTACATAAGGTTTTTATGTTTTAAAATCATGTTTAATAAATGTTTTATGTAAATATAAATGTGTGTACAGAGGAATCTGAAACAAAGATCAAAGTGGCTAGTGCAGTGCTCGAGGCAGCATTAAGAGCTGGCTAGCTGATTGATGGACACTGAGTATTGGCTTTAGATAACCTTAGTAGCTTGTGTCTGTGAGGTGTAGAATTTTATTAGTGCTGCTCATGACAAACACTTCCTGAACAAAAAACAAAATGTTTTTCTACCACATTGGAGTTTCATGGTTTGTTTATACATTTTTCCCATTTGGCACAGCACTAATTTTAATTCCATAGCAGACATGCTAGTACTCCAATGTTACATACTTAGCTAGTGATACACACTCGAAGTTTTAAATGCATTTATTCCCCATTGTCTGATTTAATGTACTTGATTGTAACTTATGGTGATTCTTCTTAATGATTTGCAACATTCACATCCCCCACTGAAGATGCACACTGAGAAAAGAGTAGCCAAAATAATGGTCTTGAAATTAACTAAGGGAATGGATGTGGTGTCATAGAGTGGGTTTTAATGTACTGGGTGGATTTGCATTCTAAATTACATCAGTTTAAGTTTACTCTGCTCCTAATGGACATGAGTCATATTCAGAAATTTCTATTAAACAGTAATTTACTGTACCCCGAGGTATGTATTCATGAGGGTAAGTTATGAATCCGCATAAAAGGAAGTAGACTTACATGGGTAAAGGTTTAAGTCAGCTCTGGATACTGACTGGTAACAGGGTAGCTGTTGATATTTCAGCAAGTTTCTGTAGAAACAGCTACCCATTTTTGATTAAAGAACTGAAGTCTATAGACTCTTGGCTGGTCACCTAGATACTGAACTATGAACACCTTGTCAATAGTTCAAAGGAGTTCCAGCAGCGACAGACTACTGAAAAATATGAAAAATTTGAGCTATCTTGTTTCATATTGTATATGTGTATTTTTATACCCTAAAATCAACTTTGTAAATTTATAAAAGCTCCTCTTTAAATGTATTAAAACTAGGGTAGAGAATGCTGCTATCTTTGTGGTTGATATTAATTTTTTTTAGTATACAAATTTATGACTTTTATTAATTCAGAATTAGTATTTGGATAATTTTTTTCCAGTTTGATGGTGACCCATATTCAGTGAAATAATTTTTAAAATACTGAAATGCATAGCAAAATGAAATATTTGAATTGAGATTATTTAATGATATCAGTTCAAAGAAACATCATATCAGATTTTAAAGAAACAAACAGAAGTTCTGTATTAGAAGTAATTGACTTTATAAATTCTAGTCAAAAGAATTTTTAGGGGTTTCCCCCTGTTTAGTTCTAATTAAATACCTGTGGATTTTCTTACATGATCTCATTTTTAACATTAATTTTTTTAAAGTTCTTAACTAGCCAACTGAATCCCAGTCCTGAGAATTGTGTCCTGGAGCTGTAGATCATTGGCATAATAAACTGATGTTCTTTAAACGTGGATCTGCGAGGAGATTGTTGTACTGTATTGTGCTTTCTAGCCTGTTTCCAGATGTTGATTAGCATTGACCAGTAATGGCCATTTTGGCTCAAGTTATTTATGTATTTTAAGCCTGTGAATATTGCAGCCTCCTTTTAGAAAGTTTGTCCAAATCCACGTTCTGCAGTGAAGCTGTTCAGCTGTCCACATGTATAGATTATTGAAATGCTGTACTGGCACACATCTGACCGTTGACATTTTGTACCTTTTCTAAATCCAATGTTTCACAATAAAATCTTGTCAAAACATTCATCTGTCCTTTCAAAATTATTCAAATATCCATGTTTTGTGTTAATCTTTCATGCTATTTTATTCACTAAAAGTCTGTGGCAAAAAAATGGGCAGAATTAGTATTTCAATTTCTGTTAAGATTAGACACTTTGGCCTGTCTGCAGATTGTAACAAACTAGATCTACAGATTACTCTGTCTCATGAAAATATTTTTGTTTTCTACAATGGAATTATAATACATAGAAATATTTTTCTATTGAGAAGAGAAACACTTGAAGTGACATTGATAATTTTTGTTCCCTTTCTTGTGTCAGGAGTTAGGCACCCACACTCCTTCCTGCTGACTGTCCATTGCAGTGGCTACTAGTGTTTAGAGCACCGGTGCTGCAAATTGTAAATCTCACTTATATTTTTCTCAGCAACCAATCTTCATTGTTCCACAATCCAGAAGAATACTTCTCATTCAAGAATTAAAGTTCAAAATGAAAAAAAACTAGCAAAAAACCCTACCAAAAATAAAAACAAACAAAACCAACAAAAAACCAAAAACACAACAACAAAAAAAATAACCCAAGTCCAGCAAGAAAGTAAGATTCTGTATCTGGTCAAGGCAATTACTGCGAAGGGGAGAATCTTTGAGTTTCAGAGCATCTCAAAACTGTTGATATTTTGTGTTCGGTATAGTAATGAACAATATGCTGTTCTAATACTGGATTGTTCTCAGTCTCATTTTAATGCAAACTTGCAACAGCAGCTTTGAAGACAATTATTTTTAAAGCTGAGAGCAAGTCAAAACTCTGTGTGGTGTACTTATTTTAAGTGTGGCTTCCATGTGACACATGCAAAATGTGTGTAACCGTCCATGTAACCGACTCCTGAAAAGAGATTTGTATCATTTGAAGTAAATTTCCTTGAACGTTTACATTTATATAACCTGTGTATAGGCATTCAGGCAGTTCTTAAGGGTCTTTAGTACCTTCAAAAGTCTGAATCCACACTGATTTTTATGAAAACACTGATGTTTATGAGTATAAACTATAGCTATTGAAATGGAGTAAAAGCTTTTCATGTCATTTTTATTCATTCAAATGATTACTAAAATATTGGTACTGCAATAGAAGATACATTTTCTGATATAATATATGCAATTGCTTTAGCTTTCCTCATGGAAGAGGTACTGATATATGAAATTACTTCTGTTGAATCCTACAGAAGAAGTCGGGGGTATTAGAGGAGGGGAATTTTGAGGTGAAAGGAGATGTTTGTAATGCTCCTGGAGAAGGAAGGAGGGTAATGGAGGTGTCAGGACTAATGGGGAAGAGAAGCCTCTGAGATACCATGTTACTTGTTTATGCAATGTACTGAGTCACACAGCTGGGTTTTTTTAAGGGATACATATTTTCTATATATCTGAAATGCAGTATTGCTTAAGGGAGATTTTTGGTTTTGTTGGAGGTTGTTTGCTTTTAGCCGTACCAGAGTCCAGATTTTAGAAATGAACAGAATAAACCCCTTGGTTGAATTGGAATACAAAGATGTACAATGTAACATCCCCCTTATGACCAGTTAGTCAAAAATAAAACAGGTAAAACTGCAACAGACAGCTGCATGCCACAACCCCAGCTGCATAATGGTGAAAGTTTCACTATATGACTCCAAGTGACTATTCTTACAAATTAGCCAGAAATTGTCATT
The DNA here is from genome assembly GCA_009812075.1 of Sialia sialis. Lineage (NCBI taxonomy): Eukaryota > Metazoa > Chordata > Aves > Passeriformes > Turdidae > Sialia > Sialia sialis. The sequence goes on along the minus strand of VRYO01002772.1, from coordinate 13,070,498 downwards.
GCAGGTATGTCACTCAGCAGCTCATGAATCATTGACATTTTCCCTTACTTTAACCTAAACAGAAAACAAGTCTGGATTTGTCTGTTTGCCTTTGAAAATGTTCATTGTAGTACACCAGCACAGTTCTAACTGACCTTGTTGCTCCTGGCAATTTCTCTTCAACGTATCTCCTGGTGGGTAAAGTTAATTTTGCATTTTGACTGAAGGAGGTTTAAGTACCATGGATACTGATGTGCTAGGCAAGCCAGGGGAAAGTAGAGATTTGTTTGTGAAGTGTTTATTCTCCTTCTGCTAAGGGTTTCTGACGGGAGTACTTGGGTGAGTACAGTAATTTCACGAATATA
>VRYO01002772.1:12975596-13063864 GCA_009812075.1 Sialia sialis | reverse complement strand
GAAAAGTATCCTTGCCACAACTCACAGAATATTGTTCCTGAGGCATACAGAAATCATAGCAAAAATTGGATACCATCTTAATCCATTCATAATTCTGTCATAGTTAACATTTTGAGTAAACTAGGTGATAATATGGGGAAAAAAACTATAAGCAATTGAGATAATTTTAAAAAGCAGTAAATATGAATTTTATAGTGATTCAGAATGCATTTATAAACTTGATTCTACTGTCAAGATTGCTATCAAGCTGATAAACATGCTTTATCTTATAAAGACAAAAAATGAATATGCTTTAGAAAACAGCATAAAAACATGCTTTTCATTCTTCAACTATAGTTAGGAACACAGATATTGATATGTTATTTACTAAAATAGAATTGAGCTTATAAAAGCAGTAATTTATGTAGTCTAAAAATATCTCTGCTTCTTCAGTAGAACATGAAAGAATTTTTTTGATAGTTGACAGAAAATGATTTCTTGAGAGAGAAGTTTTCTTTCTAAACGCATTAGAAGTTTCCTCCAGCTTAACTTCTGTTTCTTAAATGTTACCAGTGTTGTAATTGTAGTTGCATTTTCTTGCAAAAAGGTCCATAAATTGATCAATTTAATCACAATTTCTGTCTTGGTTTTTCTTCATTAATACATTCATTGGGTTAGAATTTAAAGACTTTAACTCTACCCTCAAGGGTCAGTGTATTCAGAGGTTCTCCTAGCACTTTTATTCAATTATACCACTTTGTTGCTAATTAGCACCATTGACTTTTCCTCTTCACAGTAAGATTAGTTCTTTTAGGAGTCAATAACTTAGTCACCATACATCTGGGGGGGGGCGGGGAAAGAACTATCAGCTCCTTAATGTAAAATACATTTCCAGCTGTTGTTCTAGTGCTATTTTTTACCAGCAGTAAAAATGCCCAGTTTTTGGGCGCTGGAAACCTTGAAAGGGAAAATACATGAGGCTCACTTGAAAAGGAAGAGGCAATGCAGATAGTGGAGCCCTGAGGGGCAGACCAGAACTTGCTCAAATTACACCTTTGTTAGCTTGTTTAAGATCAAGCTGAGAGGTTTTGAATGACCAGTTCCACTGGAACTTAGGACCATTCACACTGCTCACAGTGGGGTCAGTCCAGGCTTCCCATCAAGTCACCAGATCAACTCAGAGCAAAAATTGAGTTTTAATTTTCTTCCTCTGAGGAGGAAAAAATGAGCCTATTTTATGTCACTGTATATGGGTTTTAACTTCCAAAGAGAGGAAGTGTGAATGCTCTTAGAGTAACTTTTCCTAAAGAGGCCTTTGTTTGACTTTTATTTCTTAGGGTTTTGCTGCACATGCAAATTCTGCCCAGAGTATGCTAATGTATATTACCTCCTGTATCCAAGTGGGAAATGCTCGCTTCTTTTCATTTTCACAGACTTTCAAAATGCAATTGCACTCATTGGTGCAATTTTGAGGCTTAAAAGCAGAATTCTATGCCTTGCTGACCCTACAATAATATTGCTAAAGAGACCTTAGAGGGGAAAATAAAGAAAGAAGAAATGAGTATCTCTAGTTTATATCAATTATATATATATAATCTATATAAAACATAATTATGTGTAATATACTATATTATACAATACAATGTATTGTATAATATTTTTTATTTAGACTATAAAATGCCCTGTTACTTGTCTTTTCTCTTGCCTAGTGCAAAGCTGATGGGATCAGTAGCGTGGGTCCTAATCGTGCCTTCTCTCCTTTTATAGACTTTTTTTCTCTTAAAACCAGGGTGTCTCTTTCCATTCACCCACCTTGAATCAGATGGTAGACATCAGTAGGATTGTTCTTTGGTTTGAAACACAGATGGGTGGAATAGGGAGAGGTTTGTGGTTTGGTTTTGAAGTTGTTGTTTTGGGTTTATTTTGTAAATGCCTCTTTTCCAAACACAAACCTGTCATCCAATGCCAGGTCTCTGTTCCTTTGCATAGGTGGGAAGGGACTGCAACTTGTTTATTTCCCTGACCTCTCCAACAAACCTCACATTTATGACAGCTCCCACTCAGCACTTCCAAAGGAAGCCTTTCCAGGACCCCTCCATCTCCAGCTAGGGTGAAAATTGGCAAATCCTGTGAGGGCTGATATCTCAATGTACCAGCTACTGCTTAGGTAAAATGACAAATAGTTTATCTAAGAGAATGAACACTTCTCAAATTAACATTTTACAGTCAGCAGCAGCCGAAACCAATCTCAGAACTGTAATATGGCAAAAAATCAATAAAGCATCCCCAAAATGGAGGCAAAAATGCAGGCTAACCACTCTGGCAAATGTAATAAAGAGATTTCATTTTCTAAGTGCTCTAAGCGTGGCTGTGCCACAGCTAACTCATAGCTTTGTTTTTAATGGGACTTTTACTGGATGCATCATGCTGTTTTCCACTTGGTCTGTTCTCCTTACCTCTGCATATTTTCCATGATTTCATTAACTTGTTTTCAATCTAAGAAACAAAAGTGAGCAACCTTTTGTTGCTGATCTGCAGCTGCTGAGTGTGATGCTGTGGTCCTAAATAACACAAATTCAGAATCACAGTATTAGCTAGTAGCCAAGCTTGGTACTTCAGAGCATTTCTGCTTTCTGCTCTGAGATACAAAACATCATATGTGTTCTGCAGTAGTAGCATATTTCCAGCCATCTGTAATTGCCTCCTACTTGCATATGCTTAGTCACTGCATACAAACACCTTCTGCTGAACTTCAGCAAAGCTCATTATGTTTTTAGCCATATGGTATTCTACAAAGGCTCTTTCTGACAATACTAGAACTCAGTAATCCTAAATTACCTCCAAGGAGAATGTAGGAGATAATTTAACCAAATCATTATTTTAAGTATTTACTTTCTCATGTGATGCAGTGACAGATTTTGACAGAACTTTTGTTGTCATCACTTGTGCCGAGTAAATACAAACATATTAGTATGAAAAACAAATAACAAATTTATTACTGCTAAAGCTAAAATAACATCACACAAATACTCTAAACCAACAGAATTTAATAACTTTTATTTCCTCAGTGTTTTTAATATGTCTTAAATGACCTTCGTGCTATTGGTAAGTTAAGACTTACAAAAATCAAGGAGTACTCAAAGGTGTAATTAACCTTTCCCTCATATCACCAGCTGGAACCCAAATTGGTTGCTGTTGTTATCTTGTTTGGGATGGAGCTAAATGGCAGGTTGGTGCACTTTGGGAAACCTATGTCTCCTTAACAGATGGCCTCCTGGGACTCCATCCAACACCTAGAAGTGGGCAGTCTTATCCTGAGGCAGGCATGAAATGGGGATGATGTTAGTCTTCTAACAAAAACTAATTGTATTTGGGCAGGAGAATATGTCTTGGAAGGTTGTCTTGCTTCCTACTAAGACAGGATCCCGGAAGAGGAACCAGATACTGATAGCCAAGGTATTTTTCCTTAATCACAACTATCTGGAAATCCCAGAGTATGAAAAATGTCAGGCTACAGACCATCTTAGGGATTTAAGGATCTTTTCTCTCTCACATTATGATAGCATGAAGCTTTTTAAAAGAACTTCCTTTCCTCCTAAATTATTTTTTTATCGTTTTCATTTTTTTCCCCAATCGATACCATTTTATAATAGTTTAACTATTCCTGACATTTCAATCTGTGTTGCTGATAAGCTCTTCCAGTCCCATTCCTGTAGGGCTGAGATTGCAGAGGGCTGAAGTGCCAGCTACACAACCAGAACCACTGTCCTGGGGCATCCTGAGAGGACATCATGAGATCACTGCTGTGTAATCTTGCTCCTCTTTCCTGCTTCTGGCAATAGAATAAATAGCCAAGTCCACAATTGGTTCTGCCAAAGAGTGCGAAGAAGCTTAGTAACCTGATTAAGAATTTATAGTACCTGTTCATGACAAATAAGAGATCTATTGCTGCTTGCTGTTCCTGTTTGATCTACATCCTGGCACTGTGAGAAAGATCTGGCTTGTTGCCAATATCCAAAATTATTTGGCAGACTTCTCCAGGAGAGTACAATGCATCCTTCTAGAGGAGGAATATTATTACATGCTACGTCTTGCAGGCTGAAATAAATTCTATAGGAAAAAAATGAATCCTTGTCAAATTACAACCACTTCACAAGACAGAATTTTAGAAGCTGTTTTCAGAGAATAGGGTTGGAGGGGACCTTAAAGATCATCTAGTTCCAGATCTCTGCCATGGACAGGGAGGGACACCTTTGAGAAGACCACACTGCTCAAAGCCCCATCCATGCTTTAGGTGACAAAAGGACTTGCCAGGCAGAGGAATGTGGCCCTGATGCCTGGGGAAAAGCTGCTGTAATTCAGTGGCTGGTGAGCCTGGCTGGCTGCACTGTGTCAGAGCTGGTGCTGGCACAAGGAGCCTGGGAGCATCCTGGGCTGGTGTGTGGGGAGACAAGCTCAACACCCACCAGCAGTGCAAATCTGGATCTGTTTGTTCTTTTGATGAATTCTCCAACTTTGCTTCAGTTCTCTACACAGGAAATACTATGAAAATACCTTAAACAACATTAGATGGTCAAACGCCAAAGTGTTGGGGAATACTGAAGCACTTCACTGGATAAAAGGAGAATGTTTTAGTTAAGATCTAGATTTTTTGTTGGTATTTATATAAAACACTGTTATGTTGTGACTTGATTAAAATACAAGCCCTTCAGGAAGGACACGGACAAATCATCTTGTCTCTATACTGAGGCTGTAAAATAATTCTTAAGATAAAAAATAATAAATGCCTTTTATAAAGCAACAATATAATCAGTTGGATAAAATAATGAGCTGTTTTGAGAAATTATCAATGGACAAAGCAATCCTAAGGAAAAAGAGGACTTAATTAATGAAGAAATTAATGCCATGCATGACAGCAGAGGGAGTTTCTGCTTATCCTTCTCTAGGTTTGAATTCATGAATTGCACCTTAATTTGGCTGTGGATATTAATTTTGGTTTTGCTTTCACATAGTGAGACTAGAAAAGCACAAGGATAAGACAAAGAGAACAGATAATACTGGAAAAAAGCCCCAGTAACTACAGATATTTTAGTAAACTACAGGTCCTTATACTTGATAGCTAAATGGACTGAAATGCTTAGGAAGGAAAAGAAATAGATATCAGTAAATATCTGATTATTAGATGTAGGAAATTTGGTGAAAAAGGAAATTAGGCTTTTAAAGCATGGCTGAACTACCTGCTGAATGCTGGTTATTAGACATATACTTAATTTCTTTGAATTAAAACTAAAATGCTGCAAATAATATTTGAGCTTAATATTGCATCACTTCTAGGAGAGATGGATTGCTTTTCTAGTTCTTCCACCAGTCTTCTCAGGCTTTCACCTCTGCTTTTAGTTTCCCATTTGCAGATGGAATTCAGATTAATTTTCCCAAGCCCTTTCTGTCTTCCTTGACTGTTTGGACTAGAGATGTTCACATTTTTCATGTTCTCCTTTTCCTATTGCTTTTCTCCTGTTCATTGTGGACAGTAAGAGCAGGATGCTTTCCCCCTCCTTTCCCAGGGTGGATTGTGGAGCAGATGTTTCCAAAGAGCCTCTAGGAGCAGGATAGTAGGTGCTGGCTGAAAGGTCCTGTGGAGGCAGGATTATGGCTGTGGGAAGGATCAATGGTTGCAAAGGAGCTGGGGTAGAAAGAAGAGAAGCAGCAGAAGGAATCTTGTGCTTTCCAGCATGTCCATAGGAGTGGGGAGTCTTTTCTGGTCTCCTTTTCTGCACAGATTTCTCAGTGCTCCTCTGTCCTATGGTCTCATTTCTGCTCTTCCCAGTGCCTCCCAGCCTGGCTCTGGTTGACCTGAATGACAGAGACTGGGTTTGGTTTTCTTAAAAGGCATATTTGGGCCACCTTTGCGTACTTGTCTAATTATAGCCCTAAATGATTAGAGTTTACTGTAGAGATGACTAACATCATGTCCTGGGGTCTGCGACAGAGGTAAGTTTTGCATGTACAGAAGACCTTTCCTGTTCTCATTTTCTGTCTGTGTGTAAATGTTGGTCTTACACGAAATGGTGGTGGTGTAGTAAGAGTAGCTCTGGAATCTGCTTCATGTTCCACTGGGTAAGGGCATGCTAACTTCATTTCAAATGAAATGCACTTTGTCTGTGCCAGTCTTCTGTGGTCTTTTGAATTAGCTGGTGTCTATCTAGCTTGTCTGTGAGCATTGCACGACAGATCTGCTATCATCATTGAGTTCCTGATTCCAAACCAATGGCATCATTCAAGTTAACGCACTGATACATTGCAAGGGATAAACTGTGCACATAAGCTGCGTCCATAAGATGTGTACATCACTAGAAGTAAGTCAACAAGATCAGAAGAAAATGGAGGCACCAACACAACTTTTCTTTCCTTTAAAGTGTTTCTCATCTTCTTTTCTCTACTTCATAATATTTTACTGTTCTTTGCAAAGCAGTTATTTGGCATTTCTTTGTACTCACAAGTGTGCAGCTTTAATTTTGCTTGGGTATTAATGTTTTGAGTCTGTGCTGCCAGTTTACATTGTGTGTATCTATGCCAATACCACTAATGGCTCATAGTTTCCAGGGTTTCAGTGACTACTCTCAGGACACTCTTTTCCCCAGATAAGCCAAGGATTTGCATGTTTCTATGCCTCCTGGGCACTTGAAGACATTATGTACAGTCTGGAAAATTGAAGATTATTTTCATTTCAGAGACTGAGATAAAAGACAGGGAAAACATTCCAAACTTACCAAAATGTGCATAAAACCAAGAATCATAGAATACCCTGAGCTGGAAGGGGCCTACAGGGATCATCGAGTCCAAATCCAGCCTTTGGCCCAGAAGCTTATTTGAAAAACACCTCTAAATTAACTCAGCACACTTTTTCTTGCCCAAACATTCTATTTCTGCTTCTAGTCATTACGGTAGGCACAGGAGGCTAAATTCAGTTTATTGAGAGAAGCCATTAGAAGGCTTTTCCATTATTTGTGTCTGACTCAAGTCTTTAAAACAAACGGGTCTTTTCCTCAGATGCAGATTTTACCCAGTGTCTTGGGTTACAATACAGGATGTGATAAAACGTATCTATTCTATCACCATCTGTTGAGGGTGGGGGCAGTGATCCTTATCTCCGTGGGAGATATTCTGCTAATGGGCCATCCATTGAAACCAGGTGGGGCAGTGTTCATTATCTTTTCATAACCTATCCTTTGTCCAGGAAGTTATCTTCTGCTAATGGCCCATTGAGTCCCACTGTGTGACCGATAAAATTACTTCATCCCATTGGGAGTTGGTCCAGCCAGGAGGAAGACCCCAGCATTTCTTACCAAGATAAAACCAGAGGTTTTGGGACACTGAGGTAGCACTTTCTCCACTGGACTCCACATCACCACTGGATCTCTGGAGGGAAATTGCACCCTTCTACAGCACCACTGCTTCAACTGAACCACATCTGTCACTACAAGAGGACTGCAGCCACCATTTCATTGGACTGCTACCAGCACCCTGCCTGACGAGGTGTCAGGTTGTACTCTGAATTTGTCAGGGTTTAGGGTTTGTTTCTTTGTTGTACTGTATTTCTATTTTAATTTCCCTAGTAAAGAACAGTTATTCCTAATTACCATATCTTTGCCTGAGAGCCCCTTAATTTCAAAATTATAATAATTTGGAGAGAGGGAGTTTACATTCTCCATTTCAAAGAGAGGCTCTTGCCTTCAAAATAGGACACCCAGCAAGAGCCACTGCCTCGTCCCACTATGCAACCATAGAGTGTTCACACTGCCAGGTCCCCATAACAACATTTATAAGCTGTTCCACCTCTAACATAATAATTTACCCTCCATGTTTTCCTGGGTTGTTTTCCTGGGTTGTTGTCCCTACTCCTTTATTTGTGTGCTGCAGAGTAAGTTGCCTTAGACACTTGAGTGCCTGAGTCACTTTGCACACCTGGCAGTTCTGATGGATGGCTTTGGAAGCTGCTGGCCTCCCAAGCCTTGTCCAGATGTTGCTTTTTTCTCTTGTGTTACTGTTGTGGTCTCCTAGGCATTTGCTGTTCAGTTTTGGCAAAGCAAGGTTCATGCTTCTTTGTCCTTTTCATTTTCAGTTTTCTCTGAAATTTTCTAATTCACATTTGATACAGAGCTCAACTTCCACACATATCATGTAATTGTTTTTAATCATGTTAATGTGTATGGAAGTTACAGCAGTTTCTATTGCAAGACTTTGAGTCATGCATGTATTTTCCAGTATTTAGTTTATTGTTCTGTTTTGTTTCCTGCTTCTCTTAAACATGAAATCTGATCTTAAATCTCCCAAAATCTTTTCATCTCCATGATAATAGATTTTGCAATTAGTCATTAAATTACTAACATAATGCACTTACTGGAACTGTGTGGAAATTATGTTCTGTTATTTGAATGTTTTCATCTTAGGTATCTCAAAGGTATGCTGATCTCATTTATATCTGCTTAAATACAGAAAGACTACGCTGAAGGCAGAGGAGACACTCGCCTCTTAAATTCATGTGTTCAGGATAAGAATCTGGGTCCATCTTGTTTTAAATTTAGTCTTCTTTTTTTTTTGGAGTGGAAGAAGTCACTTCCCTGTACAGTGATGATTAATAATTCCTACATCCTGAAACAGAAAATACTTTTAAACAGAAGCAGTCCTCGCTCTTTCTATTATGTTTTTTAGAGGTGATAATTTGTTTCAAATTTATTTCTTTCTCATCATGCATGTCTGCCAAGGGAGACATAATAGAAAGAACTTTGTTACTGCAAAATAGCATGATTAGATGCTGATATTTACTGAGTACTTTCTTTGCATATGATAAAAAAAAGTTGCTACAAACCTGCACATGCTGAACTTGGTGTGGAAAACTATGTCATTTTAGAGCTAATTCCTGTCTTCCTGACACTCCTATTAGAAAGTGCAAAGCATCCTCCAATCAGTGCCTTATTTCTCCATTATCTTGACACTTCAGATTTCATGGAACTACAGTTCCTTAAGTGTTTTTTTTAATGTCGGGTGCCTGTCTTTTATTTTAAAAACACTTCAAAAACTCTTGTGGTAATAGCATCACAGGCTGGGCTGATAGGCTAAAGAATAATTTTGGAACAATAGATAGAAGCACAGAATTTAAAAGTATCCCTGTGTATGGAAATGGAGCAAAATGCCTCTTCATATGTGCTCACAAATGGTGTGGAGATGATTATGTTGATTAGGTGAGCTGTGGATGGAGGCAGAGTGCTCTCAATCACTGCTGGTATGACAGCATATTTATGTCAAGCCATGCTTGCATGTAATTAATTGTTCATAGGTCTTTACTCTTCCACTCAGTGTTGCTTAAAGCTTCTCCTTCTAGCAGTATTGTACTTCTGCTTCATCCATGCCTCTCATCTTCTTACAGCAGCCATCCTTTATGGCTTGCTAGTGGCGTCAGCCTTGGCGTGTCATTTGTCCTCATCTCCCAGTAATCACCTTTGCCTGTTCCTACACTCTTTCTGTCCGGGTGGCCTCTGTCTGTTTTTCATGGATGTCCTTCCACGGTTATGGGCTGCATGCAAAACTGCAGATAGGTCTTGACTAGTAAAATGATTTTATTTTTTATTTAAATTCATGCTTCATTACGTCACTAAGACAGTATATTATCTGCAGCTGAGGTAGTTATAAAATTTCAAGTTTGCTTTTCCTTTTGTCAGCCATACCCTTCCTTGTCTGTGGGCCAGACCTCTGGAAGCAGTCACTGCATAATGTAAAGTTCCCAGTTCAGCAAAGCACTTGGCCATATGATTAACTTAAAGCATCTACTTAATACATATGCCTGTGTGCTTTGATGATTGCTTTGCCAATTCCCATGTCTTGCTGGTAAAAATTACAACAATAATGTGCCAAGAATTCGACTATTAGACAGTCATTAATGAAAATACCAACCTGGAATATTTGCTTTTTCAAATAAACTTTTGCTATACCTTCTGTCTTTTTGCTTGGAATTTCATAACAAGGAAATTTAAGTCATTATGAACTGCTGAACTTAGTTATGCTAGCTAGTAGTCATGTGGCAGATCTCTATAATTGCAAAGGAATAAACTGCAGAGAAAGACAGTCAAGGAGGGAGCAATAATAAAGTGAGATGACTTTTCCACTTTGATTCACATCACTCCAGCATAGCCAGTACCAAACCTGTGTAACTGAGGGGAATCCAAATAACATTATTTAGAATTTTGGAGTCCAAACTGAACAAATGTGGAGTTTTTTTTCCAGCAAAGACTTTTAGAATGTCCCTGAGAATATTATCCTCCCCAGAATATCAGATGGAAAACAGAATCCCCTGGGCATACAAACTAAGGCAACCAAGTGCAAACTTCAAATGCAGGAGTAAAAAAGAAATTATGTCATCATGACAGACCTGAATCCTAGCATATACAGTAATTTCACGCTTAAAAGCTGCACCTTTTTAACTGAAGTTTTGAGCCGATCCCAGAAATGCAGCTTATCACGTGGTGCAGCTTATTTATGGACAAATTCCGTGGACTTTCCAACAACCTGGAAGTGTGGCTTACAGCCAGGTGCAGCTTATAAGCGTGAAATTACTGTTTCCATGGCGGTGATTGCCTAGAGCAATACATGGTGGTGTGATAGGAGAGGTGGAAGCACTGGTAGCACATTTACAGAGGGCAATGCAATGAGTCTCTTGGTGTTGTAAGTCTCCCTGCAGACCCTGAAAGGAATCTGTGGACAACAAATAAACCATTGAATGTCCAGATTTTATTACCTAGGAAGCATCAGTTATCCCTAAGCGTCTTAAATTTTATTTTTGTAGGAAATGTGAAGAAATTAAGAGCAAAAGATCTTGCAACAGAGTAATTAAGCAGCTTTCAGTCACAGAAATGGTGAAAGAGGTGTGCAAGAGTAGATTAATTTTTAAAATTCAGCAAAGCTACAGAAATTGGCATTAAATCTAGGAAAATGCATTTTTTTTTAATTCTCTGGTACAAGAGTGCTAATTCTGAGGGGTCCTCTGAGGTGACATTCAACCACCTCCATGTTGTGTACAGATTTAGGAGTGCTGGGGAGGTCTGCATCAGAAATTGGCGTGCTGATTCACTCAAGCTGGAAAACTGTGTTCTTTTCTTTAGGATGCACAGAGCACCCCACTGCTACAATCTCTCTCCAGACCATTGACCCAATACAGACCTTTCCAAAGACATGATGCAGTTCAGTTTCCCAGGGTGGATCTGAAAAAATTCTGAAAAACTGAGTATGATAATGAGTTGAGGCCAAGGCAAGATAACCAGTCTGCATTCCCTGATTGACCTGGTTTGACTCTGGGCACCTGAAAGTTCCTTTCCAGTGCTGCCAGTTATGGAGAAGACTTGCTATCATGTATAGCAAGCCCTCCAGAGAATATATTTTCTCTTCTTAGTTTTCAATATGGCTCTGAGCTCTTTATGAAAGGCCTGGTCAGGACACCTGCTAATTCAAAGGGCAACAGGACAAGACCCAGGAAATACTGCAGTATATTTCCCATTGAAGAGTGGGAAGATTGAAAGCCCTCTGCTATTCAGGGTGTTTGAGACCTTGATGTTTCTGCATTGCAAGCATCTGGCACGTAGCAGGCTTTTTGGGATATCATGTTTCTTGCAGGTGGTCTGCAAAATGTGAATCCAAGATGTGAACCCTGAAACCTAACCTAGGTTTCTCAGATGCTTGCTCAATAGATGAGAGTAAAATCAGAATAGCAGGATGAATGCTGGCAGAAGCATGGCTGGGCTGCCTGAAAAGCAACCTGGCCAGCAGGTTGAGGGAGGGGATTCTCCTTCTCTGCTCTGGTGAGACCCCACCTGCAGTGCTGTGTCCAGATCTGGGGTCCCAGCACAAGAAGGACATGGACCTGCTGCGCTGAATCCAGAGGAGCTCACAGAATGGGCCAGAGGGCTGGAGCACCTCTTCTGTGAGTGGTTTACTCAACCTGGAGAGTGGAAGGCTCCAGAGAGAGACAAATTGGGCCCTTTCAATACTTAAGGGTGGCCTATAAGAAAAATGGGGATCAAGGAGAATATTTTCATTCTAATTACAAAATTTGTCTGCAAGAAGAATAGAGATCAGAGTTTTTCTCCCTTGGAGATTGGTGATGCTTTGGTAATGTGTTTCAGTATTTGCTGTATGTCAGTAGCCTGTTTTTGCTAATTTACCTAATTCTCCAATATTATGATTTGGGATGAGAAATTTGCTTTCACCTCAGATTGTCAATGACTCAGAGGAGAGAGAGGTTTTCTTTGCTTAGAAGAGGTGGCCTGATTTTTATGTAACATGTCCCTGCCTTTGGAGGAGCACACCATTTGTTTCTCCCGCTGCCTCACTCTGGCCAACAAGACCTGGCCTTTCACTAGGGCTAAAATTTGGTGGCAGTGGCTTGCTCCACGGCTTGCAGTGTGGCTTGCAGCACAGGAGCACAAAGCATTTGTGATTGATGGGTGAGTGTGATTATACCCATGCAAGAGCCATCACAGGGAGCTGAGTTCCATCACAGGCTGCAGGACTGATCCATTCACGGGCTACACAAGAAATTCGTGCTGCTGCCACTTCTCCCTGAACATCTCCATAGCTTCTTGTCCAGCGAGACAGCAGTCTGTCTCTCTAGAGTACAAAGCTCACATTGGAAACCTGAGCGAGCAAAATAAATATTTCCTAGGGAAGAGATTTCTCTGGAAGGTTTCTGAGAGAGAAATATGAAGTTAAAATTCTGGAGTCATGCCTTTGCTGAAAAATAATCTTGACTGCTGATGATAGCTGTGTAAACCTACTTAAATTAGAGAACAGTGAAGCATCTTTATTCTTCTCTCTTTCATAACAGAACATTTAGCCGTCCGTAATTTCCAAGTGAGTCACTGGAACAGAGCAGCTTTCAAAGGAACCACCATGAAGTTTGCAGTGTGTGAAAGCAGCCAAAAATGAGATAAGAGTGAGGCATTTCGTGCTCATAACACAGTCAAGCACCTCAGCCCAGTCAGCTCGTGTTCATGTCATGTTCATATGGGAGATTATAAAACATAGTGTAGTTTTATGGATTGAATGGAACAGAAGGCTTCAGAACTATACACAGGCTCTAAGCCTCTCAGCTCATAACTTTATTTCCTTCAGAAATATTTCTTCTTAAAAATACACAGCTATTAGCTGGCTTTGTCGAAATAGACATTACCAGTCTGCACAAATTTAAGAAGACATTGATAATTTTTTACAGTTTGAATAAATAACTGAATAAGTGTGGTGAATACTTCATCCTTCTACTTTTTGGATCAAAGCTGTACATCTCCTTAAAACAAATTATCTAATTACTCCAATGAATATTTATACCACAACATATAATAAAAAAAAAAAAAAAATAAAGCTGTTTGCCATGTTTTAGCCTGCAGCTCAGATTTGATCATTTTACCTTGCCTCTTAAATCCCATAAACTTTGCAGCAAGACAAGATTCCTCAGCATGCTTTGAATGCCAACCTGTGAGAGACCAGATCCAAATCTCACTTAAATGAGTGTGAGCAATTTCAATTACTTTGGTGTTCTGGGGAAGAGACTCTCACACTAAGAACATGATGCTCAAGCTATTTCATCTTGCATGTCCTTTATAAAGCCATGATCAGTAAGGAATCTTAGGCTAGTGTTAGCACCAGCTCTGTGAGTGCCCTGAGAAACCACAGTCTCAGTGCCTACCTGCCAGAAAGAGCAGGGGCTGAGGGAAGTGCTGCAAAGGCTCTGATGAGAGATGTTAACAGCATCATCCACCTCCTGCTTGTTATTGAAAGCTTATGTTGGTGGGGCTGATTGCTGTTTTTTGAAGAATGTCATGTGAGCAGAGTTAAAGAAGCCCTTTGAAATGTCCAAAACAGAGCCTCGCCACCATGAAATGAGACAACTGCAACAATTATACATCTCATGATCACCAAAAAGGGCGTCCTGCCTCTTTTTTTCATCTTCTCCCTTGCTTCTGCATCTATGGCACAGAGTGTCACCCTGCAAGGAGCCAAATCAGATTGTTGACCCACCCCAAAAAATCATTGGATTAGTTCCCGACCAGTTTCCTGAGCTAGTTTAGCTTACAAAGGATTTGTATGAAAGTTCCCAATAAAAGAGATGGGATTGTGGGGTTGCAGGCATGAACCTGTGGAGCACATCAGTTTACCTCCAGAGATATAAGGAAAGAGTCATGCTTGAAGACTTGTCTTTTCCCAGCTATATTGATTAGTCTTGATACAAGATGATATCTCTCCCTACAAACTTGTGTGCCTTATCCTTAGACCATCACAACTGCAATATCACTGCTCAATAATGCACACAGTGATCCCTTTAGTGATTAAAGGAAATCCCCAGGAGCCATCATGGACTGAATAACCTCTGAGAAGCCCTCTGGAAAGGCTAGTTATTACATGGAGTGGACAATAAAGGGAAATGAGGTTTGTGTTTGCTTATCCAAAAGGCCAGGGAGAGTTCATAGATTATTCTTTGCACAGATAAGCTAGACCTAATGTAAACATTCCTCACTGGAAAGTATCTGCTGTTTGTTTTCCTAACTTTAACCATGTGGCTAGCAAAAGCAGAATAAATGAAATAAAAGACAGGCATTTCGATAATAAAAAAGCCAATGTCTTTGAAAACTTATGTTACTGTTCCCTGAAAAAAAAATAAATTGGAGTTGTCTTTTCTACTCAGTGCATGAAACAGGTATTGATGTGACTGCAAACCTTTCTTGTAAGTGAAAAGTAGTGAGATTTCAAGCCTATCCCAACAGATATTCTTCATTACACTAGAGCAGAGCAGCCTGCTCATTTTAGTTAAAACACAGCTCAATGTCCTTTATTTGGACAATACTGAAGTTACAATGGATTTTCGATGAAAGTGACAGATATTTGTCCATAGGGAAGCTGGAGGATTGGAGGCAAATTTTCTAATGCTTTCTGATTCTGCTGTAAGTAATGCAAAAATCCCCAATGAATATAAATTAGCATATCGTGTCTCTTAAAAAATCTCATCCACCACCCAGCTGTACCTCTAGGTTCATAAATATTTGAGAGGAAAAAGCCTTTCTGTCCTTTCTGCCAAAGCTGTTTACATATTATTTGAAATCAACTTGTGATTAATTAGTTTTCTCTTCACTGTCTTTTGAATGTGAGAAAACTTAAGGATTTATATCACCTAAGTCTCAATTCTCCATAGTCTCTTTTCCAGGTCTGCCTGACTATTTGAGAGCTAACAAGTGTGGGTTTTTACAATTAATCCTCCTTGATAAAACTCTCCACCCCCAAGAATAAAACTTAATTTTCTCTTTGTTCGTCAAAAATTGCAGCGTGTTGTAGAAGAGCTGGAAACACAGGGCTGCATGAAGGATGAGAGGACTGGCCCCAGAGTGAAGACCTGGCTGTTGAGCTGCTGTGATGCCACCATGTAGTGATATTTGTGATAGCTGCTGCTCCTATGGCAATGTGACAGTGTGATTTACTGCAGCAACAGGGACAGCAAAGGCAAAGCTTTTGTTTAACTCCAATGCCATGAGCTATTTGTTGCTATTGGGGGTGAGGGAGGGAGTGGCTGCACATTGAAGGTCAGGTGGGCCAGGGAGGCTTCTGGAGTGTGTCCAGGAGTGCCAGTGAGCGGGAGGAATGACAAAATTCTCTGGAAGTCCAATCACAAACTTTTACTTGCAAATTTTAAAACATTAAGGTAGAAAAAGGATCTTGGCAAATTTTAAAATGTAGCCATTTTGGTTAGAAATGCAGCTGTATAAAAGCACAAAAAAACCCAAAAAACCACTTAAGGAAACATATAAAGGAAAAGAAAGGATAAGAGTGCAAAAGTACATAGTCATCACCTGTGGATCACACAACCAGACTGCATTGGTTGAAATGATGGTCTTGATCCATCAGGGATCCATGGCCTTTCCCAAGGCAGAAAGACAAAACAAATTCTAGAGCTCCAAGCCTTGCGAGGATACAAGGCCTCTATGCCACCTTGATTTTTCCAGGCTACCAGGGTTGAGAGCAACTCTTCAATGCACATTTTCATTAACAAAGTACAGCTAGTGCCAAGTCTTGATCCATTAGGGGTGGGGGAATCCCACAAAACACTGGATTTATATTATGTTCAGGCTCAGTGGGGATGCCCAGTTACCTCTTCTAGGGAGTTTTACACTGGATGATGTAGTGCTGTGGATCACAGGACACTTCAGGAGCCTTTGACACCTAAGACACCATAGCTGCCTGTTACATGCAGTTGGGTCAATTTTGGTCCACCAGAAGGGATGAACACCTTCAGGCTGAATGTCCTGGTACTTCTCTGGAGCGGAGTTTTCACAGCTGAGTCACTTGTGTGAGGACGTTGGCAAGATAAAAAGCACTACCTCACTTTGCAGGATTTGCCTCTTCCCTTATCTTTTTCAACACCCAGCTGTAGCCTCTGGTGGTGGGTGTGTGTTAGCAAAGCACCCTGCTGATTGTTTGAGCCATTAACCATTAACAATCTTGTCTCTCACAATATCTGATGCCTTAATCATTCTCTTTTTTTCTGTGTAAATAACATGTATATCAGCAATAAATAGCTTTGTTGGGATGACAGAAAGCTTGGGGATAATTATAGGGAGGAACTTTCCTCTTTACCTTCTTTCTACCTTGCAATTATGGAGGAGTGTTGATCTAGTCTTCTTTTAATCTGCACCAGTTCTAATTCCACAAGACCCTTTTGTGGTGTGTGCTGCTGGAGTGCATTTGTAAAACCAAATTAGCAAAGAGGACACAGATGTTGCTTTCCATTCTCTTTCTAGCCATACAAATTATAAACAATGTCTCTTTATATTAAGATGCACTTTTCTGTCTTGTATTGGTTTTAGAGCTGATTCTTCCAGTATGTTTTCTGCTCGGAGCAGCATGTTCTTGTTTAAATATCCCCACAACTGTACTCCATCTGAAAACAATGTTGCTTTCACATTCAGCATACATATCTCAAATCTATGTGCATATTACTGAACCGCTGTGAGGACAGCAGAATTAATAACACTGTACAGAGTCACAAGAAATGAACAGCACATTTTTCATTAAAGCCTACACTGAGTCATCAAGTGTACTTTGACTTGTGTATAATGAGGTAACAGGTAGCAGCCCCGCAAGTAGAGCAAAAGTGCCTTCACTGTTGTGACCTAATTTTGTTCACATTAATGGAGAGTCCAAGAGCTGATGGTGGTGGGGGTTGTTTTCCACTAACACTTTATTGCAAAGAATTCTCTTCCACTGGAATACATGGTATTCAAAAGCCTTAATGCAGATTTCATAGCACAGAGATTTTAAACGGTTTTTTTCTGTCCAAGATCAAAAGAAATTATCCATATTTCTGGTATCATCTTTTATAACATGGACATGGCATTCTGACTTCTGTCAAATTTTGATTTGGTTGACTGTGGCTGATCTGCAGATAAGAAAATGTATGTAAGGTGTGTGCTTTTTTTCCTTAAAAAACATCTACAGCTAGTTCACATTGGCTTTGATTTAAATGCATGCTCCCACCAAACATATGTTTTAAGACAAATATATTATTTTAAGACAAACTGTGTTAAGATCATTCCTCTCAGCTTCAGAGTAGACATCAACAGATAACAGTACAACAACAGTGTGTGCACATGGGGGAGGGGGGTGCTATAATTGCCCCAAACTGGAAGAAGTTTATCATGAAACTGTGAACAGCTGTTGTTGAGACTCATTCTGAGCAGAAGAATGCACCTCCTGATGTTTCTGTTCATTCAGAACATTTCTGTGCCACATGGGGTCCATCACACTGAATGCCTTGCCTATGGGCTGTATGGCTAATAAAACAGACTAAGCTTTATGGTGAATAGTGAGATGTCTTGAGTTAGCATGTCACATGCAATAAAAAATTATAGACTTGAGTGGCAAAAATTAATTTAGGATACAGATTGCTGATAAAAATTTTCAACAGTGACCATCATACGAGAAAATTATCGTCCTGCCTGATCATTCACTTGTTGGTTGTTGTTGTTTTAATCTGGGGAACAGGATATTATTTGGGACTTGGACATATTATATAGTAGAACTTGAAATGGATTTTTTAGGCTTTTTGGGAGAATTAAATTGCAGGTTTTTAGTGAGGCCATCAGCCTGTAACAGATCTCTGGAGCTGTCAGTCCAGTCTCATGTTTGGGAAACTGAAGATTTGAGATTGAAAATAGGCCAGAGGCAAACAATAGTCTTTTTGATAGACTGTGATGGATTTATCTGTGTTATCAATGTCGGAGTTACTGCAACTGAAAAACCAGCAACAATGAATAATTTTGGAGAAAAAATTAATTTTACCTTTCCACTTGTAAGCAGCATACTTCAGTTGTAAAATTGCAGAAAACACTTTAAAGGAGATCATAACCTGAGAGCACTTTCAACTTCATTTTTTGAAGTACAAGACTTTTTTGTCTGCACGCCCTATGATTTCTCTCCAAGTTTGTCAAGACAGACCCAAAGCAGCCATTTTATAACCAACAGCTGCCTCTTCCTAGTCCAGCTGGCAAGCACCTTCACCTCTGCCTTTCTATTTTTTTCTTGCTGATAGGTTTTGTCTCATTATGTCTCCTGAAAACAATTAGAGTCATCAAATGGCAGCCCTTCCAGTTTGTGTTTGGGCTGGACTCTGGTGAAAGGTCAAACCGTTTCAAATCATCCCCTCTCACATACAACCTTCCTTTAAAACAGACCTAAAAAATAATCCAATGCAGGCAAGACATTTGCAGCTGGCTTACATGAAGGAGCATTCATTACACGTGTGTGTGGTAGTTTATATATCTTTCTTCATGAGGAGAGAACAGGAGCTAGAAGAGGTCCAGTTGGTGCCTTGTGCATCTTGACATGGCTTAGTCAGTTCCTTCCCCTGGATCTTCCTCCTGTCCCTCTTTTACTTCATTTCAACCTCAAAGCCTTATGCTTTTCCAGCTCTCTATCACGGGATCCCCTCACTGCCAACATTTGGATGAGAAGTGCTGTCAGCTATCCTACCCCTCCTTCTACATCAGCTCTCTAGTTAGCTGAAATGACTGACTCCCACATGAACATCTATCCAGGAGCCATCTGGAGACAGGAGAGAGATGGCTCCAGCCACAGCTCTCCGAAAGAGATGGGTTTGTAGACAAGGGTCTACAAGAAGTGGAATGGCACAGGGCTTGCAGACATTTCATCACAGCACAGCATGAGGTACTGCTCTCCTTTGTAAAGACCAGGCATTTACCGCTTGCTTAGAACAGTTTATCAAAGAACCAGCAACCAAGCTTTTTTCACTGCATAGCTCAGCCCAATGTCATGGCCATTCTTTTACTGCACCTTACATTTTTTAGCATTAAGAGTTAGCAACTAAAAGGTAGGGATTTAATATACAAATATGGGGCCCAAGAAATATGTTCAATGCCTGCCTCTGTGAGGATTTCCATCGAGCTTTTTTAAGGAGATAAATATCCAGGTCCTTAACATTTTTTTCATGTTTTGTTTCAGCAGATGGGAAAAAACTTGCAGTCCTACTGAGGCTTCAGCATTGACTTTGGAACAGAGAGGATTTCATTTTTTGTGTGTCTAAACCACAGCTGAACATCTGGGAAATAGGGGACTTTTCATTCCTATTTTGTTTTTTTAGATCATCAACTATTCAAGGCATTTTCTTACTAACTAATACAACAAAAGCCTGCCCCAGCTCAGCCTACAAGGCAAGAGA
The DNA here is from genome assembly GCA_009812075.1 of Sialia sialis. Taxonomy (NCBI): domain Eukaryota; kingdom Metazoa; phylum Chordata; class Aves; order Passeriformes; family Turdidae; genus Sialia; species Sialia sialis. The sequence goes on along the minus strand of VRYO01002772.1, from coordinate 13,044,117 downwards.
TTGTTTTTAATGCTACTTCTGACAGCCTGACAAAGAGAGCACTTCACACTTCAGGTAATGAAGAGGTGACAACAGGTGGGTATTTCAACTGGCTCTACGCTGAAATTTTCCAAAAAGTGTAGAAGAATCATTCCCTAAATACTCATTTTGTTTACTCATGGGAAGGATAAGAGCAAAATGTGACCTGTGTGTGTGGGCATACAGGCACGCAGTCACACGGACACGCGTGCCTTGGAACCTGTTTGCAGCTCCATAATGAAGCAGCCTCCTGGAGCTGAGCTCTCCTGAGATCCTCAGGGGAAATACTGACTCTGCCCTTTCCAATCTGCTGAGAAGAAACATTTCATTTTTGAGTGTGACTCAGTGAAAAGGCTGATAGCAGCTGTACTGAAGAGCTTGTCTTTTGAATAAACACTGACTTGCTTATCCAAAAGGCAGTAAAATCACCTTTGGTTTGATGGATTCAGCTGTAACATTGAGTAATGAGTTGAAAAATAACATTGCACAGACCTGTCAAGGCACCTCTGCATGATCAGACTCAGCATTACACAAGCTGACAGCAGTGTGTGGTGGGAAGTTACCCCCTGACAAACTTTTTCAAACCAAGTCAGCTCCTGGCTTATATAATACAAGTTACAATTGTCTCCCTTAATCCTCTCTGAGAGTGGTTTGTCTGTAAACCATTGGAAGCGCTTCTTGAGCCTTTTCAGCTTTGATCTCCCCACGATGGCAGGTGTGACCTGGGCTGTGTGGAAACTGTGGCTTACAGGGGTGCAGACACGGCACAGCCCATCTGTCCTGGCTGGGAGATGCTGGCTGGGGTTCAGAGATAACGCTGAGCTTGCTGCTGCAGTAGCACCCAGTGTAGGCTGAGGCTGCTGGTGCTTCGAACAGCACTTGACACTTATTACTGACTTGCCCTTCTCTCCAGGGCGGTAAATGTGGTGAATGGCCGCTTCTCTCTACAGCCAAACCAGCAAGCCCAGAAGCAGGACATCATTTGCACATCTGATACACCAACATGAAATGCTGCATTGGTGTGCTGCAGTTCACATATGCAGGTGAGCTACTTGCTGCTGCTGTGCTGCAGAATTGCATTAACACAAAGCCCTTCTGGGCTCTGGGCAGTGATGGATCCTGCTGAGCTGGGGCAGTCCAGCTCAAGGAGGGGCCAATGTTCTCAGGGCTGCCAGAGCATCAGGAAGTTGTGGCTGTGTTTTCCAGCAGCAAGAGACAGACATTGCTGGGTTGTGCCCTGCTGGTCACCATCCCCATCCTTGCTCTGCTCTTCTGGCTGGGTGCTGCAGGGCACTGCCCTGTCCCTCACCATGGCCCTTGGACCAGGTCTGTCCTCTGCTGTCAAGGCGCACTTTGGAGAAACACTCTGCCACTTCCTTTTTTAAAGCACAGGACAGGGTGTTATGAGGCTGCCAAGCAGGTGTGGGGAAAAGCAGTGCTGTGCTGTAGACACAACTGCAGCATGCACCCAGGCTCCTGGCAACATGCGCTGGCATGTGTCCTGACCAGAGGAGCAAAGCAAACAGGGACTTGGAGAAAGGCTTGTGTGCCTGCCTGTGAGCTGATCCCGTTTTCCAGCTGCAAAAAAAAAAGATGTAAAGACCAGAAAGTTGACTCAATAAAAAAGTATTGCCTCTGTCTATAAAACATGCCTTGTCTAGGTCCTTAAACTGTAAAGGCAGGTCCTTAAACTATCAAGGCTGCAGCAATATTATCAATAAATGCATCTGTATTTCACTGGACATTCTATAAAAACCTCTTTTTATTTTGTGAGAGTTTCCTCCCTGCAGTACAAGAAAAGTAATTCAAAACAGAGTCAGGAATAATGGGATACAGTCTCTGCAGAAAAGCCAAGGTAACCTTTGTAGAATTTTTAAAACCTCAGAAAATTAGACACTTCTTTTACCTGGTGAGGACTGAAGCCCTGAAGACCTGCTCCCTAACACAGATAACTCACATGAGAAGTGTGAACATGACTTAAATTGATGATGGCACTCCACATCAGGCTGTGCTGAAACATGCTAGGGCCCTGTGCACTTGTAGTTTTTCGATGTAGTTTCTGGATCATATAGATGATTATTACTGCCTGTTATAAACATATATGGACATATTAAATGTGTTACACATGTTACAGATAGTATCACAGATGAATGCAAGCCATTCCTGCAGGTAACCTATTGATCCATTAGGCTTTGTAAAAAAACCACCAGTAGCAACTTTTAGAAGTGAACATACTATAGAGGGTGACCCAGCTTCCCTTAGGATGGAGATGCTCTCACTGCACTTGTTTCAAATTATTTCCCTATATCTGTTAGCATATTTCCATGCCTGCTCACCAGTTGTCCTATTAGCAGTCACCTAAACCTTTTGTGTTTACCTACTTGATTTTGAGGGGAGGATAATTTCTGCTTGGCTTAACTGCAATGTCCTAAAAATATCCCCACTATCTCTTTGCAGTCACACAGAGCTGGTCTCTCAGAAGGAGGAGCAGGAGGCAGCATGGAGCAGAAACTCCAGTCACTCCTGGGCAAGGTGGAGTAGGTGGCAGGAAGAGCTGCTCACCTGCTCACTTCCTAGCAGCAGAGCTCTCTGCAGGCGGTGTGGCAGCAGGCAGAGGAGCACCAGCTTAGAGAGCACTGTGACTGTCCTTCATCCAGCTCCCAGGCGTTGCTCATGCACAGGCTCTCTTACAGCAACTGAGGAGCAGTTCCCCAATTCTCCTCTCCTGAGAAATCCCACCTCTCTCCAGTCCATTGCTGGTCTGCATTCTTGGGTTCCTTCTTATTTAATCCTGGTCCGGTGCCAGCAACCTGGGTCACCTCTCCCCAGCAAAATGTGCCATATGGTGTGGGAGCTGTGGGCTCAAGACCCCAGGCATTCTAGAGTTTACATCTCCTGCTTCCTGCTGATCTTTGGTATCTCTCTCTCTGGGGTGCCTATATCAGCTCTGGTGCCCATATCGTCTAGGCATCACTTTAGGGCTTAAACTTCTAATGCTGCCATAAGAATTTATCTTGAATAACTTTTACATGAAGGGCAAACAGAGATCTATCCCCAGTCCCTCCCCATTAGCCTTTATCCTTACTGAATAGAGACCTCAGGACAATATTTGTATTCCCTTGGGATCCTCTTAAACACTGGTGAGCTCTTCCTTGGAGCCCAGCTAAAGCATCTCAGTTGTTGACACATGAGCACAGTCCAGGTTCTGAAGTTCACCCTGCCTCAGGTGAGACCGGAATATCTCCCATGGCCCCTACCAAGCCGCATTTTTCCCTCTGATCAATGAAGAAATGCCTATAAGGTAATTTATTTGCAGAAATGATGCTGGGGACACACTGTGATCTGCACTGTAATGCCAAAGCCAACCCCAGATAAAAGTTCATCTGCACTTCTGAGATTGAGATCCAAGTTCTTTTTTTATTGTTACAAAACCCAAGAGCACTGTCAGAAACCCTGCTATGTAGGATATCAATATTATCACTGACAACAATGTTACAAAGGCACAACTGATAAGGAAATGCCCAACTTCCACTCAAGTATTGATTGCCATTTATTTATTCTGGATATGCCAGTATACCTGGAATAACTTAGTTTTTCTGGTTACCTGATAGACAATAAAACCTCTACAACTTTATTTTCTTTACTTTAAAAGTATTTGTAATCAAAACCTGCAGAAAGCAAAACAGCACTCACAGCTGTTAGGAGAACTATTCATATGCAAAGCTTGAAAAATAAATGTTTTGCAAAGTGCCCTGTAGATCCCAGATGTGGGCTGAGAGAAGGGGTAGGATCAGCACCAAATTTTACTTGTCCTGCCTCCTTTCTGGGAAATATCCATCGGGGACTCACACATGTGTGAGGCAACATAGTGCTCACCCACATATCTCTGTTTGTCAAAGTTGCAGCAAGGTGGCAGGGGAGATGCCATCTCTCCAGCCATTCCAAGGTTCAGAGATGAACAGCCACACCTTGAAATACTATCTTCTCATGAGCCAGGCAGCCAGTCAGGATCCTGGAGCATGCTTTCATGTGTGGCCAGCATGTAACTCTGATTTATGAGCAAGGGCTGCATTTTGATCACAGATGCCTGCCTGGTTTTGACAGCTTGCTCTCATTGCTGTGTAAGTGAAAAATGACTGCTATGTTATACTGCTGGTAACCAGGAAAACTGTGGTAGAATGTAAAATGGTCAAAAAGTTATTCTCCACTGCAAAATCCTGTCTGGCAGGCTCATGAGATGCTACTGTCTACTGGAGATGTAATTCCAACATCGCACTGGGGCAGGAGTCAGTACTGAGCTCCCTCTGGGAAGCAGAGGGCAAAGCAAACAGGCAGCCGGGCAGCCTTTCCTGAGTGAGCACAAGGAGGCAGGTTGTAGAGAGGTTTTTAACAAAGAGAGAGCGAGAGATCTGAGACAGGAAAGCCAAGTTTTGCAAACCAGTACAGTGTGTCCTAAGAAGTAGTCAACATCATTAAGATGATTTAATAGTTTTGTATGTATACATGCTACCATCCTTCTGGCCAGACTGTAACTGTGTGGCTCCCATGCTCTTTCAAGAAAATGCTACTTTGTCTTTTGCATCCATCCTTCTCATGTTTTTTTCCTTCAGTTTCCAGACACTGTGGACTGTCTTCCCCCTCCCTCTAGAAAAGTCTCCATAAGAGCTTTCTGGCTCTCCAGCAACAAGCATAAAAGTAAGAGATGGTCTCAGAGTAAAGATATGAGGTCCTACAGAATCCTCCAGCTCTAGTAAAGTTATAAACAGTTATCCTGCTAAAGATGTTCCCAAAGACTTACTCAGTATGATAACACAAGGCTGAAAGCCAAGGGTGAGATAATACAGTAATTACTTTACCAACACAATAGCTGAGCCAAATGCAGAACGCAAAGCAAAACTCTTAAAATTAAAACCTTTGATGGAACTTCAGAGGGTTCTGATCAGGGTGTGAAGATGTGTTTTGTCTCACTGTACTTCCATCACAATGACCCTCTTCTCATCAGGGAGGCAGGTTTACTAAAGGCCCAGGAGAGCCACCTCAGCATCAGGGCAGGGAAGGAAAAGCTGGTTCAACTCTCACCCCATAAAAGTGCTTGGATACTAAGCATTGATACCCTTGAGAGGGCAGGAACATGGTACCTGGATTGTGTCTTAGGGCTGATGGTGTTGTGCCTTTGCAGGGTTTGTTTTGGTTTTTCCTCTTCCTCATACTTCTACAGGTGTGCTGGCGAGAGTCACCACTTTGAAGTGGGTTTGGGTGGGCCCTGCAATGAGCAGGAGGATCATTCCATGCTCTTGTGTACAGAGTTCATATCCTGATGAGGTGAAGATTTTCTTCCTCCGGTTATATAACCTCAAGTAAACAGAATTGTGCCTACTGATAGCACCTGCAGATCTGACCCAAGGCTTACACCTAACCTTAGTGTTTGGAAAAGTAGGAGCTAGATGAACTCTTCTGGATTTCTAATTCTCCAGCAGATAATGACAAATCTGCTGTGTAGTCTGTATTCTTAAATGTTGTGGTATGAAAGATCAGATAGGAAGAGAAAATATAAATTAACTTATGGATCCGCACAGGGTTTTTTTCAAATGTGGGATTCACCTCAGTTGGGCATCAAGGAAGTTGTAATTTTATTAAGACCATCAAATTATATATTCCCTTGTCTGAGTCCTTTGCAAAACATGAACCTCTAGATGTGCTTCAGCCATACACACACTTTGTCCTTGGTCCTTGCAGCTTCTTTTCAGCCATTGTCCCAGAAGGGTCAGGTTGAAGAGGCTGGATTGGCCTGGGGTGTGACCCCATCCTTATGCTTCTGGACTGGGATTTGTGACCTCGATCCCAGAGGTGGGAAGCCCAGCTTTGAGGTTGCAGGTTTCCACCCACATCCCAGCATGTCCAAGCTGCCCACCAACAGACTGGGGGAAGCTGAGGGATGCACATGGATTCTCTCCTTTGTAATCTGTGTAATGAGAAGTACACACTGTTTTTTTATGTACCTCCTGCATTTCCATATTTTTCTCAGTGTTTTTTACCAGAGGACTGGCTTTGCTTGGTGCATCATCACTCAAAAATCCTCAGTGGCTGATGAGACATTTCCAGGTATAATGTTACTTGCTGTTCAAGTTTTAGCACTCAAATGACCAGCAATGTGGGAAGGATTAAAAAAAAAAACAACAAAAAAAGGAACAATTTAACATGTTTCTCTGTTTGCTTTAAAGATGTTTTCACAAATGGGGTGTGGGAGGTATTTTGCTCAGACTGAGTGAGTGCTGGAAAATAGTGCCAACAGCTGAATTTTTAAAGACATGTGAGAAAGTCCAAAGGGGTCATTGGCCAAGCCAGCAAGGAAGAGCCAGCAGTGAAGAAAGGGTGAGTGGGAGAGAGTCTGAAGGCAATGCAGGTGCTTCATTGTGCTGCGCAGGAAAGCAGGATCTGGATGTGACAGGACTTCTGGGAGGAAAAGAAAATGAAGACTCAACCAAGTCAAGACTCAGGTCTGAATGCAGGTTTTAGAATAACAAGAGGAAAGAAGGGACAGGATGAGACTAAGGAGGGAAGGTGCTGCTTGCCTTTTGTCAGTGGGTAACAGCAGTACCAAATCTTCCATATGCCTTACACCTACATATATATTATGGATTGGTACATGAAGGTGTTCATGGCAGTCTGGTTCCCCATTCCCATCCAGCTTTAAAGCAACATGGATGCTCAGTTGTCACAAAGTGATCTTGGGAAATCTCATCCCAAGGGGAAAAAAACTCAACCTCTTCAACAGCACCTTCAATGGATGTGCAATTCTCACTGGAACCAGTCTGGGACATAAGCTGAGAGCTGACTCAGGAGGAGATTACCTCCTCCTGTATGACTTCACAGCTTGTAGAAGTCTCCAGGTGTTTCTTGAGAGACTCACATCCACCTAACCAAGGGTGGTGGGAAGACAGAATGGGGAAGATCACTGGGAAAATTATCTACTTGCCAAAGTGGATCAGTATGACACACTGTGGGTAGAAACATCTCTGAAACATGCTCTCTTCAGATGAATCAGTGGAAAATTCAAAACAAAACAACACAGAAGAGACAAGGCTGGGATTTATTTTTTTAGCAGTGTCTATAATGCAGCTCTAGGGGCTTCATCTCACATTGAACTGCATACAGAAATTCATACAGTTAGTTACCCTGTAGTTTTTAAAGTACAAGGCAGACACTCAAGGAGACACAAGTGTTTTGTGAGGATCCTGTCCTAAGTGATTCCTGCAGAGAAATTCATAAGAATTCATACATGAGAGCTTGGGTTTAGTCTTCTCCAGCTCTTCCATTCCCATTAAGGGACTTACCTATTATAATCTGAACAAGTCTTGCCTGTGAAATGTAAGTCACAGCCTTCTTGAAGGTCATCAAAATCTGTACAGACTGGCAGAACCTTAGAAAAAGCAAAAGAATAAGTCAAGCTTGCAAAATTCTCACAAGTCCTCGGGGCATCCAGGGTCTTACAGCAAGACAGTTGTGCCAAAGCACTTGTACCTTGTATTTTCAAAACATTGAAGAGTTGGAAGAAATCCAATCCATGTGAATGTTTTATGAGGAGTATTGCACTGGTAAAATGCACAGATGTGATATAAATTTAAAATTGGACCCTGCTTGGAGGCTGTGCAACATCACTGCTGGCATCTCATCAGGTCTGATGTGGGAGCAGGGCTTCTTCACTATGGCATCCACCCTTCCCTTTACCTGATAAATTGCCTTTTCCCAAGCATTGCTCAGCCTGTGAAGTGGGGCTACAGTGAATGCATGGCATGTTTGCACGTTTTGCCTCTTGGTCAGGTGAAAGGCCCATGGGAAGGTGTTGTGTGCCCAGTAATCTGGAACCTTGCTGAATGGACTGAGGCAAAGAGCCTGCATCCATCAGCACAGAGGGCAAGGATGAGACTCTTCCTACAGCGTGGTCCTGACCTGCATCCTGAGCCCTGTGCTAATACACAGCTTCTCCATGACAGGCCACTTCAGTGTTTCAACTTTCTCACAACTCCCAATAAAAGCCTTGTTTCAGAAGCTGAGAGCCTACTTTGATAGGCAGCACAGACTGTACCTGTCAGCTCACCCAGACCCTGCCCTGGCCTGCTTAATGGGTACAGTGACAGATGAAAATACTCTCTGGCTCCAGAGGGGAGAACCTTGCTCCTTTGCACATCAGCTAATGTGCTTCTGGAATAGGGATCTACATGTAGTGAGGGGGTAATAAGGACCAGCTCTGCACAGGAACAAGCCTTCCCCACAAAGTGGGGAAATTCATTCTTTAACACAGAAGTGGCCTCAATGAACTGCAGTGTATATGACCAAAAGCAGAACTGAGAGTCTTCTCTTGCTGGTGTCAGAGAGTTTTAAAGGAAGTGCAGCCTTGCTCAGATGAGCCCTCTGTGCTTGAATTTTCTGGTTGAATTTCATCAGTGGCAGTAACAAATGGGCTGGTTTCTGGCACCAAGGACTAGCCCCTTTCAAGAAGCATGAGTCTGTGAGAGGGCTTTTCAGAGGTTGCCTAGCTATTCAAGTATCAGCACAGAAGGAAGCTCATGACATCCTTTCCCCAAAATTTTCAGTACTTCTTTCATCCATGCTGGTGCCCCATCCCTCTGGGGAGGTTACACAAAGGGCAGAGTCAAGTTTTCACTTCAGGTCCACCTAAAGGGTAAGAGCCAAAATCAAGTGCCTGCTGCAGATTTTGGATATGCAGTTAGCACAACTTGCCATGCTTCCAGCATCCTGCAGAAGCAATTTTGCAGACCCACATGAAGAAATAAAAGGGAATGTATTAAAGTTTACAGTATGAATGAACAGGATTCAGGGTCAAGCATTTTAACACTCAGAAACTGCAGGCGGAAACATTCCTCATGCTGCTCTGTTCCTTCCTGCCTACTGATCTTTTTCATTTGGGGCTGGCTCAGTAAATAAAAGCTGTGAAGCATGAGTCCAATGTTGCCTGAGGTGTCTGCAACTCCTTGTCACACTGACACTTAACAGCCACCTCTGGTTGTAGTCTCACTTCTCTCAAATAAGCATAAATTTCAGAAAGGCACCATTAATCTGCCTCTGGCCTCTCCTTGTCCCAGTCCCACACCCTCATCTTCACTGGGCTGTCAGGAAGAAGCAAACATAGGATGGGGGGTTGGGAAGCAGCGACTTATAAAATAAAGGCACGGAAACACTGTTGTATAGTATTTAATATTTTTTATTTTGTCTTTAATTTAAGCCTAAATGATGCTTGGTTTTGCTTGGGGAGGTAGTTAAAACATCCATAGCTTTTAACAAACACAACGCCCAGCTGGAAGGGCCCAGCCCTTCTGAGCAAGGAAGGTTTGGTGTCAGTATTTGTTGAATCATCATTAGGAACTAAAGGTGTATTCTTTATAATACATTAAGCAAGCAAGTGTTAGTGCTACAGCAGAAAGCTGTAGCAGCTTCAGCAGCAGAAAGCAGAAATGGAAAAGGATCATTAAATCATGGTCTGGCAGAGGAAAGTTGACAAAGAGCAGCTTTGTGAGGGATGTGCAATGACTGGATCTGTAAGGAGAGCAAACACAAAATGAACCTGAAGAGATGTGCCAGAGCATCCACCCACAGGCACGTAGAGCTGCTTGGGACACCCCTGAAGGCTGTCAGACATAGCACAGGGTCTGGACACCCATGCCCTTTTGGAGCAGAAGCTACAGATGAGATGGGAATGCCCCATAGCATCTCCAATGGGTTTAGAATCAAAGGAGTCCTTGGCCTCCAGCAATTCAAATGGGATCCTCGATATCAAGATTGGAAATAAACAGCCATACAGTAGAGGCTTGAGGTTTCACCTAAATGTTGTAGAATCATAGAATATCTTGAGTTGGAAGGGACCCATGAGGATCATGAAGTCCATCTCCTGGCTCTGCATAGAAGAACCCCAAAAGTCACACCACATGCCTGAGAATGTTGTTGAAACACTTACTGAATTCTGGCAGGTTCAGTGCCATGATTAGGGATCCTGACCCTCTGGGTGAAGAAACTTTCCTTAATATCCAACATAAACCTCCCCTGACATAATGCCATAAACATGTTTAGGTCCTAAACCATAATGTCTCTCTGATATTTGTACTGCTGCATGCTGGAAGTGCCTTCTGCCAAGAAAGACTCGAATATTCTCTGGTGTAAAAGACATTTGGTAATTGGTGTAAATGAAATTCAAAGAGTATGGATTTTGAATACTTCTGGTATATTGATGTAGCTAAACATATTTGGCATGCAGTTGCTTCTTAAGGAAGTAAAGCAAACACGTGCTTGTCTACCACAGCCTCTGTGTTTACCCAGCACTGAATCTGACAGCACAGACCAACACTCACTCTGCTGCAGTATTTCCTTTCTGAATGGATGGCAGAGGAAGGCCATGCTTAATCTGCTCTGTGATGTGAGCTGAGACACATGCTGGCCTGCAGGGCCTGAGCCTGACTACAGCATATTTCTCCACTACAGCACAAAACCTCAGATTTCTTTGGTGAAAATAAATGGGGAGGAAAGGGCGATTCTCACCTTGATACAACTTCAGAATAAAATCAGATCAGGGATCTAGACCCAGGAGTATCAAAGCACTGCCATCTTCAAACTATGCCTGTACAAACCTTCTGAGACTGCACTGTGCTTGCACCCATTGGATCGACGCTATTCCCATCAGGCAGCTATGGGCACTGCCAGGCTGTAAAACAGGCCACATCTCATGCCCTTCTTCTCACCCAAAGAAGGAGCTGTGCTATCTAATGGCTTAGGAAATCTGATTTTTTCTTTTCTGGCCTAACTCCTGACCCACTGTATGACATTTGCTGAGCTATATAGGTGCTTCAGAACTCATTCTCTCACTTCAAAAAATAAGATTACAATAGCTACCGTGTACATCAGAAGACGGCTGCAACACAGATTTGTGCTCAGAATATTGCTTGATACAGCCACAAGTATGATTTTAGGACACATTTCTGTGAGCTAAAAACTCAGATCAGCACACTCAGTTCTGTAGTCCCCAGTCCTGGCCATGAAAATTACAAATCTTCCTCTTGCAAAAAGGGTACAGCTAAAGGGAAGAGTTGTTTGATTAAGCAGCCCCTGTCTCAAGAACCAAATATATCACACATGCAAACAGACCCTGAATCCAGACCTTGGGAGCCAGTTGCCCAGATGCCTTTGAGGATCTGGGCCTAAGGGCTCATTCCAACAAGCTGAAGTCAATGGGACTGTCCCTATATTTAAGTTTTTGCTGGATGACAGCCAAAGGCTCAGCATCTTGCAGAACTGGCTCTCATGATGCTGCATTCCTTAATAGCTGGGAAAGAGAGCAAAGCAATGTATAGCAGAAAGTGTCCATCCATATTAGTGGGTATTAGTAACCACTTTTAAAGGCCTAATCTATGTAGAAATGTTTCCATCCCACCAACAGCAACTTGCCAGCGAAGGCAGGGATTTCCCACGGCTGCCATGCCCTGAGCAAACAGAAGGGCTGAAACAAAGAGCTGGATAATTAGCTAGGAGGGCAAGCAGGCGTTCCTGCAGCCTCGCACAGCAGCCATGGGGCTCTGTGGGGCGACCTGCAAAACAGACCTGCCTTTAAAAGTGCGCAGGGTGAGGGTTTCACTCGTGCCTTTTTAATTTTAAACACTGATGCCTGTGGCTTTACAGCTTCATGCAAAGGCAGGCAGACAAACTGAAGTATGAAAGGAGCCTTATTAAAACACGCCATACATTATGTATGAACTTGAACTCTTCCTGACCTCTGCAGTTCTGGATCCACCCCAATCCATAAACAGCCTGGTCCAAATTTTATGCTGCTGCAATAATCTGAATAAAATCACAAGCTGTTTTTTTTTCAAGGCAGTATACCCAGTTAAGAAAGATCAGAGTGCCACTTTTTACAAAGATGCCTGTCTCAGAAAGGTACGTAGCTGAGTACCCCAAGTGGATGTTAGCAGTTTTCTGTAGCCACAAGCCCACTATGAACCAAAGCATAGCCCCTTTCCAAGCAAGCTGGTAAATTTTTTCATTGCCACTCACTAGAAAAATTGTATTTAGAATGTCAAACGTATAATTGCAGTTAGAGCTGGCTGAGATTTTCGGCATGAGTACATGGTCCGGTACATTAAGCTCTTTCTTGAACCACAGATTGTTTTACCTGATCTTGATTATTGTAAAATACCCATATTCTCATATTTAGCATTGTGGAGTTGGTTTGGTTTGGTTCTCTTGCTGAACAATGCATGGGCAGACTGAGCCAGAAGGTTGTTTACCTGCTCCTCTTGGCTTCTCCTGGCATTGGGCAGGTCACCCTCTCCAAAAATTGCTACTTTTCTTCCCTGATTCTCAGCCTTACATGTTTCATGTCTGAAATGTTATTCTGGTTTCAGTGCAAACTATCTTCATTAATATGCAAATAGACATTTGGTGGAAGGGAGGCACCAAGCTTCTCCTTGGAGCTGCTCAGAGCCCCCCAGAGCCGCTGTTGCCAAATTCCTGGACATCCCTTCTGCAGGCAAGTGAGTGGCTGTGAGCACACTAAATACAAGCCTTGTCTTTCCCCCATCAGCACTGTGTTGTGGACGCTCTGGTGAGTCTCTTCAGCCATAAACACTTCTCCGAAGGGCAAATATTTGCTGGATATTGGCCTCAGAAAGTTAAAAGAGGAGGCTGGGTGAACTGGGATGGATTTCACAGGTGGCTTGCAAAACCTTCCCAGTGAGTCCCAAGCCAGCCAGCAAAGCCATGTCATCATTGCAGAAACAGTTTCTGCCCCAGACGCCCCAGACTTCGTCCCCAGATGAGAGGCTGTGACTACAAAGTGAAATACTGACTTGTGTTACCCAGAGACAAAGAGACAAAGCCTCCAAGAGAATTGAAAATTCAATTAAATTGGAAGCATCTCTCACACAGAAATATTTTGAATGCAAATTAAGGCTCTTTGGCAAGTTCTAAACTTCTGAGATATTAATTGATTCTTTAATTTTTTTAGCAAATTAATAATATTTCAGTGGTGAAGCGTAAAAGGTAATTTTCAAGTTTGTGTGTTATGCAGTGGAGCCTGCAAAAACAAAATATAAAAGTGTCTCTGGAAATAACTATCACAACTGTGATAATAGCTAGCAGTGGCTGTGATTCCCAGTAGCTGGCTGTACTCAGCTTTACACAAAATTGATTTGACTTTGCATTTACTTTTTGACCAGGGCTCAGGTGATTTAAATCCAGGTTCAAATTAAATACAGTTTCCCCAGTTAAGATGAAGCAATGTATCAAATGCCTATGGGAAATGAACAGAAGCACTTTGTTCAAACTTTTAATTATTTTACCTCATTTACAGTCTGAGTGGCACAAGGATATGTTTTCATTTGATCACATCAAACTTTCAGTGCACTACTCTCTTCCTGCTACAGCTAGCACACTGCTTACACAGCATGGAGCTTTTTTCCCCTGACATTCACAGATGTGAGCTCTGATCCCCATGCTTCAGAGCTACAAGCTGAAACCAAAGGGAAAAAAAATAATCCCCAAGTATTTCTATGCCTGCAGACCCAGATGCTGAAGCACCATGGCAGCTCTCAGCCTCTACCTCAACATCATTGTAGGCTTGCTTCAAAGTGCTCGTCTGGCAGAAAGTGCTTTTCCTTGACCTCCAGCTGCTGGACTTCCACTGAGAAAAACACCAAGTTTTGCTTATGCATTTCCTGTGAATAATTCAGCTCAGTGTAATGCCCACGTCAGGTTTGCTTTTTGGGAGGTTTCCTCACAACCATGATGGCCCTGCTGAGCAGCCTGCAGTGCTCCTTGGCCTTTCAGCCCCATGGAAATCCCAAAAAGCTCAAGGCCAGGGCTGTCCTACCCTGCCTGCAGCTTCAGGAGGGCCTGAGCTCCTGCTCATGTCTGGAGTTGTTCTGAGAACTGCCCTCTTTTGGCACAGTTTGGGAAATTGCCTTTAGGAGGTACAACACGAGCAAGGACATGGAAGTGAGCTCTAAGCAGAGAGCCAGACTGTGCCCCAAAGAAGGGGTGTCTGCACCCACCCTGGCTGCCTTGCTTTGGAAAGGAGACAGGCAAGCAGCTCCTCTGCTCCCTGTGAGGAGAGCAATGCTGAAGGAGAGTGAGAAGGTCAAAGACAGCCACCCCACCACAGACATCCTCTGCATCTGGCAACATAGATGGGGACAGACCCCTTTCCAAAACTGCCTGTGTCAGAGGGTCTTTTCAGTGTGGCTCTTCCCTTGCTGCTGGTAAAATTGCACGTTGACCTCACAGCATCAACCTTTTCTGGTTCATCCTGAGCTTTGCCCGCTTGTGCATAAAGCAGGAGGGAAGTCAGAGCTAGGCAGAAGATAATACACCCAGGCCCTCCATGGGTAGGACCAGTCTTGATCATCAGAACTATTTTTAGAGAGATCATTTAACTTTATCCCCCTTACCCCTCTGAAGCTGGAGAACAGAGCCAAACACCCAGAGGGAGAAAAGATGATAAAAGGATTTTTCTTTCTGAGGGGAGGAGGGACCATTATCAGAGTCACAGAAAGAAGATCAAAAAGAGCTGCACAATGCAGAGGGGCAGGCTCTTTCAGTCCAGAGGAATGAATTGTGAGCCAGCAAAATACTTTAATAACTAATTTCCAAGCTCCATATATATGTTAATTATATCCCACCAAATTAATATTTTATCAGCATGTCTTGTCAAAGTGTTAAAAATCAGAGATACACCTCCAAATTTTGGGGATCTGTGATAAACTAGGCGAAGAAAAACTGAGTAGCTGTGCCAGGGAGACCCAGTAAGTGTCCTAGATGCAACAGCAAGATGATCTGAGGAAGGGACAGAGCCACCAGTGCCACTTTACCTCACCCAGGAGAGCACTGGTGAGAAGCCGTGTGCAAAATCTGCTCAGCTTGTAACTCTTGTGCACGTCTCCTGTGTGCACATGCAGCCAGTCCACAAGGATGTCAGCTCTGCAATCAGTATGGTTTTCATCAACAGGAACAAAGACATGTGAACAGCTACTGGCAAGCAGCCAAAACTTTCCCCCATCACATTTTTCACAGTCATTTTGAATATGACCTCAAGAAGACCTGTTTGTTTTGCCATAAAAGGCAAAGGGTCCAATCCTAGGCAGTTTTGTGCTGATGCTTCTAGTTTTTTGCAGGCATAAGAACTTCTGCTTGAAGGCATTAGTAGAGAAAAGGGAGTCAAGATTGGTTATGTCCTGGTTCTTCACTGGATAAGGAGAAAATTACACATAGACCCAAGAAGGAGGTGTGGTACTTAACACATCAGCACTTGCTAATAAACGCAACCCAGGCTTAGATATTAGAAATGTGTGTGTGAGAGAGCATGCCTGGTGACAAGAGAAACACAGTGTAATTTATTAGTGGTGATTGGTGCAACTGACTGCTCTTTGCCCTTGGAGAAAGTAAGAAATTACTCCAGTTACAGTTCTTGCCACTTGACACATGGAATAAACTTGGAAACTCACTCCCAGTCAAGAGATATGCATTGTTCCTGAAACAATGGTGCTTGATAGCTAACACCCAGTTCAGGACCACTCAAATTTATTACACTGGGTCTCCAGGCCTTGTCCTGCAGTCAAGAGGGACTGGCCCTCAAAGGACTTCAAAGCCTCTAAGCTTGCAAGTGAGGATTCATAACATGCATTTTTGCCAGCTCCATCCCTTCATTGCTGGGTGTCCTGAAGAATTTTGCTTCACTTGAACATGTGGGGTGTTTTTTACCACCCTTTTCCATTCTTTCATCATTATTTTCAAAATGTAAGCTACTTGGAGTTTATATCTAACACAAGGTGGATCTGCAAATTTCTAAGAGAAATAAGTAAAAGCCTTTGGTTCAGTGCCAAGTAAGAAGTCTCTCCCCTAAACGGAAGTTTGCTGATATTGCAAAATTCAATTTTGTAGAGACATCACAGGCTACATCAGAAAAATGTTTGCCTGCCTGTAATGCTGGAATAAACATGAACTAACTACAGATTATCTACACAATGGGATAAAGTATATTCTACTCTGTATTCACACAATTGTCTTTCACACGAGCTGGTCAAGTTAAAGATTTTCTGGGTAGGACTCTTTTAAAAAACTGTTCTTGTGGTGTTGAGTGACATGTGAAGATGAGCACCAAGAAAGCAAAAGCAGCCTTGTAGAGAGTTGCTACAAAGCCTTCAAAGGGAGAAAGTGCAAGTGGGCGAGGCGAATATCCAAGGGTTGGTGTTGGAAAGCAGTCCTATATATTGGATTCATTGTCCAGGAAAAGTACATTCTTGTGAATGTATTTCCTCCTTTCAGTGCCAAGACCAAGCAAAGCTGGAGTTACTGGTTGCAGAAGTTCCAGTAGACCTTGATGGAGGCTTGTTTCAACTGGCACACTCTCCATTTTGAAAGATGTTCCACTTGTTTGCTTTCATTGATTGCTATTTGGTCGGGCTGGTCCTGTTTATCCATTGCAGGTACTTGTTCTTCTCATGATCTCTGCTATTCTTAAGTTTCTCAAGGGATACTTAGTTTTTACCTGGACTGGACGACTACATACACAAACTGTCATCAAAGGCATCTAAATAGGTGAAAAGATAATACAGTGACAAAACTGAAAACACTGCTGTTATGCTGAAAATGTACATACTGAATGTATGCTGAATGTACATACTTTAGCACTCTTGAAGAAATGCTTTTGTTTAGATAACCTATGCAGAAAATTAACTCACACAGGATTATGCTGGACAAAAAGTATCCTGCTCCTTTATTTTCTATTATAGCATGTAAAATTTTAATTTTTGAGGTATTTGGAGTGAGAAAGTTCCTGAAATACTCTATTTATCTTTATTTAACTCTTGAAGGTACAAAATGGACTGGCCTGGTTAAAACTGAGTCAGTTGCTCTGACTTTCACTGGAATGAAACAGAGCAATACTGCTATAGGGCTTTACTATGAGGAATTAAAGCAATTTAATACAAATTGTGTCCATCAATTAAGAAAAGCAGGTCAACAGTACTGGTGTGATATTTAGGAATTTCCAAAGGTAGCTGATAAGGGCAACTCTGTGAGTATAGTACATGCTTGCAATTCCATTAAATATTTGATTCACCATACACTTCCTAACCAAGAAGCTGCAGTGATAGAAAGCCCATAAGATACACATTAAGAGGAGAAATCCCAACATAGTTTCAAAATATAATGGAAGAGAACTGGTTACTGATTGTTAAGTAGTACTTTCTTTAAAAATCTTGCAGATGTCTGGTACACATGCTCTTCAGTGGGATTTTAAGGTGTTGGTCTGTTTATTTTGTGTACAAGGAGGAACTTGTCACTGTTTAAAAGAGTATGCTAAAAAGAGAATAATTCAATAACATAGACATGTTGTACCCATATCGAAACAGGCATAACCAGATCCAGTTCTGGAAGGTGCAGCTGGGGAAACCTACATTTGAAATAAATCATGATATGTCAATTTTGAGAAATACCTGTCACTGAAATTACTCACTGAGGCTTCTGATGGAAAATCCATTAGTTACCAATTATTTTGAAGCCAACATCAATTTTCAAAACAGGACGTTCTCCAGGCTAAGCATGGTTTCTGAACCTGTAGCAGATGATAACTGAGAAGCAAGTGCTAAGCAGGTCATCTAAGCCATGGAAAAATTCTCTTCTGATCTCAAATGAGCTTTACATGTTGGAGCACTGTGTTCCAGAGATGCCCTCACCATTGTATGGGTTTATGTGGCTCATCTACATCCTGCTCCTCCATGACCTTCCCCTAAACTGATTTAGATCGGCTATTTCATTTGCACAAATTTTCCTGGCCCTTGCCCTTGCTTTTCACTCTTTTCCACCCTAACTTTTGGTCAAACTCCAGAAACATTTGACATATATAATCTAAATATTTTAGTTTTTTGATCTTTGTAATGGTTGTCAGGTTAATGGTGCAGGAATTGCTACAAGGGGGAAAAAAAAATCTGTTACTGATATATATTTTTTAAAAAGACACCTATCTGTGTCAGATAGAAGGGTGACATGACTTACTCACCATAAACTCCTGCTTACCAGCCAGGTAAAGGCTCCTGGAGGGAGCCATGACCAGTCCTCCTGATGTACCCACACTTCATTCATGGGTTATCATCATGCTCTGCCACCTGACGCTTGTTGGAGTTGCTGGGTCCTCACATGCAAGGCAACATAAAGAATTTGCCTGAAGGGTGGGTTTTGGGACCTTTCCCTCATGCTGTCACTGATACATTCAGGGCCCTGTGGGAGACAGTTAGAATCTCTTTGTGCCTAATTTTACCAAATATCAACAGTTCCCTGGTATGTAAATTGAGTACAAAACACATTATTACGGACCAAATCTGTCTGTGGATCTTGCTCATTAGGGATCTGCTTTGATGAAGTCAATTACAGTTCCTTGGCCCTCTTTACTGAATTTCTCTTTTTTCATCTCTAATTCTACTAATGTCTCAGCTGGTTTGCTTGCATGAGTCAGAGCTCGTGATAACGTCAGGGAAAATATCAAGGTTCCCACTGTGGGGTTTTGTGTGTGGATGAGGTATCCAGCTCCAGGCCATACACGTTCAGGCACAAATTGCCATGCTCAAGGAACTTTACCCAGTGACATAATTGACCAAACAGCCCCTAAAAATTTCTCCTGGAAAGAGAAAACCCGCTGTGATTTTTGTAGCTGTACTCAGGGCAAAAGTCCATCAAATTAAAGACTGCTTTTCTGTTTTTCTTCAAACTGTCTGTTGCTTCATCTGACTCCTTGACCTTTGCATTGGAGTGAAACTGGTCTTGCCTCTCCCAGGTCTGGAGTCTGGGGCTGGCCTGGCTGGTTACTGAACTGTGGCAGTAGCTTGGACAATATGAAGAAACCCCGTGGGGATTTTGGCTGTGCTCCAGCACATGTGCAAGCTGCAACTCCAAAGGCACAATTTGGACAACTCTGTGAGGGTGGAGTTCCAAGCAGGAGGCAAATGGCACAGACTGATGTACAACTCATTTTCACCATCAACCTGAAGATCCTATTCCAAAACCTAAATACATTTGATTGGGATGTTTTTTTCAGAAAACAGCCACCACAAGTGTATTTTTCTGCTTTCAGCCTTTCTGGCTGAAATGAACCCTATTCATGTTGAAAACAGCAGAGAATAGAGACACAGAACTGAAAATCCCAACAGTTAAATTTGGACCTTTGTATAAATAGCTGCAAACAGGGATATGTAAAATAAAAATCACAGTAGTGATGCCCAGGCAGCCTGACAATAGACATGAACCCAGTAACCTCTGAAATGCCAGAACAACTTTGCATCCTGCTATAGCTTCACTGGTTTATAGACCACAGTTATTCTAACCAAAGAGAGCATTTTATTACATTACATTACATTTTATTATATTAGATGAATTATGTTAGGGATTGTTTGGATGCTTAAAAGAAGAACAAAGTCTCGCAAAAGCCTCAGTCCCTTGCAGAGGGAAACACATGAAAATCACCTGATAAATAACAGTTGCTAAGAGCAATTGCTCAGCCCACATGCTGTGTTGCACAGAAATGATCATCGACAGAAAGACTCTAAGAAATCGGGAGAGTGCCTCGGAAAAAGCTGCAGGAGGGATGGAGGAGTGGGGGAAATGGTATGGAGGCTGGAAACTTGTGCCAAGCATTGCTGTGCAACTGCTTGCCTGAGTCAAGTGGGTTTTCTTTACATATTTGCAGCATCAGGGCCTGGGCTGGTAACTTAAATATTAATGTAGTACATCAGCACCTTCTGAATACATGCCTGAAAGTTCTCAGGGCACTTTTTGCATGTGATCCTTCTCCTTCCCAGCCATCCCCACTCCATACTGCTGTACCAGGTCATTTTAAGCGGGAGGGAGAAGCTCATCTGGAAAACTGCTGCATATTTATAATAAGACTGTCTATTACACCAGTGCAGGATGGAATTGAAAACACATGGTTCCCTGGGAGCAGCTGTTTCTTTTTTTAGGCCTCTTATGCCCTTCAGAAATGTCAAGATAGAGAAACGAAAATGTCAGGAAACTGCAATATGCTTACTCTAAAGGCCTCCTGTTGGTGACGTATTTATAAAGCTGTTGGAAATTTGATTCACACCGAGCACAATGGATGAGCTTTTAAATACCCCATTACCAGAGAGGTCTGCTAAAACCAATCCTCCTGATATGCATCTTGGGGGGAGCTTCTGCTGATTGGACACAGATGCCCAAGCATCTCTGGAGAATGCCCCCACTACTGTAGTGGTGGTTCAGTGCCTCTTGCTTGTAGGAGTCTAGAGGAATGTCCCCATGGCTTTGCAGTTGTGCTCAGAGAGCCAGGCATCTGAGGTTTGTGGTGATTTTCAGCAGTGTGTGGTGATTTTCTGCAGTGGATGGTGATAGTGGACCTGGATAGGGTAGTTCAGTGGGACCCATGTGTAGAGAGGGGTCTCTGTTTGGTTTAAAAGGCAACCAAAGTGATCAAACCAGTCACCTGGCAGGCTGTGCCCGTGATGTACCAGCACTGGGACAGTGATCTGGGACCATTTCAGTTCACTTGAGAGCGTGCAGCCACAGGGACCAATTACAGGGGTTTCAAAAATCCTCCTTACATTTTGTTGAGGTTTAGCTGGTCACCTTTTAAAGGCTCAAATAAAAGCATCAGTGTGGCAACACACAGGCATTTCAGGTCCCCCAGACTGTGTGGAGCAAGAAGGAGAGGGACAACGAAGCCCCATTCCCTCCCAGGGCTACAAAACCCTCTTACCTGCAGAACTGTCTGAGAGACTGATCTCATACATGCACAGAGCAGGGCTCTGAAAGCAGCTGACAGGAGCTGCCAGTGAAACAGAACTGTCTCCAGTACAAGGCAGACTGAATCTGCAGAGATGCTTTTGCAACCAATTGCAAATATGACCTGCTGCTGTTTCAGATGCAAAGCCTTGGCTGTGCTCTAGCAGCAGTGACTCATGCGGGGCTGAACTGTGTCCAGGGTCCCCTCTGGGGATCTCTTCTCAATTCACTTCCAACTTCATGGAGATCAGAACCCTCAAGTCATCAGCTGGAGGCTTTAAAATTCCCAGGCAAGTCCCAGTGGATGAAACATCAGAGTTGGGATTATGGTGCCCTCCCAGTTTGAGGAGGACAGGAGCACACACCCAGGAGGCTGTGCTGGACTGCCCATGCCATGGGACAGCAGCAGCATCTCTGTCTCTTTACTCACGGCAAGCAAAACAGCCCAAGAGAGAGACGAGGAAGAGGCTTCCAGGAGTATGCTGGAAGAGATCGTGGAAATATTTCAGTCAAGCTTCTCAGGGTTTTGAATAAATTAGACTTATCAAATATTGTGGTTTGGTTGGGGTTTTTGTCATTTTTGGCAAAAATTTCTGGCGAGGAGCACAGAGTTGTGACCATATTGTAATTCTTTCTATGGGCTGTATTAGAGGAAAAGGATGTGGGAGGTCTTGGACTAGAGAAAAGCTCAAGGAAACAGCGATGCCCTGTTTCTGAGCCCAGAGTCTGGGATGTGGGGTGGAAAAATGGTGAAGTGTGGACAGATTACTGAGATATAAAATGTTGGACCACTTGCAGAACGGGGCTGAGGGGGAAGAAAATGGATGAGTCGAGCTTGTCCCTTGAGAAAGGAGTTCAGCACGTCTGATATCCTGGCAGGATGGGCTCAGCACATTGCCTTCTATCTGCACCTCACAAACACAGACATGAGACAAGCTATTTCTACTTCAGTTCATCATGTTGAGGAAAAAAGCCCTGAGACAGGCACTCTTCCCAGAGTGAGAGGATTTGAGTAGCTCATTTGCAGGTGAGAGTTGAGGCTGTACCTCCAGTGGGAATGGAGCCATGCAAGCTCCATTAAAGGCCCTCTTCTAGAGAGAGGCAGAAAACATCACTGTGGAGCATGGGGTGTGAGGTACAGGGCAGGACACAAGCAGCCCTATGAGAAGGGAGAACAGGTCTAGACAGTTTTTGTTCTGCCTCCAAACCCTGGTGTGCAGCCCCATTGATCCTCAATGTTTTCATCCTTTCTGCATGCCCCCCTGAAGTGGGTAATAAACTGAACGCCAGTTTATGCAGAGCAGGGAGCAGAGAACAAAATAATAAATTGATAGAAACATACATTAAAGATAAATTAAGGAGAACTGCAGAGCAAACTCCTGGAGAGGATTAGCATGTGAGCAATGGTACATAAAAATTCAAACAACCTACACTTCTGCTTGCAGGAACAGTCTCTGCTGGTCTTTCACATATTTGTGTCTCTTCTTCCACCTCATAACCATTCTGCACATTTCCAAATGCAGAAATACCTTCTGTCTGTAGGAGGAAGGTAATGAGCTTTATTTCTAGCACTTGGGCTCCACTTGGTTGTCTGAGAGAGTAGAAGAAAAGATGATAGGGAAAGATAGATGGCAATGGCTGAGACTGAAGAGACTAATGCTGGAGATGAGGAACAATAAAGAAAGGGCAGAGGGACACGGAGATAGGAATTGTCTGGAATCCAGTCAGCTCTTGGGCAAGCTCAGATTTGTATGGATCTGTGTGGGTGCTGGGTAACATAAATTTGAATATGAGAAATACCAATGAGAAATGCAGTGACCAATGTTCCCCTGTTCTGCAGCCCAGGCAAGGGATGAAGCATCTCCTTTGCCTATCAAGTAATTTGATTGAATCCCTCTGTGTTTGTGCTCCTGCTCGCTTGCTTCAGACAGATAAAACAGCAATTCATCTCCCCATTGCAACTCCAGGGTCCACCAGCAATCCAAGTCAGATGTTGTGAGGCTTCAATGGCACAGATTTCTGACCATGGGGATAAGAAATTTGGCCCATGACTTGTGGATAGCATGGTTTGGGGTGGTGGAATGGTGGGTTTTACTCCTCACTTTGCTGTTGGTTTGTAGCCAGATGGCCATTGCCCCTCCGAGAAACTCTCTCCCTTTCCACTGAAACCTCATCTGGGCGGGTTGCACTGGCAGGAAGCCCATGGCAAATTATTCCAGGGTGAAATTTTTAAAATCAGTACAGAGAAGTAGGGTTTTGCATCCCATTTCAGCAGAGATTTCTGCTGCTGCTGTGAGAGATCCTCCTTCTCAGAGGAGGTGTAGCTTGTCTGCTGGCTTGGGGGTCAGACATTGCACTGGGCAATTATGGGGGAGATGGAGCTGTGAATCTGCATCCTGGGAGTGCTCTCCTGGAGCCAGCCAGCATGGGGGCACGGCTGAGGTGGCACCACACCTCAGCATTTCCCTTGGCATTGGCAGCTGGGACAGGAACTGAGAGGAAACAGTCTTCCCCATAAACCTGGAGGGAATCATCCCCAGGCAGTTCCCATCATTCTGGCAGTTATAGCAAGAGGAACTTGGCCATCTTCAGGTGGGGGTGGAGGTGCTTCTCCTGAACCAAGCTCCTTCTGCTTGTAGGGGCAGCAGGTGTTGCATTAGGGGAGCTGATCTCAACAGTAGTAAAACCACCTGGGTGACTGAAGCCCTTGGGAAAACATGAGCCTTGGCCTTACTCCCTTAATTTCCCCCCTCAGTGTGCTGGAGATAACTGTGCTTATCTGCCTCTGTGGAGCATGTTGAGATTTGCAGAGGAGGAGCACTTGGGTACATGACTAACACCAGAACCATCCCCATCATCCCTTTGCTGAACCCCATCAGGCTGAGGTTGCTTAGAGTCAACTTTGCACCAGTTTAAGGAAGAGTCATGGGCATTTCAGTCTCCCTATGTTAGGAAGGGGCCACTAAAAAACTAATTTGGGGGATTCAAGCTCTCCAGCAAGGTTTTCTAAGAAAAGTCAAAGATAGCAGCAGAAATGGGTACAGACCATGCACAGAAAAAAAACAACATGGAGAAGTTAGTATTTCACAGTTAGTATACAGCCTATGTGAAATGAGATCATGGGTGGGAAATGTGAGTTTATATTTTTTTTTCCTAAATTAAAATAAAAGCAAGGCCAGAGCTCTGGCAAAATAGGGAACTGGGGAGTTCTGGTTTAGTGTTGCAGCAAAGTTCATCTTTAATACTAATTAAATCTTCTGCTGTTGTTCAAGGAAAAGTATCAGCCAAGAGACTGTCTCTGCCTCCAGAGCTTTTGATGTGGTTAATGTTTGGAACAAAGAATTTGGGACTCCGATTTTGCAGTGCTTCACTCCACTATCCTGGCCTGAAATAAATACAAAAGGCCATGCCAAGGAGTAACAACAAGAAAAATATTTTTGTGGGCTTCTGCCACAAAGCTGAGATGGGGATAGATGAATTGATTTGAGGCAGGTGATGAGTCTCCAGGGTGCACAACACAGCCACCATGGAGGATAGGGCAGTAAGCATTGCCCTTGTTAACTTAGAGCAGATGCCATTCACAAAGACATAAAAAAGGTGCTGGTGCTGACATGGCAGAGTGCTTTTTCAATTGAGCTCTTTAAATAAAATAATTTCTTGGATACAGTTCTCAGTTTACTTGGACTATGAAGGAGAATAGAGGGAGGATAAAATTCAGAATTAGAAGGAGTTAATGCATTTCAAGGGCTAAAACCTGCATCACTGGGATAAAAGCAAACTTAGTGACTTCATTGCAACTCAGCAGTAAATCCAGAGTCACTATTTTCTGTGGAGTGCAGATGTCTGAATACCATCTCTGGATGGGAATAAAAGGAAATGCTGTTTACTGTGAACAAAACGCATTATGAACAAACTCTGACACACCCTAAACCAACTTTCTTTTGAAAGCAAGCAAGGGTTTCATTAAAAGCAAAATTTGTGAAAAGAGAATTACAGGATATGTGGGAACTTGCTTGAATGATTAAAAATTAATTATAGCAAGGGGGAGGATGTACAAACACATTATGTTAGGATGCCACTGCATGGCCCAGACAAATCTGTTCCTGAGACTGTCAATTCCGCCCCTTTTCTCCCCTTCCCCCTCTTCCATCTGCTTCTCCTGGGCTGGATGGACACTGGAGCAGATGCACCTACGTGTGAGAAGCACAGATGATTCAGTGGTGCAGTGTTTCCCATTAAAAGATCTTCCCTGTCACCCAACACACTTGTACCATCACAGAGCCAAATGCTGAACTTGCTGTACCTAAGAGAAGGGACAAAGCTCCTTCCAAAAATGGGGACTGGGAATTGGCTCTGCCCCCACCCATGTGCCCCACTCCTGCCTGCAAGAGAGCCTTTCCCCCCCTTTTCTTTTGGTATGTTTCAGCAGTCTTACACCATTCTACCTCTTCCAGAGAACCACTCGGACATAAACCAGTGATGGAGTAGTTCTTTTTCTGCTCTATCCTCTTGTATTTTATCTGGTCTTTCTCATCTGCAGCAACATCATTGTCACCCAGCATTTGCAGCCATCTCTGCAGCACATCTGAGGCTTAGCAGACGTACAGCAGAGCTGCAAGACATTTCTCCTGCAATTCTGTTCCCATTAATATCCAACTATTTCATTTTCTCCAGCCCCAGAGCTGTTTATCCTTGCTGTGAGCTCCTCAGCAGGCTGATTCACCCCTTGGGCAGTGCCAGCTTGTGTGAGGGAGCCGGGTGCTCTCCAGCTGGCAGCTCCTCCAGAAGCAGATGAGCTGGCCAGGAGAAGGACTGAGGTCAGGCTAGCTGGAGATGATGCTCAGTGTCTATTTCTCCAGGGTTTTCCTCAGTTGTGTGGGGCTGGCTGGACAAGAACTTGGAGAGAATTTGAAGCACTTCTGCAAGAAAACCAGGAGGGGAAGGATAGTTTGTTAGGGAAAGTGATATCTTTGGATTAAAGTGCTTAACTTTGAGCTAAATTCAGTCCCTTACAGTGATGTTTAGCCCCACAGTGCTTCATTTCTTGCACTTATCCAGGGGCGATGCTACTCCTAGGAATTAAAGACAGCGCTTGACTTGGCATAGGTACAGTGTAGGTTCCCAAATACAGCCTAGTGCTGGGCAAGGCTGTGGCCTTCTGCAGGTCAAAGTCTGTCAAATGCAAGTGCCAGTTGCCAGATCCCTGCTGACCTGGGGCAGGGCCAGCCATGGGCCCACTTCTTTTTACCTCTGCATTCCTCCCTGCCTTCTGTTCATACTCCGCTCTAGTTGATAGGAAAGAAGTCAGGATCAAAGACAACTTGTTATACAGATTTTCTTTTCGTTTTTGAGAGACAGAAGCGTTGACTGGAGGGAACTACAGGGCAGTGACAGTTTCATCCCCTAACATATAGTATACCCAGTTGTTACACAATACAGAAAAAAATCCAGTCAATGAAGGTATTTTGCTCCTTCCAAGTCACGGGAATTTGAATCCCTGAAGAAGTGGGTGAGGTCATGGAGATGTGCTTCCTCTGTCTGTGTAGAGAAGTCCCTCTGTGCTGGGTTCTGTCAGCTGCTGTGAGCTCTTTTCCTCCTTCCTGTATGTTTTCTCTATAGAACCTCCTCCTATCTGTATAATTCACCTTCCACACCTCTTGTTTTTTCCACTCACCCGCAGTAGCACTCACCCAACACCCTTTGCAAAAATATGTCTGCAAACATACTTTACTTGGGATAAATAAATCCTGTGGAGGGGGCAGCAGTGATCACCTTTAAGATCTTGGTTTTCATATGGCAAGATCTTGGCTTTTCAATGGCAAGAGAGCTGGAGCCTGTGCAAGGACTTGGAGAGAGGCAGCTTGTTTTTTATCCTCCAGCATATGTCTGTGTGGGAAGGAGGGCACTGATCCACAAACAGTCTGCTCGCGGTTTTGTCTGCTCCAGGCTGTGCTGAGGACTTCTGGCCCAAACTGTGTCTCCTAGGAGGCTGACGTGGGCGCTGTAGCAGATTCTGCCATTGTTTCATCCACAGTGCATGTAGGAGAGTAGCCAGCTCACCCTCTGGTCCTGCTCAGGACTTACAGCCTTCTCCAAATATGCAGACCTGCACGGCATCCCAAGTTTGACATCCTAAGTCCAGCACAGCATCCCAAAAACCAGTGCATTTGGCAGACCAAGCCTGGAGCCTCTGAACAGCCAGAGAGCACAGCTGGATGCAGAAAATGGGGTCCTTTCATCCTGGGTGGGTCAGGGTGTCAATGCTGAGTACAGAAACATGTGAGACATAGGATGCACTTGGGAGAGAGTTGGCAGGGCCAGCTCCCAGGGGCTTAACAGTCTCTGTCAATGCCAACTGCCCTGAGTTCTGGAAAACACCCACCAGAGTCAGGGGAAGTTCACTGACTCAGTGAATAGAGCTGCTGCCAGGTCGACATTGCAACTGAGACCCACATCTGTGCACTCGTAGTCAGGTTGTCTCAATTTTCCTCTTCATGTGATATTAATTTCAGTTTTAGACAGAGGTCAGAAATGTTTCCATCCATCTCTTCCTAGGGAAGTCCCTCGTGTTGAGAACTGGGACAACATTCTTGTGTTTGGGAGCTCATATCATAGGATAAAAACAATAACAGTAATTTCACAATTATAAGCCACACCTGATTATAAGCCACACCTCCCGGTAGCTGGGGAGACCACGGGATTTGTCCATATATAAGCCGCACCCGAATATAAGCCGCACCTTTTTTGTGTGTGTGTGTGTGTTTTTGTTTTTTTTTTTTTAAGTGAGGATTCATGTGTAACAAAGTAACAAATTAGTAACAGAATCCCTGCCAGCTGGGTTTGGCGTCAGGTGCTCAAGTTGCAAACAGTTTTCATAGACCAGCGAAGCCTTTAAAGGCAGCCCCAGGCACCCTCCCCAGCTGGCTCTCACTTCCGGGTTGGCATTTCACTGGGATTTGTCCATAGGTAAGCCGCACCTGAATATAAGCCGCACTACTGGGGTAGGCTGGATTCTTCAATGAAAAAGGTGCAGCTTATAATCGTGAAATTACTGTACCTTCTTTGCTGTCTTTCAATTGGTCTTCCCTTATTTTCTTCCTGTCTGAGTTGCTCAATCCTATCTCAAAAGCATCCCACCAGGCAGCTCTTACCACTGCTAGTACTAAAGTTCCTGTTGTAGGGACCTTTAGTCCCATTTTTCCTCTAGTCCTTGCTGCACCAAATGTGTGCCCAGGTTGCCTCTCAGGACACTCCACTGCTGTTAGTAGTTAGCCTGTCACTTGTCAGTCAGTCAAGTCAGTATTGTCATGTGCTCATCCCTGGAAATGTTCCAGGCCAGGCTGGATGAGGCTCTGAGCAACCCAGTATTGTGGAAGGTGTCACTGCCCATGGCAGAGCGTTTGAATAGATAATCCTTAAAATTACCTCCCAAGCCAAACTATTCCATGATTCTGTGATTACATGATGTCCATACTGTTCTCAGGGGTTTTATCAGTCTCCTGATATTATATTCCATTGAATTTAACTCACTTAGCTTCACAGCTTCTCTATGAAAGGTAACAAGATAACAAACAACCGTTTTTCTTTCTTCTTTTTTCTTTTTGAAGCGCCCATTGTGTTTGTTCTTGTTCATGCAGAATATGCATAAGCAGTTAACAAGAAGAGTTATTAAAAGATCCTGGATGCAAGATTTCTTCTGAGTGGCCAAAAATGGGATTTTTTTTTCCTCCTCTACAGAATATTTTTATTTTTTCTTCTAAATGAGCTTTTATGAAATGGGCTTCCTTATCCCTTATTTCTCTACGTGGCAGTGCCTCTCAAGATGATCCCAAGAATGTTATGGCTAAATTTATTTAATCTATAGAAGAGAAATCTGGAGGGTTTGTACTGCACTGGGGGATATGACAAAGTCTTTTTCACATCCTCAGAAGACAGGAGACACAGTGATCAGACGAGATACACAGATCCCAGTGAAAGATTTTCTGTCCTTTGAGGCTTTGCAAACAGGTCAGGCACACTCCTATCAGGGGTGACTTGGGAGATAATCCCACTCATTAATAAGGCTGCACAGTAGTCAAACTCCCAAGGTTTGTTCCAGTCCTGATTTTTATGTTTTTATTGTACAGCCTCTCCGGAGAGCTCTCAGGGCATGCTGGAAGCTCTGTGAATGCTGAAAGGCTTTCCCTCTGGGGGTATGTCTCTCCAGCTGAGTGCTGGTGTGGTGTATCTTCTAATATGCATTTTTAAACGAGTTGAGTATGAGGGTCGGGCTCCCAGAGTATGGATTTTTAAAATCTAGAGTCCCAAATGAGATGTGCTATTATTTCTAGATTTAGGTAATAGACTGGTAGCAAAATAGAAAGTTGCCTCTTGCTGCAAAAACACTGGTGACTGGGATGAATAATTTATAACTGCTTTGTATTTGTTGAATTCACCCTCAGTGACTGGGCACAGTACGGAGTTCTCAAACACAGGTGATGCAGAAAAATTTTCTACTATTTCATTACCTTTTTTTTCCCGTGTAGTTGGAACAATGTTCTGCAGATTTCTCAATGGTCACCATTTGTTCTGTCTTGCAGATGCAACCAACGGTGTTTAGTGTTCAGATCAGGGCTGTTTCTCATCACAGATGGCTTCACCCAAAGGCACAGTCCTTGGCCAGCCCAGTGTCAGGGTGGGGAGCCCAGATTCTTGTGCCCACTCTGAGCAGCCATTTCTGCCCCTGTTGCTTCAGCTCCTTTGCTGGGTGGCAGTGCAAGCTTCCCAAAGCTGAGTAACACCAGAATACCTCTTGTCCAGGGGGCTAGTTGAGGCCAGAGATAATTTTCCTCAAGTATTCACACATGGTCTGCTGTACAGCTGGGATGTCTGGGGAAGGTAAAAAGAAAAGCTCACCAACACAGCTGAGTCAATATTTGTTTTTTGAATGTTAATGAACGTCTGCAGGGCAATGCTCCTGCTTTATGCTTTGCAGCTGCTGATTTCCTGAAGGAGTTCTCCTTTCCCTCCAGGACATCAGCTTGCCCTGAGAGCCACCACCAAGGGCATTGAATTTTCCTGATGGTGTGGAGAAATCACAGGACAATTGATTGCTGTAGGAATTTGGTACCTAGAAAACTTTGGTAACCAGCCTGAGTGAAGTTGATAGTTCCAGTTTAGCAAAGGCAGCACAGCGCTGGTGCTGTTCATTGTGCAGCATTGCATTGGCAGTCCCTGGAAAAACACCAGCATTCCTATTGCAAGTGAGATATCAAAAAAATGCATATGGTCAGCTGAAAGCTCTGGAGGTAAAAATACATGAACTTAATGTGGAAAATGTCTATTCTGTATTTGTTCTTGGGTCTTTGAGATTTTACAGTGCAGGATATTTTGGAGCTTTCCATGACAATTCAGAAATCCTAATAGGGTTTTGTAAGCAAAACCTGAGATTCTTCTGTATGTACTAAAAGTCATGCCCTTAAGATCAGAATCTCCTGTGATGAGTCTTGCCATGAAACCTGTATCTGTGGCATGCAGGCAATGAGGTGTCCATCAGCTCAGGCACCTCCAAGATGCAGATTTCTACAGCCAGGCCTGCAGCAACCTGTGAGCAGCATCACCCTGGTCTGTTGGACCACAGGGATGTGCCAGCCTTCAAACTAGCTGACAACACAAATGCTGCAGATGCTGATGGCTGGAGGTGGAATGCAATCAAACCCTTCAATTACACCTTGGTGATTTAATCATCTCCCTGCCAAACATTGCTTGTGTGTCCTGTGGTACTACCCAAATACAGTAATTACTGCTGTGTGCCATTTCAAAATCAAATGTAATTTACCTGGGTTAGAAAACATCATTCTGCTGTCAGCACTCTGCAGCTCATTGATAGACACTGCAGACCCATGTATGCAAGGTGTTTCTTTGAGGGTGCCACTGCTTCACTTCAACAAAACTGGCTTTGTTCTGTAGTATTAAGTAATTTCTTTCTTGTTTATGAGATTAGGAAGTGCTGGGAGCAGCTTTCTCGATAAAGCTCTGGCTGAACGGAGCCCTTATACACCAGAGGATCTGATTTGAAGAGGCAAAAAAAAGAACCATACAAATGGCCAACACACAAAACTGAAAACAAGAGCTGACTAAGGCGGTTTTTGCTGCACACAGCCCTGGAAACACAGATGTGTTTCAATGAGTGTGATTTGAGAGGGGATGAACTCATCTGGAAGCCTTGTTTGTTCCTTTCTGCTCCTCCACCCACCCGTCACCCCCAGGAAAACAGCGGCTGCTGCGCTCTGGCCCTGCAAGCACTCAAGCACTTGCCTGGCCTCGCCTTGCATTGTCCTGCCTTGCCTTGTTTGCTTTGCCTTCCCCCTGTGGACTGTCTCTACAAAGACACAAGCCTTTTGGTTTCTGACTGCATCTCCAAGGCCGGTGGGATGGGGAAGCTGAGGTGCTAAGACCCCAGCCCACTTGGGTTGCCCCCACGCAACTGGAAGGCACCTAAGGTCCTTGCCATAGATTTCATGTGGCTGGTGCTGGCTGGAGAAAAGGCTTGATTCAGACCCAGGAACAAAGTCTTGTTCCTGTTTTCTCCTGCAGCAGCAGAAGCAGCAGCCAAGCAGCACTTTGACAGGGAAGCAGGGAGAAGCAGGGAAGGGTACCACACCCTCCTCTGGCAGCACAAGGACCCCGTCTGCTGCAATATCTTGGAAATATTTTCTCCTCCATCAGATGCAGTTATGGTAGAGCAATATTCGGGGGTGTTTTTAACCATATTGGAGGATGAATGGGACATATATGCAGCCACAAACAACATGATTGTTTCATTTGAACAGTGCATCGCTTCCTTAGGAAACCAGGCTAAAATTGCAAAGCAGTATAAACGTGAAGTAAGAAATGTGACACACTGGGGAAGTAATTAGGAGAAGTATCTAAAATTAAAGCAATCTGGATATACTAAGGGCAGAAGTGACAAGATTCAGCACAGAAAGGAGTCCATTTTCTTTAAGGAGGAGGAAATCTGACACTGTATTAAGAAGGTACCTGCTGCTGTTGGAGTGGGTATAACAGACACTGAAGACCAGCACTGCAAGCTCAGGACACCCTGGATTGCCCTGGGCTCTGTATGAGGATGGAGGGCCAACTACTTTTCTCCTCCTACCCCATATCTTGTCTCTGAAGTTAGGAATTGCTCCATTAAAATTGTCCCACTGATGGCTAGGTCAGGCCGTGGGAGGATGGCAGGCAGGGTTTGAGTTTACCACTGAAAGCATTTCATGCACGCTTGCACTAAACAGAACACATTTTTATTTTTATTTTTTTCTTCTCCTGGAAATAGGTAAAATCCATCCCACTCACTAAACCTGGAGAGGAATCTGCTCACTGCCCTTGTGTTACCTTCCTGCAGCATCAAGAGCACTTTTGGCATAGCCAGAGACGTGAGGACCAAGTGGGTCAGAAAAAAGGGAAAAACATCTAAATCCTCCTACAGATTTATTTGTGACAATGGATTTCATTATTACATTATGTCCTCGACTTTCCACCCTCCCACCCCCCGCCTCCTCCACAAACGCGTAATCACATCTCAGATCTCGGCAATAATTGCTTCGCCACACTGACAAACACAGCAAAGAAACGGCGTTTGTTGAGGGCTAAGAAAGCTTTGCAAACAACACTGATTAGCCAGATCTCCCAGCTTGGGAATGAGGGACAAGTTCAACTGGAGGTGATGGGGAAATATCCATGGGAAAAATAAATAATTAAAAGTAAGATCAGACTTCTTAATATGCTTTTTGTCGCTGTACTGATGTTCCAGTCACACTGCTGCTTCTTGCCTTGATGGGGTTCACCAAGTGTAGCCTTCACATTCGCATGAAGGAGTTTGCTTGTTTGAGGCAGCAAATGGTGCAGGCGTGCCTGGGGATGATGGAGGCTCAGTGCTGGGCTTCGGGCACAGAGCTCTGCGGCACAAGGCACATGCTTCTCCTGGAGGGCAGCACCTCCCACGCTCCAGCTGCCTTCGCCTTCTCATGGAGCGCAGCGCTAACTCCAACGAAATGGTGCTGTTACAAAACCTAACAAAATGGTGCTTTCACCAGAACTGCCTGTGCGTGCATGTGGTGCAGCCGTGCTGCTGGCACGCTGTCCCGGGCCCCTGGGGAGGCAGGGAATACTGTGGTGCCAGCCCTGGCTCCACCAAAGAGCTTACACCTAAGGAGCTTACACTGCCGCGCACGGCCGCGCCAGGAGCAGGGTTTAAGTTAAAAAGCAGGAACTGTGTGGGTCCAGAGACTTCCTGAGCTGCAGTGGGGTCATTTTATTGTCATTTTCTACTCAAGGGCTGTTATTTCCTCACCCCTTTCCTTGCACCCTAATTTTTAACACCTGCTGCATCCCTCTGAATTCTGCTCCCTTGTTTCCCCCATCCCCTCAACTCTGGTGCTTCAGACTTCTTGAGATACCTGTTTTCCATGCTGCAAAAAGAGCAAAGAATAGCAACAATGAGCAAACAACCCATCTATAGATCACTGCACCCCAAAAGCTGATGGTTTTGGGGGATTTATCTTCTTGCCTAAGCTACCCAACTGGCCCCTGCCTGCCCTGCCATGTTACCTTCTCCTGCCTGCTGCAGCCTCATGCAGCAGCTCCTCTTGACTGTTTCTCTGAGCAATGGGATGAGTATGGGGGGAATCACCAAGTTTATGGTGCTTGAGCCCTTTATGATGCTAGATTCTTCAGAGCCCCTCAGCAGGGCTGTGGGGAAGAGTCTGTTTCTTTATGAATGGGCTATATGCTGTTACATGTACCTGCTCAAACCACAAATCCATCCTTAAGTGTATCTGTATCAGGAAGACAGTATAACTAATCTGGGAAAGATTAGTTTTTCCTGATTTCCAACTGACTGCATGTGATTATCCTTTCCAAATTAAGGAAGAAAAAGCAGAATTTTTCACTGACGGACCAAGTCAGTATAACTGGCTTGGTCAGGAAGTATGCTGCAGACTAAGGGTTTATGATAAGTTGTCACTCATTTTTTAAATCAAATATTTTTTTCAAAGAAAATTCAGGTTTTACTTCAATAGAAACTTTCACAGAAAGTGCCTGCTTAAAAATTGTAATTTTTTCCACTTAAAAGGGGCCTGCCTGCTAGGGCTGTGGCCCTTTGTGGCACTCCTATTTCCCAAAGCAGTCTGGACACCAAGCTAGGTGTTTATTGATCTTAACTGGCAAATCAGTGAGTCCCACAAACTGAGTGCACTGAGTTAAGTATGGTGTAATCTTTATACTATCATGAATCTCTTTCTCAGGCCCAGGGTTGTCACAAGATCACTGTGTCTCAAAACATTTAATTCATATGGGAGGGAACATCAAGAAGGAGATGGTTTTCTCTGACCTTCATGTAGAAGGTTTAGAGGGTGCCATGGGCACTGCTGTTGACCTGAGCAGAGCAGTCACCTTTCCTGTGCTTGCCTGCATGTCTCTGTCCTCCACTGGGTCTTGGCACATGCACTGTCCCCCTGAGGACAGGCACACACTCCTTTTCCATAGAACCCCCAACACAAGAGAATCCATGCCTGTGAGCAAACACAATAAAGTAACTCTCACATCTGCTGCAGAGTGGAGTAACAATCATTTTATTCCAGGTCTTTAAATAGAATGCTACCTGAACATTAAGACTGCAGAAGACTATTTTATTAATTTGTCCTCTACTCCTTCTAAAAATGTCCTTCTACACATCATACTCCCCTTTGAAACAAATGGTCAGCAGCAATAAATTTTTTTACTGAAGCAGCAAACCTCCACACAAGGTCAGAACAATATCTGTGCTATTTACTCCAGCGTGAGTTATGATCTGCCTACTCCATACACTGTTTTCTGTGTTTCCCATTGATGCAAATCAAAAGTCTGTATTGTCCTTTTGCTGATTTAGTGCTTCATACACTCATTACACCAGGACTCATTTATTCTTGTTTATGCATGTGTATATTTCAATGTCACAAAAGAACCCATTTCTGAGTGAAAGATCTGACACTGTTTGTGGCTGAGGGCTCTGCTCTGTGCTGTCCAGCTCCTGTACTGTGCAATAAGTGCATTTCACTGGAAATAAACAAATCCATCACACCCATGAAATGGGAGTAGCAGGTCCAGGAGGTAGAGCAGGCTTGAAAACTGAGCAGCAGGATGTCAGCAGACCCTGGGAGTAGCAGTGAGAGAGGCTATAGTAAGCCCCATGTAGGACAGGGCACATGGCATGCCCACCCCCATGTGCTGGTGGCCTCTGCTGGTGCAGGTGCCATCGCACAGCAGACCACTTCTCATAGAACCATAGAATGATTTGGGTCGGAAGGGGCCCTAGACATAATTTAATTCCAACCTCCCTACCCTGGGCAGGGGTGCCACCCACAAGACCAGGTTGCTCTGTTCTTTGCTTTTTGTCTCTTTCTCTACCTAGGAGCTCCTGGGCAGCCTCAGGGAGGAGCAGGGAGGCAGTGGGACCTTGGGGACAGATGGCAGTGATGCAAGGACAGGGTGGGAAGCACAGCACTGAGCCCAGCAGCTTCTGCCCAGGCACAGACATTGGGAAATAGCTCTGGGGACTTCTCTGCTGACAGGGTGATAACAACACACACATCGCTGTTGCTTCAGTCAGCAAAGTCTTAGGGGGGAAGTTTCCCAAGGCATGATGATGGGCCTGCTTAGCTCCCATCGGAAGGAAACTGATCCTCCAGGCACCAGGAGGTCTGTGGCAGTTGCTTGGAAGAGCTTTTCAGTGAGGGGGATTAATTCCCTAATTATGTAATTTTCTATTACATGATTCCAGTGGGACTGTGTCCATGTACTGCAGGCAAAGGCAGGCTCACACCCAGCAGGGTGAGTTGATGCAAATCCTTGGTACTTCGGTTCCATGTGCCCCAGACTGCTTGAAAGCTCTCATATCATAAATGAGTTGAATGATGGAGCGTTTTATGTGCAGCATGACTCAGTACTGCAGGTCTGTCTCAGAGCAGTCCAGCACACCTGTAATGTTACAGAGCAGAAGAAACAGTGGGTTTACCTCATCAAAGCACTAAGGAACATCATCTATAGGTGCTCATGAGTCTAACCTACCCACAAAAGCCCTTTTAATTTGTCATCCACTCACCACCAAGCACGGATCTCTTGACTTTCTCTTCTCCAGCCTGTATCTTGACAATACAGACTGCAGTAGTCATACTGCTTTTTGCCCATTATTAATTTCAAATGGCTGAGAAATCCATCAAAGGCCCAGGCATCTACCCGCATTCTCACCAGAACACAAAAAATATTTCCCACTGGTAATATGAATCAGTTTCCAGTTGTCTGTAACAGTAGCATTACAAAGATTTTTGGAAACTAGTAAAGAGATTAATACTACCAGGATTGTTTGTGCTATGTGAAATTTTCCCTTTTTGCACACTCTCATATAGATGGAAGAACTAGTGCTACCAGTAATGGTGGTGTCTGGGTATTCCAGCCAGTGAGGACCAGCAGGGCTTTTTTCATGACATAATCATTGAATCAAACAAAGGAATTGCTATTTTAGCTTTTCTCTTGCTAAATGGTCACAAAAATCTTAGTCCGTAAATGCATTCTTGGATAGAATAAAACCAAAGAGGCCTTATCTGAACTTCATGCAGAAGAAAAAAATAAAGGTAACATAAAATTTGCAATTTTGTAAGGACAAATTAATTTCAAAGGAAGCAAATTAAATTATCTCAAGGAGATGAACATTAATGAAGCCTGAAATGTCTTTACATAAAAGGTGCAAGACAATTCTCTGGAGTACTGGAAATACCTGTTAGTGTTAGAAATGAAAAAGGGGTGTTTATGAGAAAAATAGTTGATTTAGATGTTGCGGCGGTTGCTAAAAAAGAAATAGGCAAGTTCTTCAAATGAAAAGATAATTGAAACAAATGGACCTGTGTGAAAGTAATATTAAAGCTACACAACGAAATTAATAATATGCTGTTGTTTAAAAAAGGCTATTGCTGAATATAGGAAGAAAAAAGGGTAATACAGAAGTGTGAGAACAGAAATGTTCATATCTGATCTAGAAAGAAGTTTTAAATCCTATTAGATACTCAAAAATTATGGTGTGATGTCTGTATCTAAGCAATAGAAGAGCCAGCATACGAAGCTGCACAGGCAAAGCAAAGGAGACTTGCAAATCAGACAAACTGAGAGTAAGAGCAAATTAGTGCTTACTCTCAAGAGGGAAAAGCAAATTAATAAAGGCAATGGCAATACTCTTGCTTCACAGCAATAGTGTATCAGGCAGAAAAATAAACTATGTGGAAAGAATATTTTTTAAGAGGGGCATAGAATGAAAATGGATTAAAAAGCATTCACATTTTTAAAAGTCATACCAGATGAACTTGATCTCTTTCTCTGATGCAATTGTTTTCTACACAGGGATCTGCAGTAAGTCTACTATCCAGTATGATGCCACAGTAGAATTCATTATTTGGACTGGGAAAAATGGGAATTAGGCAAAGAATAGTAAATCGGGAAGAGAGCTGATCAAAGAGGGCTAATCTGGGCAGAGAGTAGTCCTGTTAAGACACAACATCTGCAGGGAGGAAGGTCACTACAAGAGTTCAACACTGAAGATCCTTTGAACTGGTCTTACTGAATATTTCATCAATAACCTCAACAAAAATGAAGGAAAGCATAGGTGAAATAACTTGCTGTCACAAAGTCAAAGAACAGTGTTCATCAATAGGAGGCAATCAGTGTCATTTAGAAAGACTAAAATCACCATGAGAACAGGAGCAGGAGAGGCAGAAATATGACTACACAGAATTGGAGGTCCTGCACTCAGAGTAAGGAAGGATATTTGCAGCCTTCTATGAATTTTCTCTGAATCAGCTGAAAATCCTGCACTAAGGGAAAAACATGGGTGTACTAATCAACTAGAACAGGTGATAAATAAAGTAAGGCTTTGAACAAGAGAAATAAAGCTCAGATGCTGCTGCTGGGATGCTTCCAGTAGTAGGGGAGAGGTATTATTACTGTCTGGGAAACAGTGTAGGCTTCTGGCAAGTCATGTTCGAGAAAATGAAGTCAAATATGTGGAGGTG
Organism: Sialia sialis; assembly: GCA_009812075.1. Classification (NCBI taxonomy): domain Eukaryota; kingdom Metazoa; phylum Chordata; class Aves; order Passeriformes; family Turdidae; genus Sialia; species Sialia sialis. Next base: position 13,006,216 of record VRYO01002772.1, on the reverse strand, counting down.
TAGAGGACTGCTGCTGGGAGGAAGACCCAGTTCTGTGACATGAGACCAAAAATGTAACCTTAGTCAGTCTGATTCGCAGTACAAAAGCTCACTATAGATTAGTTTGAGGTAAATGTGGGCTGGGGCCAGAAAGATCCATTGAATTTGAAAGAGAATACTGGCATAAGAACAGATGGAAACAAGTTAACTGCAGAGAGCTGGAAATGAGGTTTCTCCTCAGAGGCATGAAGTTTTGGAACAGTCTTCTAGGAGAAGGCTTGAGTTCAAAAACACAGCTTCCTTCAGGGCAGGTTTAGTCCAACCTCTGGAAGGGGTTTTAGGCCATGGCTGCTCCTTGTAGCAGAGGGAAGGCAGGGGTTAAATTTGGTAAGGCAGAAAACCTATGCTGCTGCTGCAGAACTTGTTAGCAACCATTGCAGTGGTAACACCTCGGCTTCAGCAAATCCCAGTTGTGCCCCATAGCAATGGGAATACACTCAGCAAAGGGAAAACCTTTACTGAATAAATGTGTCAGCATTGTAAAGTGCCCTGCTGTGGGTGTCTGTGATCTCTGATCCCAAGCGGCAGAGTGGTTCGTAAGGTTTCAGAGATTCTGGCAAAAAAATGGTGTCTGATAACTGCCAAAAAGTGTTGCAAAATCATTGAAAAGGCCTAGTTTTAGTGGTTCTTCCCTAAAATGCAGGTCACCAAAAATGCCTTTGTAAAGGTGTGACAAAGTATAATTAAACATAAGACAGGATCACTGTTACTGGTACAGATTTAACTAAGCATGACAATTAAAAAATAGTCATTCCACAATAGTCATTAGCACAGCAGTCTGGGGACCCTTGCTCCCAGAACTAGTGATGGGACTTTAGAAGCAGGGGCTCTCAGAACAGCACTCCTATTACATGACCATACTGAGAGAGCCACCACTGGAAGCACCTCATCTATAAACAGCTCTATTAGTTCAACCCTACTCACCTTGGGAATACAATTTAAAGCACTGACCATGTGTAACAGCAAGGTTTGATTCAGACTGAAGACATGTGTCTTGGGTTGCAATACAGGATGTGACCAAAAGTATCTATTCTATCACCATCTGTTGAGACCAGGTGGGGCAGTGATCCTTATCTCCATTGGAGATATTCTGCTAATGGGCCATCCATTAAAACCAGGTGGGGCAGTGTTCTTCATCTTTTCACAACCCATCCTTCCTCCAGGGAGTCATCTTCTGCTAATGACTCATTGAGTCCCACTGTGTGACTGATAAAATTACTTCATCCCATTGGGAGTTGCTCCAGCCAGGGGGAAGAGCCCAGCCTTTCTTATCAAGATAAAAACTGAGATTTTGGGACACGAAGCAGCCCTTTTTTTCCTGGACTCCAGGGGAAAACTGAACTTCTCCACAAAACCACTGGACCTCCAGAGGGAAACGGCACCTACTACAGGACCACTGCTTCAACTGAACCACATCTGTCACTGCAGGAGGACTGCAGCCACCATTTAATGGGACTGCTACCAACACCCTGACGGATGGGTGTCACCCTGATGGGGTGTCAGGTTGTATTCTGACTCTGTCAGTGTTTGGGGTTTGTTCTTTGTAGTACTGTATTTCTATTTTAATTTCCCTAGTAAAGAGCTGTTATTCCTAATTCCCATATCTTTGCCTGAGAGCCCCTTAATTTCAAAATTATAATAATTTGGAGGGAGGAGGTTTACATTCTCCATTTCAAAGAGAGGCTCCTGCCTTTCTTAGTAGACACCTGTCCTCCAAACCAGGACAACATGTAAGCACAATGCCTCCCTTTTGTCAGCTGAGCAGCTATCCAGACTGTAGAGTCTCACCAGCTCAGTTACCTCTTGACCTGGAAATCTGTTTGCTGGTGGCAAGTGCCTACTGAGATACCCAAATATAGTATAAGAACTCATGGGCAAGTAGAGACCTAAGGGAAGAGTGCTGCCTTCTGGCTAGAATATAATGGTTGGGTGGGAAATTCTTTACTGTGAGAGCAGTAAGGTGTTGGAACAGGTTGCCCAGAGAAGTTGTGGGTGTCCCATTCCAGGTAGTGTCCAAGGCCAGGTTAGATGGGGCTCTGAGCAGCCTGGTTGAACAGGAGGTGTCCTTGGCCATGGCAGGGGGACTGGAACTAGATGATCTTTATGGAGTAGACAGCCTTTTCCAACTCAAACCATTCTGTGATTCTGTGGCATGGTTACTCAAAGCACCTCAGTTGTCCACATGTGGGCCACTGACTTGAACCCTCATTCTCACCATCTACAGCAGGACCTTAGAGACCCACCTTGCACAGTTAGAAGGGGGTCAAATTATCTGCACCTAAACAAAATTGTTCAGTAATCTGGATCTGACATCTACCCAAAACATCATTGTGCAAAGCAGAGGAGGACAGGTACTCTTTGGACTTTGGAGAGAGAAATAAAGCTTGTAAAAGGGCAAGATGACTCTAAATAAAAATAATTAGGCCTATTTAATAGGTCTGGTAATACTTGGAGATAGACTAAGTCTACCAATCAAAAAGGTTTAAAAGGAAATGAAAGCCAGAGTCATTACATTCCTGGCAATCAGTTTTTTACCATACTGTTAGCTCAGTGGTCCCAGCTCTTGCAATTTTATAGTGATTATCCCTGAATTCCAGTTTCGTAAGTCCCAGCTCCCTGAGTCTTGGGAATCAGCTCCTGAGAGTGCCAGCTTCTGTTTTTAACAGTTACCGGAGAAAAGCTTGAAAGTGTGACTTGAGCATATGCCAAAGATTGAAAAACAAAAAGTAAATAAAATGAATGCCAAATTTTAATGCTTGTTTTTTATAAAAACCTAAACTACTCTCTATTTTAAAGCTAATCTCATGACTTTGGGGGCCTGGCTCCTTGTTCCTGAAAGCCTGATATTGGCACTGCTAACTCAAACACTCTTTCCAAGAGGATTTGCAGAAACAGGCTGAAAGAGCTACAGTGTTCTGGAATGATGGATCCCCGAGGAAAACCCAAGGAATGCTTACACTCTGTAGAAAAGCTGGTAAATGGATAATTCTTGATCTCCTTTTTTCCAGATTAAAATAGCAGAGAAGGGAAAACAAAGCTCTCAGGAAGATGTGCCTGGACATGGTGCCTGGACATGTGAGATGCAGAGACCAAGTAAACAGGGCAGCTGTTTTGATCTGTCTTTGCAGCAGTTCAGAATTTTGACACCACGCAAGCAGAAGCAGCACTTCTGCTTGTTGGTCTCCCAAGGGAGCTGGCATTTGAGAGGAAGTGTGTGGAGCAGAGATGCAGGGAGAAAGCCTTCAGCAGTGAAGCCTCTTTTGTTTTCCCTGCAAGCTTGTGTTTGACACATTCACAGGTGAGGCAGAGACCACCAGAAAAGTAGAAATTTGTGTTCCCATCAGCCTCCAGTTTCCTTTTTCTTTGCCAGGCAGCTTTGTGAATCTCAAGGTTCTTATGAAGACCATATGCCTTCAGAAGAGATTTCTGTCTCAGGCGTGCTAAGGTAAGAGCTCCACAGAGACTGCACAGAACTCTCAACAAATTCTTTCCCAGTGCAGAAGATAGCCCTGGGATCTGTCATGGACCGAGGGACATATTCTACCTGTTGTGTCACATGCAGCCGCAGCAATTGTTCAAGGAATGACCCACTCTCAGGGTTCCCTTTAAGCCTAATGACCCTTGCTGTAGCTTGTCCCTACCAAGCACTTTCTTCTGCTCCAAAAGCTCACATTTCAGATGCCACTTGTCATCTGCCAAACCAGCTGTGGAGCAGATGGAGGCATAGAGCCACTCTGCGAGAGGATCCAGCACTGTGCTCCAAACGCAGGAGTGAGCCCCTCTGAGAGAGAAAGTGGGGAAGGAGACAGCAGCACGAGTTTCACACTGAGTGGGATTGCATGGCTACAGTCCTTGGAGGGTAGAAGGTGGATGTTCATGCCAGACCTGGAGCTTACTGCTGCCACTACAAATGAGGAGGAGGCTCAGGACCTCACTTCCAGCCCCCAAAAGCATCCCTGGTTGCTTAATATGGATCAGATGGAGAAAATGGCTTGGATTTGTTCCTTGGAGCAGTCAAGCCATGGCACATAGCAGGAAGCCTTCTCAACATGCCTGTACAGAGGATGAACTTGACACTTCTGAGTCTGTAGCCGAGCACTAAATGGAAAACAGAGGCTGGGGAAAGGCTCTTTTTCCACCTCTGGTTTTGTGGGGGAGAAAACTAAAAAATTGTTCAAAAGCAGTTTTGAGCCTGCAAACAGGGTTTATTTTTAGAAGATATTATAAGATTTATTTTTAATTTCATCCAGATGTTTATTTATAAGATAATTTAATACTTATATCCAAACAGACATCAAAGAAACCTTTTGGGAGTAGCACTGTCAGTAGCAAAGGGTTTTAATGATCCACGAGGCGAGTGAAGGGGTTTGAGGAGTGTCAGAGAGCCTTGGGGGAGCACATGCATAGATCCAATTAGGAAACCATTCTGAGGTCAGCCTGACATGAAAGGTGATTCCTTTGGGAGCAAGCTGCCAACTATTCCACACAGTGTGATATGGGGAATTGTAGAGCATACAGTCTTCTCCAAGGACAATACCAGGAGAACTTCCGTTTTAAAGAGTGCCACATAAGATTCCCACCACAGCAATTGCCTTGGGTCATTCCCAAGCCCTGGGGGAGGTGTATGTGCTGCCAGAGTCCCCATGCCAACATGAAGCCAGGGCTGTGTCCTGGTGGTGGGAGCTGGAAGGGGACAGATACTCCCAAGTCTTTCCATTATTTCCTTAATTCAGTCTCATGTAATATGAAAATTCCACCTGTCTTCACAAGACGTGACATCAACTGCTGTGCACCAACATGGACAAATCCTATTATCCCTTTACAAATTTAATGGGACAAGTACTGATGTATTGAGCACCTATTCACATCACATCTACATTAAAATGTGTAATGGTGTGCTTGGGTTTTGGTGTTTTTTTCCCCTTTACTCTTTTTAAATGTTTATTTACAGTGTTTAAACTTTGCATCTTTCTGAGACTGGTTTCTATCCATTCTATCTATTTTTGTATCCTCATTGGTTCAGGTAAGTCAATATAAATTAAACCTTAGGTGCACAAGGTGTCTACTCCAGCTTGACAACATACAGTTAAATAGATCCTTTATCAAATCTGTGCAAATTTGCTCCTATGTGTCTCTGCCATTGACATAAAATTGACTGAGTTAAAAGATGCATGCTGGTGTTGGAGTCAGAGGCTTCCATTCAGATTCGTCCCGCTGCAATTGACACTTTGGCTTTTGATGAAAAGACACAGCTCAGCATTTAGGACTTTCTGTGTCCTCCAGTGCTGTGCCCCATGGTGTGGAGTAGGCATGATACAGGAATGGACCAGATTCCTCACTGATGAAATCTTGTTTTCTGTGGGTGGGAGGCAGGAAAAGGCAGAATTGCTTTAAAGGAAAACAAGGAACACCCCAAGGTGGAGCAGAACTCCTCAGCAGCACTGGGTTTTCCTCTGAACATCTGCGTCCCCCAGGGCAGTTCCAGCCAGCACGGGATGGCATGGACAATGTGACAGCTTCCAGGATAAACTTTCTGCTGCCAGGGGACCAGGACCTCCCCTGCACCGCATCCTCAGGGGCAGAGCCAAGGAGCTGGCATCTGCTGTCTCAGCTTCATGGTGCTGCAGGAGCCTGGCCAAGCTGGCTGTGTCCTCACAAATAACCTTCTCCTGCCTGGCTGGCCCTGAGCTTGTGGGGGGAAAAACATAATTTGGAAGAACTTCCCACTTTTGAAACGGGGCCGCTGGCAGGCCTGGGCACTGCAGTGCTGAGAGCAGCAGCAGGAAGTGTGGTTGCATGTGAAAACAAGTAGATTTGAAACAGTATTCACTCCGAGGGATTACACAAATAATACCCCAGCGACAATGGAGCTATTTACTCAGTTGACAGTAGAAGAAAGCATCTCCTTTTATCTACTTATGGTGGTTAGTGGGTTCATCTCTCTTACAGCCTCTGTTGCTACTTGCTTCTTCCCTTGATGCTTCTCTCTGGTAATTTTCTTCCAGCTTTCTTTAAAAAGCTGTTTATTTGAGGAGGGCGTGGGCTTTGTGCCACAGAAGGGCAGCTGCAGAGATGCACAGAGAGCAGCCCCAGGGATGCCTGAGCCTGTGCACATTGGCTGCACAGTGAGCAAGGAAAGCTCACTGTCAGCCCACACTGCACAAAGGTGAACATTCCATCTGGAATTTGCAAGATGGGAAGAGCTGGGAGTATCTTCCCATTAACAGTTGTCTGTCCCCTGCTCTGGTGTCTGGGATGACCATGCCAGCTATGACTCAGAAGGTTTCTGAAGTAGTTTCTTCTGCAGTGAAAGAAACAGCATTGTGCAAGGCCAAGCATTCATGTCCTCAGCATATGGGGCACAGGCAGGAGTGTCTGAGCACATGGTAGGGATGGCACTGAGGTGCAAGGCTGTGGCTGAGCAGTTTGCAGCAGCCTGGGTCCCTGCAAGTAACGCTTCCTTTGGCTGCAGTGCAGACCCATAGCCTGTCCCTGCTGTGCCACACTCAGCCTCCCAAGAGGGCTGCCTGGGTGCAGGATGCTGTCCCAGGGCTGAGCATGACTGGCACTGGGGGGGATGATGGCCCCACAAGCTTCCTGTGAGATGTGAGAGCAACACTGAAGGTGAATCTTCCTCAAAGGGCTAAAGAGTCCAGCACACAGGCTTCCCCACACCTTCAGGAGATATTTTTGCTTCATTTGCTTGCACATGTCGATCCCCTATAAAAGTGCCACATATTGCCCATGGTACCCCACCAAGGCAGGCCATGTAATGGTGTATGAGCAACCACAGCAACAGACTGGTCTTCGAAATCCACGCTGGGGGATCACTGCACAGTACACAGCTGTGTTCATAGAGGAGCTATCAGATCATTCACAGCATCAGAGCTGCAAACAAACCTAGAAAAAGCCACCAGGCTGGAGCATCTTCCTCTTGTCAGGGGAGATACAAGGCAGACAGATCTGGAAGCTCGTCTATTACCCCACCATCTTTACAAAACACAGACATTACTGAAGTGTGCAGACACTGGCCATATCTGTCTAGTCAAAGGTTCACCCCAGGCAACTAATCCTGACCACTGACCAGCTGGTGTGCCTGGTTTGCATCTCTGCTCCCTGGACCACACTGTTCCATTCACAGACAAAGAGTTAGCTCAGTGTCCATGCAGCTCAGATGGGACCAGCAGCCAAGAAGGATTTTTATGATATAACCCACTGCAATGCCAATTCAAAGCCACCAAACCAGTCGTAAGGCAACAAAAACCCTTGGCAGCTACAGGTCTGGCTAATATGAAAAGCATTTATTACACTAAATTTAAGACATCTAAAAACCAAAGATCAAGACCAGACTAAGAATTTTAGATTCTTCTCTAGACAATTTGTAGTTACCCTCAGAGAGAAGCTTAAGTAGGCTCTGTGACACCTAGGCTGAATTGTCCTTCAGAGTGCCTGTCTCCATTGCCCTGTGACACCTAGGCTGAATTGTCCTTCAGAGTGCCTGTCTCCATTGCCCGGAATCAGAAATTTTTGCCAAACTTCTGATTTTCAAATAGTCAGAGGTAGATAAAATGAATTCCAGAGACTTCTAATAGAAGCCAATGAAACATAAAACATTCAACCATCCATTCACTGACTACAGCTTCATGCAGTTAATTTTGTCTGTCTGAGGTAAAAGACGACTTCTTTGCAATTGACTTTCTTGTTGAAATTATCTCCCAATATATTAAAAGTCTACTTTTAGGAGGTTTTTTATACTTTATTGTTGATTTTTAATTAATGAAAAAGGAAAAAAGAAATGTCTAGAAGCACGAAAATTAAAAAGGAAGGTCATTATGGTTGTTCCACCAAATTTATATGAAGGCAAGGCAGAATTTGCTGAAATGTCTTCTTGTCCTTCTGCACTGCTGAAAGGATTCATTGAGAGTTCTCTGACAAGGAATGACCTTCTCTCACCCACTCTCTCCGTTAGAGTCCTGCAGCCAGTTATAGGTTGTATTAGGGAGCTGTAAACACAAAGAAGTGCTGCTCTTTCAGCTACTAGAGACAAAAAAAAAAAAAAAAAAAAGATCTTATGACTTCCTGCTAATAGAAAGGAACATGTGTTTTCTATCTGCTGATAAAGAACCCAGTGATACCAAGCCTTGCTGGAGGAACATCTGTGTTTTTTAATGGACACTTAAAACCTTCTCTTTGTGACTCAAGATTCATTTCACATCTAATATGTAATTCCACCAGTCTGCAGAGATTCTTCTGTGGCTCACTAAATATTTGGTACATATTTTTCAATTCCGAAAGACAGATCAAGAAATGGAAAATTTGTGCTCCGCAATCTACTCTTCAACTACCTATGAGTAGTTAGGGGAGCAGTGGGTATGGAGGAGGAAAGAGGTGATCTGCTGAGCATCATGGAGACATGGAGCAGCAAATGGAGAATCCTTGCAGAGATGAGATGAAAAAGGAATGAAAGAGTGAGGCCCTGCCTGGATAGAGAGAGAAGATCTCCATCCTCAATAATGGGGTTACTTGTCAAGTAGAGGAAAGGAGCTGAGACCCCACCCTGCTCTTGCACACATCCAGAACTACCCTGCTAAAGATAATTGGAGATGGTTCCTGGAGAAGAGGACAGTATATGTTGAAGTTCTAGGAGTGTTTGGACAACACTCTCAGGCCATGTGCTGTAATTCTTGTGGCTGTTCCCTGCAGGAACAAATCCCTGCCACGATTTGAGACTGGTGATCATTATGGGCCCCTTCCTACTCAGGATATTCTGTGATTCCACAATATCTAGAAGAGTGCAGCTCAAAAGGATGTGAATAGATAGGTATGCTTGGTAGTAACTTAAGTTGGAACCATGACTGGGACAGAGTCTCTGGGATAAGAAATGCAAACTCATGTGAGAAATCCTTTCTCCAAATGGGAGTGACTGACCAGAAGTAGTGATATGATGAGGAGATGGCTAATAATATGAGATGGGCCCAAATCACAAGCATTAGACCTAAATTCAGATCTGGATCTAAGTGCAGTGGCAAGAAGAGCCAGCTCATACCAGGGCAGGACTGAACTGCAAAGGCTGGATACAAAAGAGGTCTTCTACAGTTCCAGCCCAGAGATTTGGGATTGGTTTCTCTGCTCTTTACTGAAAGTGACATTTATTAAAATAAATGGTGGCTGAATCTCCAAAAGTTTGAGGCTGAAATCTGTTCCCACTACTAGTATGTTTACCTTCAACAAAACTGAATACCTAAAATTGAAGCACAGCTCAAGAATCCCACAGGAAAAGGAAACTTAGTAAGAAGCAGAAATACGCAGGAAGAACAAGCCCTTTAATGATGAATCTTATCCAATGCCCCAATATACAACGTGTGTAAAGGCAGAGACTCTTTTGAAGTTCACTTTGGGGTCAGCATTTAAAATGGTGCAAGGGTGGAAAAAGAGACACCCCATTTTAGCTAAAAATTTCATTCTTTAATACCTACCTTACATTATATATTTTCAGCAACAGATACAGAAAAAAACATCCCCTATGGCTGCTTCCATATATTGAGTTACAGCTCATTATGGGGAGGAGAGGAGCTGCTAGCCTGCAGCAGTCTCCAACTATCCATACTGAAGTGGTGAATGAATTAGGTGGTCTCTTTCTGTGCCTCTTTAACCCTGAGAGGCATGTTGTCATGAAAGAGCAGGAGACATTCTTCAGTTAAATAGCTGACACAGTTTTAATTGAAGAGAGCTTCATACAGAGGCATCTCAATCAAGATCTGAGCCTTCTGGAAGCTCGAAGAAATTGGATCATCTGGAATTTGGCTTTGAAAGCAACTGCCTGTGTTTCTTTGAGTATCTATAGGAAACGGCTGCCTCCTGCATAACCAGGCAGATACTCATTTCATCGTGCATTATTTTTATTGCCAACTTCATAGCTTTTGATTGCACAAGGCAATAGTGATAACAACACTGCAGGGCAGCAGGATGACTCATTAGGCATTACTGCTCGCTGTTAGCAAAGCCTTTTCTATTTACCTAGGTGCTTATGTGGCCTTCATCTCCATGGTGTTTGAGTGCTTCCCAAACAAATAAAACTGTCTCTGCCCCTGTTCCCTCTGCAGACCCAGCTGCAGTTTTAGGCTGCCTCACAGCAGTGTAGAGAGATGTGGGGTGACCTGAGACCCATTGCTACGTCCCAGGGTGCTGAGACTTGCACATCATAATGCATGTCCTGTCCCTACTAGACATTTGCCAGCTGTGAGATGGAGACTGTGAGTACAGTCCCCCAGCAGAGAAGTAAATAGAGAATTCACATGGTACCTGTTGGTGGCACTCACAAACATAAATAGCCTGTCTCCTTACTTTTTTTTTTAGGCTAATAAACCTGATGTGCTCAGAAAAATCTTCCCTTGGTAAGATTTTACAAAGGGGAAGAGCCAAACTTAGCTCTGAACATTAGGTACACTTTGCACCTCATCCCAGGACAGCAGCAGAGAAAGCAGTGTATTTTCAGCTTTGTTCTGCATGGGGACGCTCCTGGAACATGGGTCTGCAAGGAAAAATGAGGGTGGTAGCAAATGGGATCACCCCCACCTTGTCCCTTGGGAACTGGCAGGAAACAGCCACCCGCTGACTGCTGAAAATAGGGACAAGTTCTCTGGGGACAGCCTCTCACGAAAGTGCATGCTTGCCACCCTGCCCTTGAGATGCTGGAAGAGATTAATGCCATTGATCTGCAGTCAAAGGAGAGGACAGGTCTTCTGGAGCCCAGACCCACCTGAACCCTGATAGCTGAAGCAAAGACCAGTCATGATGCTCATCCCTTGGCCCTCAGCTTATAAAATCAACACTAAACCTAAGCTGTCATTTTCAGGCGGTTTGAGCAGTGAATTTAAATTCCCATCGCACTCATGTCCAAGCACACGCTATTGCAGCTGGGCCTGAACCAGGAACTGTTGGCACAGAGGCTGATCTGTCATGGTGTAGTTCAGGCAGGCAGTGTTGAGGACTGATCCAACCCTGAGCTGTCCTACAACCCTGTGTATTTGATGCAGGGCTGAGTTCAGGCACTCCAGAGACCGTATGAAATCTGCAATACAGTCTTCCCAAAAGGCCAGATCATCCAGATAACACCCATCTCTTATGAAATGACAGCCCAAAACTCCTGAAGACACCTACATGTGCCACTAGGGCTGCTTTGGACAGCATAGAACCTGCTTTGTCTCCTCAGTCTCCTTCAGAGCTGTACAGAGTGACTGTGACAGTGCTAGGATGTGGTCCATAGTGACCCTTTGCCCTTTTCAGTGTAAATCCATTACCCCTTGTCGTATCACTACATGCCCTTGTCAAAAGTTGGCAAGATCTTCATAGCTATGCAGCAAGGATTAATAGCTTGAAGTTTCTAACCAAAAGAAAACGTTTATGTTTTCTTTACATAAGAAATGTAAAGAAAACATTTTCTTTACATTTATGCCTCCCAATTGCCAGCCCTTGAATTGCACAGAATTATGTCTGGCCATGTCATATCTGGCTCTGCAATGGACTGGAGCCATCTCATGAGGCTGGCCTTAGCATGGGGCTCCATCTGAGTCCTTGCAGAGGAGAGTGGGCAGTGAGAGTCCGTAATGTCAGCTCTGCAGGACCCCACAGACAACTCTGCAGGACCCCACAGACCTGCACAAGGACTGATGTCACCCAATCCTGCTGCTGAGCCATGGATGAATTCCTTCCTGCTGCAGACATCAAAGGAAAGTACAGCTTCTTAATTTGCAGAAGGAAAAAGATACCGAGATGTCCATGTCCTCTGCAGAGAGACAATAGTCTACACCAACTTATGAAGCTCGGGAAAGAACAGTTTTGGTTTGTTTTTATGAGAAAATCAAGTTTGAGGTTATGGGAATTCCATAAGGGACAATGTCTCACAGTAGTAAAAGATTATAAAAGAGAATTACACTTGAAACCAGTAAGTGTTACATTATGCACAGAGACACGTAGACTGTAAAGCTTAACAATACACCAAAGCTGCCAACACCAGAGCAAGGCAAAGGGCCTCCTTTTAAAATTCAGTTTAACACAGCCTGACACAGAATGAGTAATAATATTAAGCAACACAGAATGGACCATAAAACACTGCTATATGCAACAGCTATTATCCTGTGCTAATCTTCGTATCACATTATTTCCTCAAATAATCATAATATTGTGCCAACAGCCCCCTTATTCTTGCTCATTATTTCTCAGGCTGGCTTCCTTCACAAGGAATAGGGCTTGCACTAACAATGCCCTCGGGGTTTGCAGGCGAAACCACGCTCGGCATACCCAGAACAGAGGAAGTCTTTTCTTGGTCCATTTCTTTAGTTGTCTGTGTTTTTTCCTTCGTGCAATCACAATGTAGTAGAAGAGATTTTCATGGAATAGAATAAAGAAATCTCTTATCATTACAAGTCTTCTTGTCATTGTCCTCTTATCATTACAAGTACTGACCATTCTTCTGGTTTGTCCCCATCACATGTTTATTCCTCCTGTTCTCACTTCTCATCAGTCGGGTTCTTATGTCTGAATCTCTCTTGGTGCAGTCTCTGCTCTAACATTGTACAGCGTGTTCCCGCTGAGAACTATCAGCTTTGACTTTCTACAAATAAAAAACCCTCTGTCGTTATTTTGTCACACTTTCAGCTTCTTCTAAATAACTAATTCACAACAATAAACCTCCTTTTTGCCATTACAGGCTATTGCCAAGCAGTTTAGATGCAATCTTGTGGTATGTTGTTTTTATAAAGGTTTCCCAAAATCCAATGTGGCTTGGAGTTTGTGACTTAAAGTAAAACTTTTGCTTAATTTTGTGTTCAAAATGTTACCATCCAGAGCAGTATAAATGTGAATGTAATGATTGGAGGCTCCTATGCCAGCACAAACAAACTTCTTGTGGAGTTCATACACAAACTTAAATGTCTTTTGTCTACATGAAGTAACTTAAAATAAATAACATCATCTAGTTCTTAGCATCTCCTCATCTACACATGCATGTTCCCTGCTCTGTGGCCTTACATTACAATTCCTGGCACAGGATCTGGGAAGTTTTGGGGTGATTTTTACAGCACCTAGGACAACAGGAGGGAAAAGTAAACATGAGTAAAGTGGCCATTTGAGACCATGATGGGCATGTACATCTTCCCTGTGGCCCCTGTCAGGCAAATGCATCATTTCTGCCATGCAGAAAACAAAGCTCTGGACGTCGATCAGATGTGAGGGCCAGGCAAAACACTGATAAGAGGGAGGTGGGGAGCCCAGGGTGGGAGCTGAGCAGCCTCTGGCTGGGTTGAAGGAACTAAAATGGTTTTGAGTAATGCCAGCAGCAGAATGCAAGCTGCGCTTTGGAAGGGACTTGCTTGAAGTGGCCTCAGAAGGTAAAAAAATCCCTTATGTTTTTCTACACCACTCTTTATGGCTTCCATCACAACACTGTCCCATCAATGAAGAAAGAATGGTTCTTGCAAGATTTTTCTTCCACTTGTGTACTAACCAATTTGTTGACTCATGCCTGTTCCATCCATCTAACGACAATTCCACAGGTCTTTGCAGATTCCATGCAATAAATGTGTCAGCCATTAACTTTACCTCCCTTTGGGCTCCCGAGAAGATAAAAATCCCCACTTTCTACAGTAAATTTCTGCTATAAATCCACAGATGTAATTGCACACAATCTAATTTCTGGGTCCTGGGCCTACATTCATCCTTGTCCAACTATTCCTCTTGACTGAGTTGATTAGATTATAGACAAGGACAGGCGCTCTAAATGCAAGGCCATGTAGCTTAAATTGAATCTAAAGGAGCTGCAGTAACACATATATAATAGAACTTGGACATCTTTACTATTAAAGAGGCGGGGGACAAGGAGCTCAGCTGGCTCCACTCTGCTATCATTTGGCCTTGAGAAGGGTAAGGGGTCTTGGTCCTCCTTTAGAAATCCCTAGGGACCTGGTTCATGCCATGGTTGCTCCCACAAGGTTTCTGGAGCCACTTGCTGTTTCCAGAGGTACTGTGTGACCCACAGGTGACATCTGTCCCCATAGAACAGCCAAGGAGAAGGAAATGGAGTGCCTGAAGAGCAGGCAATGGTGCTGTCCTCTGTAAGGCACACTGCCCATACGGGACACAAGGCACAGCATTGTGTAAGGTATCACACTGGATGCAGAGCAGGTAAACTTGGACCAAAATCCAGAGGTTTCTTTCATACACTGAGGTACTTGCCTACTGCAAAACAGGTTTAAACCTGTTTATTTTAAAAGGCTTGTTAGCTTGGTGTACCAGGCAGTTATCTTATGCTACAGACAAAGCAGCTTGCAATTTTCTGGCTATTGTCTTTTTTTTTTTTTTCCCTTTAGAACAAATGGATGATGGAGTTACACAATGTGACACACGCTGCTTATTTACCAGGAACAAAAAAGGCCCCTATTTCTCAACACACAGAAGAAACTGAACAAGCTTCTCTTTCCAGCCTTGGTCTGGCCAGCCATCAGCCCAAAAGTGCTTTTTGATGAGTGCTTCTCTAGCTCCTCTTCATTGTGTTGTTTGCCCTCCTCATTGGTGTTTCCGCTTCTTCTCACCCCTCTGCATCTAGCTTTATCCAACCAACAATTTTCACTTGGATCCAAACAATATTGTCCCTGTTAACAAAAACTACAAGTGAAAAACAGAGATTAATGGGAATTAGAATAAGAATGAAGTGATTTGGCAGAACTAGAACAGGGCTTCAGCAGAAAAGCCAACCTGACAAAGCCAGGGGAACAGGGCAAGAATGGTATGGAAAGGGTAGCTAAGCTGCATTTTTCTAATCTGATCTAGACAAAGAGCCAGGGGAAACAGCTTCTCAAGCAGAAGGAATGCTGAATGCTCAGCCATTTCTTTAATGTCCTGTCATCAGCTTACAGCTCAAAACCAGAACAGTTCTGAATGAAGCAAGTAAAATTCTAGAGCTGAGTGTGAAATTCTGCTTCCAGGTAAGAACTGAGGAAGAATTAGAGCTGGCTTGCTGCATGAGGAGTAGAATATGAGCTCTAACAGCTTTGTAGCTAAAATAAACAGCATTAGTGCTGGAGCCCCATAGCATTGCCAGGCTCTGCCCTGGCTCAGCTCTCACCCCAAACCAGCCTGCTTTGGACAGCTACTGCTGCTATTCAACTTCACAGAGCAACTTCACCACCAATCAGGGTGGGTTGATTCAGCAAATGAACAAAAGCTACCTGACACATAAGTCCTGGGAAGAAGCCAGGACCTTCTCTTTCTGAATCGAGCTCTTCCTCTGGGAGAGCAAGTGCAGAGAAAGCTGCATGGCCTTTTACAGACTGGGAAAGTGGTGAGCAGTAGCAGACAGGATGGAGTTAAAAACTGAGGCTCTTTTCTCAAGAATTTGAGCTGAAGCAGAAAACATTAAAGCATGTGTTACCATGGGATACGGGATGCTGCAGCAGGGTCCTGTGGAGTTAGGGGCACTGGTCTCCCTTGGCAGAAGCCCCAGGGTCTCAGTGGAGCTCTTTGTGGGGAGGCAGAGCAATACCAGGCATCAAGGCAGCATCCTGGTGTTCCACCAGCCACCTGGGCCTGTACAAGTCCAGCAAGTACAAATGCACTGGTACAAAGGCTGGAGCGATGCTCTTCAAAGCAGAAAGAAGGGCAAACAGGGAATATGAGGTGGGGAGGAAAACATCAAAGACCAGGGACAGAGAAATGAAAAAGGAAAAGAACTGAGGAAGAGTGGAGAAGAGCTGACACACACAGAAACAATGGAAACATGATATGAAAACTAACAAAAGAGACAGGGAAAACCTGACTTACAGGTTTGGAGGGAGCCTTTTCTTCCCTTTCACCTGCATATGTCTTTTGACTACCACTGTTGATCAAGACTGAGATTAAGAAGTCACAAAATTTGCAGAGGAACATGCCTGGGTTTTTGTTCAAAGTCCACTCAGTCAGATCAATAAGTTAATTTGATCTAGGTGTAAAAGTCAGCCTGAATCAGAGCCCAGGTCAATCAAAGGACACAGCACAACACACTGCCAAAAGGAGCATATTCTTCCCAGGTGAGTCATGCACAAGGCTTTTTATTATTGTTATTATTATTGTTGTTGTTGTTGTTTTTCATACCCTTTATGGGATAAGGCAAACATTCTGTCTTGGGAGCAGCTAGTGGCTGCTGATACATTGCTTAATGCCATGTCCCCACTACATCACTGTGCCAGCTCAACTCCAACCCCATGGAGGCAACTTCACCCAGCATCAAAGTTCTTTCCTTACACACACTTTTTATCCCTGTGGAGATAGGCCCTGAATGGTCCTATTCATTTTTCAGGAATGCTCAAAGTTCATCCAAAATATGCAGTTTATCACACACCAAACCCATCCATGTGACTGCTGGGAGCGTTTGTTTGCAGGAGTTTGGCTGCTGGCATCCATGTGAACAGAGTATGGCAGAGATGCCTCTGCTTAGGACACCCTGGCAAATCTTCATGTGCACATAAGTCTCTGATGATGGCTCTGTCCATGAGGCAAACTTTCACAGGGATTGCAGGGTGAGTGTAAGGACTCCGTAGAATTGGGCTGGACAAGGTCCTGGAGAACTCATGTGGAAGCCCAGCTCAGTCCCAGAAGTCAGGGGCCAAGGGAGGGTTTGTGGCTCCCAGGAGGGGCACAGGGAGCAGTTTTGGCAGAGCAGATACTGCTGGGGTCAGGACCTGGTGGCCACAGGAGGTGATTGTCAGCCTCCAGGAAGGGAGGCTTGGGTGCGAAGAACAAGAGCAGAGATTGCATTCTACAGCAAACAAGCAAAAAAGCCTAAATGAGAAGAGTGTCAATGCAGCTGTAAATGCTGTGCTGTGCCACACATGCATGCGGAAAGTCTGAACAACCTGGTGGGAAGGGGCTGAAGTCCAGTTAGGGGGTACAGTTAGGGACTGTGCTCCCAAACCCTTGCTCGCAGGATGTGAAAACAAAACTGGCACCACCAGAGGAGAGGCAACGTGTAACAGCCTGGAACAAAACCTCTGTGTGGAAGTGT
Organism: Sialia sialis; assembly: GCA_009812075.1. Taxonomy (NCBI): domain Eukaryota; kingdom Metazoa; phylum Chordata; class Aves; order Passeriformes; family Turdidae; genus Sialia; species Sialia sialis. Next base: position 12,989,142 of record VRYO01002772.1, on the reverse strand, counting down.
GACCACCTAAATGGAAGAAAGCAAGGCAGACCCAGTGGAGGGACACAGGGAATTTGTTGACACTTTTTTTTTTCCACACAAGGAGCATAGACATGCTTCCTACCCACTACATACCAAGCACAGAAGGGCTGAGCCCCTCATGCTCTCTGCACACCACGAGGCTGTGTGTGCCTGTGGAGCTCTGTGCCATCCCCAGCTGATCCAACAGCCCCTGCCAGTGAGGTCTGGCATGGACACCCAGAGTATGCAGCACCTACAAGTTCCTAAAATGCAGCTCTTCTCTAAACCCTTCCCTGCTGGGATTGTCCTCATGCAAACAGCCTCGGAAATGTTCCTATTTGCAGCTTGACCATCTGCAAAACAAGATGAATTGGCTCTCTTGTGCAAAACTGTGCCCCTCATGTGGCAGGTCCTCCTCCTTCTGTCGCCCCCCGGCACTCACCCATCTTAATTCAGGTTAAGGCTGGTGGGAAATGACAAATCCTTTCCACATTAGTCTTAACACTGGCTTGAGTTTGTTGAGAAATGGTGGTGATTTATGGGGGATTAGCAGATCAGAGTTGAGGAATGTAAAGAGGTTTAGGCTAACTAAGTGGAACGCTTAGAGCTGGGTCACAGAGAATTTGATGCAGGCTTAGGCCTCTATAATGGTGGGCAATAAAAAATAGAAAAGGGAAGCATGCATTTCCAATGCTCCTCGTAGTTGTTTTCCTGTGTTACAATCTGGAGAAAAAGTTTGGCAGCCTTCTGTGTATTGCAATATTGCAGGTTCCTGGTTCCTAAAGGTTAGCATAAACAAAACCTTAAAGCTAAAGCTGCCTTTTTTTATTTTTTAATTTTTTTTTTTTTAGTTTTTGTGTGTGTGTGTGTTTATTTTTATTGCTTGCAATTATACTCTTCCAGAAAATGGGGGGCTAGTATGGTAGAAAAGGTAGTAAATCAGAAGGCAGCAAATCTCTGTGAGATTTTAAAGGCAATGCAGTCAAAAAAGGGTTAATAGGACTTTTTTATGGGATAAGAAATTGGGAAAAATAAAAAGAACAAATAGGAAAAGTATACTTTTTTGGAGTTAGGGTGGGTAAAGTGAGCAACAACCACCTTGTGCCTTGCTTTGATTTTTTTTCTCCTTTGCTTTGTGGTTCTTGTAATTTTTACAGAGCGCTGCACTGTAAGTAAGCACATGATACATCCTGAAGCTTAGAGCTTAATTTCAAATCCCCAGACTCTTAAACCAGCAGCTCCTCACTGAGCTGTCAACAGCTGCCTTCTACTTTTGGCTCAGTCCAAAACTTCCAGGCACATCACTGGCCCTGTCCATCCCGTGCACATCCCGTCCTGCACAGAAGCAAAGTCCTGGCCTATCCCTGCACAGGACAGGAGAGAACAAGTGGTGAATATCAGACAGGAGATCAAATGCTGAGGTTCAGCAAGCCAGGTGAATAATTACAAATAGGCCAGCTCCAGTAAAATTGTTTGGAATGACGCAAGTTGGTGCAAAATAATATTCTTGTTAGAAGCCCTGACAAAGCCAGTGGTCTCACTGCAATTACTAATGGGAATTACATTACGCAAAACAAGACCCTACTTATTGCAAAACATTTATATATTTTTCTTCCCTGTATTAAAATAATCTATTTATCCAACTAGAGATGAATATTTCTTTTGCAATAAAACTTCAGAACACTGCCAGACAGTTCTCTTCCTGAATTACCCTCTTTATTTTTTTGTAAAGCCAAAATTTCCTTTAATTTCACCAACTGCAAGACAAGAAGAGGAGCAATTAAGTTTAACCATATAAGCTTTTTAATGTGGTTTTAGGGGATTCTTTAATGTTCACATGTTAGCAGATAAGCCATGCATCCACCCATTCACTTAATTACAGGCCTAGTACCTCCAGTCACTGTGTTTTTACATCTAATTTGTTGCCCAGTTAGAATCTGAAGAAACCTTTGCCATAACATGCCTACCACCTGCAACTTCTGCCATTTTCACTATAAAGTTCCAAAATGAGCAGCTCTTTACTGCTGGGAGACACTTTAAGAAAGTTTATTTTACAGCATATCACCCTTCATCCTAACCTAGAGGGCAAGAAATAGAATTTTTGTATTTCGAACTCCAAGCAGAGATAGATACAGAGAGTTAAACGATTACCTTTCACTTCCACTAAATGCAATCAGTCCATTTGAAAGTGATCAGCGATTCTCACTTGACTTTGCTTCCAGGTGCACAACTCCAGACAATTTAAGAGGACCTATTTTTCAAGACTGAGGTGGGAACAAGGAGCTCTGAACTTCTCAACCTGGACACCTTGCTGATTCACACTCATCTGAAAAAAAAAGTAGATCCCAAATAGACACAGAAGAGCCAAGCAATAAAGCCAATCTTCCTGCCTAACTTCTCATTCCAGCCCTTTGGATCATTAATTGCAAATAATTCAGTCAAACTTTACTGGCTGCAATATTTCAAGCCATCCTTCAGTGACAGAGCAATGTGTGCTTGCATAATAATCTTTAAATTACCATGGACTTTGACTGAGCAAGGCTTCCATAAGTGGACATTAGAAAAAGCTTGAGCTCAGTGTAAACAGGGTGAGACATTCACCAGCTCGATGTGAAGGTTGGTGGCTGCAGCACAGCCAGAATACTAAAAAAGAAACAGATCTAATTAACGTGTACCTCTTGTGCTCACTTACAGGGTCACTGCTGGAAACGTTAGGGAACACTTGTCAGACCCCAAACAGGTCAAACACAACTCGTTAAAATGCATTTCACTTTGCAAAAATATACAGTAATTTCACGATTATAAGGCGCACCAGATTATAAGGTGCATTTCCGTGTCATCGGCAATTTTCTGAACTTTTGTCCATATATAAAGCACACCGGACTATAAGGCACACTTTTTTTTTTTGCAGCGAGGATCCACGCACAACAAAGTAACAAATTAGTAACAGAATTGCACGATTGCAGGGTTTACTGGCAGGTGCTCAATTTGCAAACATTTTTCATAGATCGGCATAGCCTTTAAATGCAGCCCCAGGGGCCATCCACGTGCTGCAGGGCTCCAGCTGGCGCGGCTCTTGTGGCTGGCACAGCTGGTGCGGCTCTCATGGCTCTCATGGCACACGGCTCTTGCGGGATGCAGCTCTTGCAGCTGGCGTGTCTGGTGCAGCTTGTGGCTCGGCTCGCGGCTTGCACTTCTGGGTTGGCAAATTTCCGAACTTTGTCCATATATAAAGTGCACCGGATTATAAGGCACACTTCTGGGTTTCAATCAAAATTTTAGGCTTTAAGGTGCACCTTATAGTCATGAAATTACTGTAATATATTAACAGAAGTAATTAAAAAGTGATAGGGCTCAAATGCAGTGTCTTAAAGAAGCTGCTGAAAGCTCATCTGTTATACTCCTTACAGAAAACTGCATGTCCACCACACAAGGGGAATTTCTGTCGTTTGGCATCACTGTCAGCAGAATCATGGCAAAGATGGGAAACTGGCCTCTGGCTCCTTGGCTGCTGAAGATCCGTGCCATGCTGAAGCAGGTACTGAAAGCTTTTCTTTATCCCCTCTGCATCATCATCTCCCAGAGCACAAATGCAAAATTGCCTTAACACAAAATCCATCTGAGGAAATCCACATGGCTTAGTACTTCAGACCCAGAGTCTGCACTGCCAGTGACACCTGTATAAACCTCAAAGCAGGCGTCACTGAAGCCCATGCTTGGCCTGTTGGGACAAAGCGCTGTGCAGGAAGGATTAGGCACAGAACTGGATCAGGCAAGCAGCAATGTAAACCTCAGTTTGGCCATGGAGTAGAAGGGGAGGGAAGGGCTGCAAGAGGAATGTCTTTATAACAAACCGCAGCTGCTATCACTGCTGGAACACGCAGAAGGGCTTGCTGAATGGACACTCCTATTCTTGGGATGGCATGCTCCAGCCAGAAAACATCTTGCTCCTGGGATCTGGACTGGGGCAAAAGTAAGGTCTTCATAATGTTTGGGCATGGCCCTCAGGGACAGCAGCCCAGACTGAGCAGAAGAGGTGTTTTGCACTAGGAAAGGCGAATAGTAATGATACAGTGAACACAGGGAGAGCATTTCCAGCCCTGGACCTGCTGCTAACACTGGCAAATAATGTCACCTCATGGGATGTGCTCCCCACAAAAAGCTTGTTTGAACATGTGGAAGCAGGACAAAGCCAGCAGGAGACAAAGCCTGGTACCCTGTCACATGGGTTAAGTTTCCATGTGCCAGAAATGCTTTCACTTTCAGGCTTTTTCTACCACTGTGCATGTCAGGTTGTAGTTTTTTCTCTTCTCATCCGGGCTGTGAAAGATACAGCGATAATATGTTCCTACAGAGATAATTTTGAGGCACATCTAAGCCAAAAGTCATCTTTCACAAATATTCAGAAGCCCAATACCTATGGACAACTTATGCAAGGTCACATAGAGAATATGTGGCAAGACAGATGGGGACTTTGACCAGTACCAGCCAAGCCCTAGTTTTGTAGTGACCAGCCAAATTACTGCCTTACATGATGACTCTCAGCTAACAGATACAACTGCTGCAAGTCTTAATTAATCAATATCTGTTAAGGCTCTTACGTGGAAGTTTCTCTAGATGTAGATAGTCCCAAATCAATCCCATACTTACTCACCAGGGCAAGGACTGTGGTGAGATGAATGTGTTTGCTCTGCACTTAGAGACCAGAGCCTCAGCTCCGACTTGGGATCAGGGTCCTATGGCAGTGTGAACACACAAGAGTAATGATTACCAGGAGAGGGGTTCTTGAAAGGCTCCATCTCTCACAGCAGAGGTTTTTGACAGTCAGTGACTCAATGTTCTGTCTTTCACAACCATAATGACTCATAGCCCCAGGATGGAGAATGAGTGCAATACAGTGAGTACTATTGTCCCAGAGCCCATCAAAATAAGCAAGGTCATTTTCAGCATTTAAAAGAAAATGACAAGCTGCTGGATTAATGTGTGCTGGGGAAAAAATGTACAGAATAAAATAAGAAGAGAGATGAGTAAATTTTCAGATAACAAAGTTCACAAGGATTTGCAAACTCGAATTTTATACCCACAAGCAAAACAAATCAGAAGCTTGACTTTGATACCATTTGCTCAGCTATAAATCAAGATTAATCCCATATGGATTTATAATGGGGTAAGTCTGGCATACAACAAGAAAAGGATTAGGCTTTGAGTGCCAAGTGCATTGGGTACCTTCTGCATTGCCTAACACTGTGAACATGAGAGACTGTGCCTCACCACTGTGCTGCCGTACAGCTTACAGACACATTTTAGGAAGTAAACTATCTCTGAACATGTAGGAAGAATGAATTGGACGCGGGAAGTCGCTAGAAGCTGTAACAACCCATGGGTTATGTCCCAAATGATCTGCAGCTTCTCAAATCAGATGTCAAGGTTAGGGGTTGAGATGGCTGATGAAATGCAATCTTGTATTAGTAAGGTGGAACTTACATAGCTGGAGCACTGTGCTGATTTCTGAACATGGTGGACTGTGACTTTTTTATGTGTTCCAAAAACAGAAACCCACTGGGCTATGGGGTTTCTCAGAATTGTTGAGTGTCTGCCAGGAGGTCACTGGGTACTCAGTACAGTTGAAAATCAGGCCATTCAAATGATGCCATCAGGAAGAAGAGCCTCTTTAATGGGACTGATTCTGTGGCCTTGTCTGATGCACAAGATTCCTGAAAATAACTCCCACAAGAATAAGTTTTATGCATGGATGTTACACACAAGTGAGTCTCATCTTCCTCTTTTACAGAGTTCCTGCACACCATTCTGTTTCTGTCTTTCACATGGTAAGTTACAGCAGAAGGGACAATCGATCCATCTCATCTGATTGACAACTGGACAACATTTCTGTCCTTCCTAAGAGGACACATGATATTCTTTCGCACCAGAGAAGCGTTTCAGTCAGTAGCATGCCCAGATCAGTTTCCCAGAACAGAGGAAAGCTGTTCCCTAGTGCTGGTGTCATGTGGCCTGATCCTGGCTGCCCCTGCTCAGGCAAAATACCACTGGTGGATACTGCACAGTGCTGGGGCTCTTCAGGGGAAAGGGTCTGCTTTGGACGCGGTGACAAGTGCTGAGGAGTGAATGCTGGGTACAGCTTTCCAGCCTGGCTGGAAGAGCAAGCATAGCCCAGCATGCCCCAGGGGAATCTGTGATTTGGTGAGAGGCAGCTCCCACCCAGACCACAGACTCTGGAGAAGGCTTTGTTTGACCTCCTGCTTGCAGAGGGGGCACTCTGATACCTCGGAGAGGAAACCATAGAAAGTCATGAAGTGTAGCCTGCACAGTGATTGATGTGTGATGCCTTTTGGTGTCGTCTGGTGCTGCATGTAGAACCACGAGCCTTTTGCATCACCCTTGGGAAGAGGAAATAGACCTACAAATTTTAAGCATGAAAAAGAATAAGGGGCAAGTTTGACATTTGACTCTCAGTGATAGGCAATACCTAGCCAAATATTTGTAAAAGATAGCTCTGGCTCTTCGAACAAGGAAGGGAAGTGGGGGGACAGGGGCTTGCCCAAGGTCAGCCAGGCAATCTGCAGCAGATCCAGAGACCTTTGGGTCCCAAGACAGCCCCCACACTCCAGACAGGGCTGCATTTCACCAAGAACCAGCAACTTCATGCCTCACTTTGCCTGTCTTATGTTTTCTTCCTCTTCTGTGCTTGGAAAAAGCTTGCTTTGAAATCTTGGATGTTATCCAAATTTCTCAGATCATGTTTCTGTTGTTGTGAGCAGCATTCTGAGTGCAGTTGCTTGGATCACTGAGTCCAAAGAATCTGAGACCTGGGAATAATGTCATCCTTCAAAATATTTAATCAGCAAGTCGTTCCCCTCACCTATAGAAAACACTATAAAGCTTATACAGTCCTTTACAACTAATTCATGGACCATCATACAAATAAGTATTTAGTGGAAACTGGAAGTTTCTTCTCCATAATGTATGGAGGAGGTCATTGGGACTTCCAAGACATAGTGCTCTCCCTGGAATAAAAGGAGGGGCACCTGGTATATTGTTGACTGAAACTTTCCATACACCAGAAGAGAGAATGAAGCTAACAGACATTTGGATGAAGAACAAAATAAGCCATACTCTTCCCATTGAAAAGTTCTGGTCAGAGGTCTAATATGACTAAACACAGTGCTTGCTGACAGTCAATGACAATTGTCATTGTCTTCTCTGGTCTTTGGGCAGGCACTCAGTCTGGAAGGACCAAAATGCCCCCAGCCTGATATGGACATTTCAAGACCTCACCTGGGAGATTTTACTTTTGGTTTTCACTGTTTTCTTAGCAGGAACCAGGTGTTACAGTTACAGTACAGAAACCTCATGAAATCCCACATCAAGCCTTGCTTATCTAAATATGAAAAACAGCTCCTGCTATGTGATACTTTCTGATCTACATTTTACCTGAAGCCTGCAGATAATTTGCAATGATGTGCTCAGTCTGCACACCAGCCACCCACGCTCACCTGCCCACTCCCTTACACTCAGAAGCAATGATCAGCAGAGGAGTAGAGCAAGGAGAACTCCATTCTCCTAGGAGAAGTTCCCAGAAACCTGTCTTTTATTACTAAAATAGTTGCTGCCTACCACAGGCCTCCTTGTCCCAGCAAGAGTCCTCTTTTTTTTCCCAGATGTGAGGTGAAGAATATCAGCTATGTTGAACCAGCTGATGCACCCACCTTGCTTTTATGGAGCTTCACATCATCCTTGGGGTTTTACTGTATCCTTGGTGTGTTCACTTTGTCTCCTGCTTGGCCTGGGAGGCTCCTTGAGCCACACAGCATGTCTGGCTGCTTGCGGGGCTCTTTCCCTTCCTACCAGCAAGGGAGGGCTATGAGAAGTTTCTGCATTTCATGTTTCTGTAGTCCAGAGCCTGGCCAAGAAGCCAGCCACAGCTCCTGCCCCCATGCTGATGCTGCCTGGGGCTGCCAGGGGATTTTCCACAGGCCTTGGGCACGATCCACTCTGACAAACACCAAGCAGTGGTGAAAACAACAGGGACAAGGGCATTTCTTCTCAAAACTTAGGTCAGATTTTGCCTCTTCATATTTGGAGCTTTAATCTGCAGACATCTGTGCCTTTTCTGACTGCATAGAAATTAATAAAAACAATCAACATCCTTAATGTTTCCAGGGTGAAAATTCAACATGGGGAGGAGTTTTGGTTTTTTGAAACAAGAAGGTTCGGTGTTGGGATGGTAAAGCCTGGGGAGCTAGAAAGTTTTGCACACCCCTTCCCAAAGGGTGTAAGGCTCTGAATTAATGTGGAGAGGGTCATTAGTGAGATGGCTGTGCTGGTAACCTCAATGGCTTTATCCAGGTCTGCCAACAGCAGACAGACACCACCAGGAGAGCAGCATGGATACTCAGCTAGTGACCCAGTTGGGCCATCAGTCTGGAATGAGCCATGAAGGCACGGCTGATATGACATGTGGGTGGTCCAATACAACCAGGATAGTAAATAATGAGACTGTTATACAAAGAAATTAGGATCCATTCAAACAAAATGTGATTTAATAAGGCCTGATTTGTATCTGCTGGCATACTGAGCAAAGCTCAGATGATTCAGAACACTTAGGACCAGAAAAAGAGAAGCATCTCTCCAAAGCCAAAGGGGTTAAATGACCTTTGGATATTTAAACAAGAGAAGGGTGATTGCAACAAGGAAGGTGATTTTACCTCTTCATATGGATATGATAAGTACCATAAAACTGTAATTGAGTTAAATGTCAGCATTTTTAAAGAGCTTTTGAAAAAAAATGTAGAGGTGGCAAAAATGCTAACATAAACAATGTGAGGGTAAGGAGAAAATCCTGCAAAGAGAATTATGTGAGTCTTGTGCTGCACAATTTGTCAAGAAGGAAATTGAGAGGTAGCTCTGACTGGAATGGGTAAGGACCCTGGCTATTGTGCTCAACAGGACCTGAAAAGACATAAAAAACTGGAAACCTCTGCTCAGAAGAAGGAGTCAAAATGCACAAGGTGTGCTTTCTCCAAATGTAAGTAACTGGCCTCGATGTAGAGGCAGTGAGGTGATTGCTCAGTGTCCTGGGACACGTGACAGACCAGACTATTGGAAAAAATGCCAGACAAGGTTTAATCCCAATTATCTGACCTGCAGCTTGGAACCCGACACCAGGGATTGCTCCATGCGGCACCAGGTGCTGCTGCAGTCTGCAGAAAGGGAGGAGAAAGGTGCAGAGCAGGGTCAGATGGGCCCTCAGGACAACAGCTTCACACCTGAGACCCACAGCATCAGTTCTCCCAATCTTGCAAATGCAAACAGCAACACCTGGGAAGAATTAGCAATGCTTTTTATTTTTTTGTTTAAACCTTGAAAAAATAATGCCTGTATTTTATATCAAGTTGCTCAAGTTACTTACCTGGCAAGAGGATGCGTTATTCATCCTCTGGAATGGAAAGGGAACCCCAGTAGCAAGGGCAGAAGGGGAATTTTTCTTCTGCCTGTGATGGGAAGTACAGGCATCTGTGGCTTCTCCAGTATGCCCTGTTCTGCTCTTCTGGATCACTTCTAGCATAGTCTCATTCTAGCAAACCTCTGTAGGAATTGCTAGACAGAAATCAGATCATGAATGTAGATGGAGTTGTTGGTGTGCCCTGAGTGGTACAGCAGGATTTTGTGGATCCTTCAGTGAATAAAAACCAGATACCTAAGCTGATTCTGAGCTGGCCCCGTACATCTCAGAATACGGGGAGTGATGACCCAAGGGCAAAAGCAGCACTGACAATAGCTTGAGGAGTTTTCCCAATAATTAAGCTAAGATTTTGCTATGTACTCCTGTGAGCAGCTTCACACTCCAAATCTGGGAGATGCCCAATCTCTTGAACAAGAATTGTTTGCTGTGTTTACTATGAAAAAACCTCACTGGTGCAAAATCCAGTGCAGACCAGTAAAATATCTGAAACAGATAAACTGAGGCATAGTCTTCCTGCCCTCAAGGAAACTCCATTTTGCCTGGAGCTGATGGCAACAGGCAGTGTATGTTCTGCTGAGGAAGTTTAGGATGACAACAGTTCAAAAAGTATTTAAGGTTGAAAGAACTCAAGCGTTCACAAACTTGAATCAGCACAAATAATCCCCTTTCTGCTTCTTCCAAGCAGCTGGTGAGGACAGCAACAGCCTCCACCCTCCCACACAGCAGTTTTGGGGCTCCAGGTCCAAAATACTGGCACGTAAGTTAGGAACCAGGTCCTCTTGCTCCAGCTGAGTGTCTCCTTCCATGTCCTGTTCCACCTGTGTGCCTCAGGAGCTGGGCAGAGCTCAGAACCTATCCTCCACCACAGCTGGCTGAATTTTATCTTTAAAAATGGGATATTTATGTGCCTGCCTAGCCCTCACTGGTTACAGCAGACCATCAAGTCTGAATCCATGCAGGAATGAGACCAATATTGAAGGACAAGTTAGTCCTGTTTCTACAAGAAAACAATGGTTTCTTTCAAAGTTCATAACGTATGCATGCAGGTTTGGTCAAGAAGCGGTAACACTCATCAAAACTAATGTAACTAGCTTGGACAGACATGGCCATCCTGCACCCTACCAAAATCCCTTTATGTTCTGTGCAGCAGAACCTCTCTGTTTACACCTCTACCACCCTGCCAGGAGAGTCGGATCTACTCTAGGCAAACTGCCTGGTAAAATCAGACATTGCCTTCACACTACTCAAAAATCTGCCTCCAGCGCATGCTGATCCCCAGTGTGGCTGCTATCCCTTTCCCAGGCATTCAATTACCTTACTTACTTTGGTTCCCCTTTCCTCAGCTGTTGGTCTTTGATTCCTTGTCTGTATCAAAATAGAATCACTGCTGTATCTCCTTCTTCACTGTGAGCCCAGGTGGTATTCAGCAGGAAACAGGAATTTTGCTGTGGTTGTTCAGAGGAAACTGAGTTCAGAGCAGGTCCCAGTCAGTATCAGCCACAGGCAATACTGCAGCCCAGGACTGTTTGCATTATCGTCACCAGGGCCATCTGCAGATGGCGATCAGCTTCTTGCTCTCTTATCCTGCATCCTGCAGAACAGGACTACAGACTGATGCTTTTCCTTCAGTCTAGAGGTACTTTTATCCAAATTTAGCTGGCGTCATTTGCACTGGGACCTTGCCTAAACTAGATGACATTGGCACTGGTGGTTTTTACTTGGTCCATTCCTCAAGATCTTTTCACAACTGCCATGGAGATAAAGAAGTGACAGATTCAGTGAGTGGGCTTAGGAAGTTTCAGCTTTCTTAACAGATCACATCAGTGATGTGGTCCTGTTTATATCCTCCCTGCTTGCCTCCAGTTCCTCTATACTGTCTGTTAGATTTAAGCCACTTCTGTGGCTGACTTTTTCCCTCTTCACCACAAATAAATCCATGCAAAACCAGCACAAGATGGGAGCTGCTGGGAGCTTCCAGGGGAACAAGAAATGGAAAACCATGGAGCGGTTTGGTGCCTTTCCCCAGACAAAGTTCTACTCTGCAGACTTTTCCTTGCCAAGTGACTCAGTGTGAAGGAGGTTTCTGTCACTCCAGGGGCATGGAAACTCACCTCTTTTCCTTCTTACTAGGGTTGCCTCCCTCCACAGGCTCATCTGGGCAGTTTTCTCATGTTTAGGTCTCAGAGAAACAAGACCATTTCACCCTTCACCCTGTGCCTTCAACTAACTCAAACCAGGGATGAAATGAACTACAGGTGAGTGCTAGAAACTGGCAAGTGTAACCACAGCATGGCTATCTGCTAAATGCAAGCTTTTGGCTCTTCCATGTTTCACCACCAAGCACCAGTATCCCGCAGAGCAGAGCTGGTAAAGGAATGTCCTTCCAGCACTGTCTTTGACCCAGCTACCACTGTGTTATCCACTATTTATGGCAAACAGACACCTGCCATTCTGTCTGGAGCAAAGATAAGGACACTTTGTGAGGAAAGGAATAAGAGTAAGAACCCACCTGATGCCTTCTTTACCAGAGGGATTTGGGGCTTTGGAAGAGCACAAGGTGAAGTGCTTCTTGTTCAGGACAGTGCACCACAAAGCTACTCCATGTAATCCATAGGTTTTCATGTCTGAATGGTTCCTGTCCTTGACCCAGGGGTACAAGCTCAATCCTTCATCTTGGTTTGTAGCTGTACCACAGAGCCTGGACTGGATGGTCCAAAGAGGATGGACAACACTGGTAGCACTGGTAACACTCTTCAGGTGCCAACACCACATTAAATCATATACCTTCTAGGCTTGGGATATCCCTTTGACCAATCAAATAGTTGGCATAAACAAACTACCATCTCAGAGAGTTCAGAAATAAACTTTTCTCACAGTCAATTTGATCCAACAGGATTTCTTACACCTTCTTGGGAAGCAGCTTAAGTTGGTCTTTCACTGTTGCTCCTCACCTATGCCAAAACCCCACAGGGAGAGAGACCAAGTATTCATATAAATGTCAAGCAGGACTACCCAAAACTGGTGATGCTAATGACCTATAGTCCCTTGTCACCTTTAAAGTGCCATGTCAGTGACTGCTGCCTCTTGACTGCTGTCACCTCACTGCTGTCCTGAAGGCTCAGCACAGGAACTAATGGAGGACCCAAGAATACCACAATCACCTGAGTCAGTAGAATGAGGCACTCATCAAGACACCCTCAGATCAAAGAGGATCCAGGAAAGACCTCACATTTCTTATGCTTCTCCCCAAGCCTGCTGGACTACTCTGTTCATCCTGCAGAGTAGAAGAATGCACCAACCTCAAATCTAATTCCAAATATTTCACCACTTAACTACTCTCAAAAGCAAATAGTAGCAGCTAAGCACCAAGCATCAGATCCTCTGTGATGATTTAGCTGAAGGAATATCAGACATGTAACAGGATCTCTACCTGCAGTCTGCAAAAACATTGGCACTCTACACTCAGATCCTCAGTTCCTGTTCTCAGATTGCAACAATATAATACAATCCTTTTTTCTCAGTAGTGGAGAGATAAACCCTGTTTGTAAGAGTTGTTATTCCCACTTAGCTTTGGACAATGGAGGCAAAGCTAAGTGGGAGTGCATACGGCTGCAAGCAATCTTAATTTCTTGAGCCAAACCTGAGCTGCATAAAATCAAACTTGGACTGGCAGTGTTTATGTAGGACCGCATGTGGTCCTTCTGCTGTGGTGTGTGAGGTAAGCATCAATACTTCTCAGCTCTGTAGAGAGGAAATAGGAAGTACTTTAATTGTATGCATCTTTAATGTCCTTTATTTTTTGAATTATGTGGGTCAAACCCACTACAAGCCACTAAGTCTTACATTTGTTACAGCCTGCCACTTCTAGCAGAGATCTAGGCTTTCAGTATTTTTTGGTTTTCTAATGGGTTTCTTTTCCTGCAGGTGAAATTTAAGCACATATCTTCAATGGCTTCACAGGGGCTCAGAACTCCATCCTGCTCTCCGTGTCTCATTCTGCCCAACAACTGTAAGGCTAGAGCAAGTACCCCAAGGTCAACACAGTTAATTACAGTAATTTCA
>VRYO01002772.1:12936219-12974596 GCA_009812075.1 Sialia sialis | reverse complement strand
TACCTTTGGTGGAACTGGAATCAATATCTGTCCTTCATATGCACCTTCCACTTTCTGTTGAAAAGTTCTTTATGGACTGCCAGGGTCTCTTTGCTGGTGGGCTGACTTTAAAATGTTTCTCTTTTTGGTAGTAAACTGCCTTTTCCACTGTTTCCTCTGGTGATATCCAGATTTTGTAGGCTACCTTCATAGGTGGTCTAATTTAGGCCAGATGCACACAGTTGTTAACAAATCCGTGATGATATATAAAAGCACTACATTTAGAAACACCTAATAGGGTAAAAATTAAAAAGGGGGAAAAAAAAGGAAAAGTAAAATGAAGCTCTGTTCGGTAAGTCTGTGCAATGCCAGTAAAATAACTCGGGAAAAGGTGGCTTTTGCTGACTGCTGAAACCAGCATCAAAATTTAGGTGCAACAAACAAGTGGGAAGTAATCCGGATAGTAAATCACCCCAAACACAGATGCCCAGCTGAATGCTGCACAAGCTCAGAGGCGCTTTGAGATCCAGGCTCAACAAATCACTCCAGATTCAGTTGTCATATTCATTGGGATAGCACCTTAGGAAACCTAGGGAAACAGAGCAAAGCGTTTTTTCAATCTCATTTGAAGCATTCCATCTGTAATCCTAAAACTCATTTTCAGACAAGCATTTGCTGACCTCAAGAAAATACTGCAATTGCTGAAAATTCTCAGTAGTATTCCTGAGTCTGCATCCCCTGGGAAAATATACTAAATCTGGCCTCAACCTTAATGAAGAGTTTGTGAATGCTGACTAGCAAGCTCACCTTTGCATACCTGTTGAGGCTAGCTGTCTAAAGAGACTGTTCCTCATGGTGGCACAGGAGCTGTTCAAGAAATGCACAAAATTCATTAAGTAGCAAATACTTCCCAAGCTCCCAACACACACACTTGGAAGGTGAAGGCTGATATTCTAGGATACCAGAAAGGAAACATTTCCCTAAACTGCTTAAAATCTTGGAAGATTTGAGTTGCCCTTCATAATATGAAGTTTATTGTGAGTGTACTTGGAAGAAGCCAGAAGAATGACAGAATGGAGGGTCACCACCCACTTTAACATTTTAGTGTTTTTTCTTTAAAAGGCATAGAGACTGAAACCCAAAATCTAGGTAAGGATATCCCAGGGTTTGCAATAGTTGAAATTCTTCAACTTTGCCAATTAATTCTTTCCTCCTAAGGTCAGGAAGTAAACAACCAGCCTTAGAACCACCCTTTCTTACTTTACCCCATCTCAAATAGGGTAGTCTAAACTTTTATCTGGAAAAAGCAAATAGGAGGTTTGCAAGTAGACTTCTTTTTCTTGCCACTGCTCTATCAGTACATGTAGAGAGCTAGAAACAAAACCAGAGTACCACCATGAGCCTAATCTAGGTTTCTCAGCCAAACAAAACAAAAGGATGAAAATACCACCTGGCTGGCTACTCAGCAGGGACTCTGAGCTAACCTCCATGAGCTCTCAGCATATGCTTTTTCCTTAAAGTGGTCTTCAGCTGCCATAGATTGGAGTAGCACTATCTTAATTTACCCCAGCTGGAGATCTTAATTTCTACCCCTCCTCCTTTCTCTTTTCTCTGCACCACAAATTTTAACCAAGTCCAGACTTAGAGAGCCTCTGGAACCATTCCTGTAAGCCTGCAAAATTTACAATATTCAGGAGCTGCAGTAAACAGAAGCTGAAGATAGTGATGTTCACTGCTGATCCAGTGAGGATTCACAAAATAGCAGGAGCCTTATGACAAAACCATGTGAGCACGAGCAGATGACTGTAACAGCACTGCATGCTGATACTATCTATGATTTGTTAAATACCCAGTTGCCCAGATGGCTCACAGAACCAAAAATACATTTTCAGGATTTTAAACCTTACTAGAAATTTTATGCATGTAATTGCACTAATAATATATATATATACACCTTTGATTTTTCCCATCCTCCTTCCAGGTCCTAGTAATTTACTGTACATATGGTACCTCACTGTTACTTTAACCAATGGTCTTTGTCAAATTAACCTTGCTTTCATTCCCTCAACTTAAGTGATTTTGCTGTCTGTGTGCTGAAATGGTACAGGGAAGCAGTATAATAATGTGAATATTTTGTAATCTTTCAGTCCCACATGTTCCATAATCCTGCAATTATTCAAACTGTGTGACCAAATTTCTACTGGGCCTGACATCCCAAAGACTGAAGTCCAGCCCCTCTTTTTCACACCTTTTAGCACAGAGCTGTAAATTTCAGCAGAGCTGAGGACAAGCACTGATTTAATGGCGATAACACTTCATGCCTTTACAATGCTCTGCATTTCTACAGGAGTGCCTAAGCAATATTTAACTTAGTGCAGCACCAGAGTGCAGCAGGTTGGTCAGTATTTGCTGTGTTTACCTGGCAGAAGGGGAAAGTGCAGCGCTGGGGCTGGGCGAGCTGTAGTCCCCTGGCCCATAGGCAGGGTATGGTTCCACGGAGCTGCTGAGCTGAGCTGTGTTTGAGCAGCATTCCTTTGGAAGCAAGAGGAGCAAGTGGCCCCAGCAAAGCCCTGTGAGGATGAAGCTGCCACCCAATTCAGCTTGTGCATGACAAGGTCTTGGGCCACTGCTGTCCTCTGTGTGTCCTTCATCTAGAACACAAGGAACAAGCCTGTCCTTATTGAAAAAGCACTGGATGGAGAAGGATACTGGTACATGAAATAATATGACAAGGAATAACTTGTTAACTTTTATTGGTGGAATCACAGGTTGAGTTAATAAAGGCTCTAGTGCTGATCCAAGAGATTCCCAGAATGCATCAGAATGGCTTTATACATAGCACTTTGAGTCACAGGTCCAAACAATGGGAAAAACAGAGCAGCCCATGGTTGGACAAGAGTTAAATGCTAGCAATGGCAAATTTCAGATCTGAGGATAACCAATGAAACATCCTCAGACCAGATCCCATGAGACTTTACTGTTATTTAACTTTTTTGACTATGACATGGAAAAAGAGTTATTTAATGAAGTTGGTAGCATAAATATATGCACAGTAGCAACAGTACATCACTGACAGAGTAAATATCTAACAACAAAGACTATTGGTTTCATATAAAAGCGGGAATGCTAAGGAAAACAATTATTAAGGCTACGCGTGGGTAAATAAAAACCTGCAGCCAAAAGCAAATGAAGCCAAAGTGATTGAACAAACATAAAAATGCTGAGTGCCTCATGCAGGTATTGAAACAACAAAGTGATGGCTACACTCATGGGCAAACCTATGATGTGATCCAATGTCTATAAGCTGGCATTTCGCATCCCCAGAGTAGAAAGATTTCATAGTGAAAGGGTTAATCAACAGATTAGGTCACTAATTGCTATGGAGAATTCTTTGTCAAAGGAAAGTTTAAACTCAGGTTTTTCCACAGGAGTCATGCCTTAGTTCTTGTTGATTCATGGAAATCACAGATTCAAATGTTCTGGCTTCAATGAGTGACTTGTAACACAGAATTCACAGAATCACTAGGTTGGAAGAGACCTTCAAGATCATCGAGTCCAACCCATGCCCTAACACCTCAACTAGACCATGGCACCAAGTGCCACATCCAGTCTTTTTTTAAACACATCCAGGGATGATGACTCCACCACTTTCCTGGGCAGACCATCCCAGTACTTTATCATCTTTCTGTGAAAAACTTTTCCCTAATATCCAACCTGTGTCTCCCCTGGTGCAGCTTGAGACTGTGTCCTGTGTTATGCAACAGATCAGGCACTTGATATAATTTCTAAACTTTGCAGACTCTTAATTGAGAACACCAGCAAATGAATTAAGTGAGCACTGGGTTTGTAACTGTATCCTGAATTGCAGCTAACTCCCAAGGTGAGACCTGGCTGATAAAGAAATAACTCTTTTCTTTCTCAAAGCCCTTAAAAGCATGAGAAGTTAAAAATTCAGGGGGTTTTGTGAAACTAACATGAGATCTTTGGGGTAAAAATCCTTTCTAAAAGTGGAATAAACTTCTTATTTTTCCATCTAAAAGTTAGAAGTGAGAGGAGTTACAGGTTGAGACAGCTTTATGAGGATGTCTGCCACATAAGATGCACATTTGAGCTGTGTGTCAAAATTCCTCCATGCCCATTGAGATCTAGAGGCTTGATTCACATGGTGCAGGTATTTGGTGTAACCCAGGTTATCCTGCCTATCCTCCATCTTCTTCTCCAGAAGGTCTTGGGTCAAACTCCAATCTGCCCACCCTATATGGGTATCTTGATACTGCATATTGTCTCATATAGCACTAGATGTCACGAGTAGACAACCAAGTCTTACCTCAGCCAGTGGAGATTAATCCATGTTTCCTGTAAGTAGCTATCTGCATGTGCCCACCTGAATCTCCCTCTAAGCTGCATTGATTACAGGGATTAGGTCTTCCCTGATTACAGTGAGAGTTTGGATACCCAACTCATGAGCCAGTATCTCAAAGCAGGTGTCTGAATTGCAGCTGCACCCCACCCTCAAGGCTGAGTTTCACTGCCCATGATAAATATCTTCTGCCCCGTGATGTGCCCCTGACTGTCCTGCCTGCCTGCCTGCCAGCCATCACTCATTGGGGCACTCATATCCACCAGCCTCATGCAGGTGTCTCACATGCCCTCAAAGGTCTCATATGGCACAAAATGCTGGTTTCAGGTAACCTGATGTTGACTTAGTATTCAGTGTAAGGTAGTTGTCTTCAGCCATTTCTGGCTGATAAAAAATAAGAGGTAAAATCAGAAGGTAATCAACCCCATCTGCTTTAGGCATCTTTTTTGGCATAACTTGTCTTACAGTACACCATCCTCACAATATGCTATTGTTTTAATCTAATCTTGAACATTGTATGCAAAACCTTTTGTACAACTACATTTTCCTCAATTCCTATTCATGTCTTCTTGTCCAAGAACCTGCCTCACACTGACAGAACAATTTTGTATAGTCTAACAATCAGCCAAATCAGTCAAATAGGAGTTGACATTTGAAACTTTCTTCCTTTTCATTGTCAGCTGTTGGGAATTTTTGCTGACCACACAGAAATGGATCCAACATCCTATAAAGGAGGTATGAAAAAGGGAAACAACTTAACAAAAGGCAAGCATTTGGGGAAATATCCATTTCTGTGGTTAAGCCAAAGCCCTCACTTAAAAGAAACAAGATACAAGAAAAAATCCTTCGTCAAAACAAAATGGAAAAGGAACTCTACAGTGGATTCCTTCACCTCATGATGGGCCTTCATGCAGAGATTTCCCAGTGCTCCAGATGCCTCTGAGCCATGCCCAGCATGACATGGGTGGAGGGAAGGGTGCAGCCATGGCAATGCCATCCTGGCCCAGGAGCCATCCATTAGCACCGGCAGTCATCACCCAGATCATCTGGACCCCCATCCAGGTCTGGACTGGGTGTGCTGAGCCTGCACACAGCTGAAGCCTTCACTAGCTCATCTCAGAGCACAGACGTGCCCTATGCATTCAGTCCTGGCCCTAGCACACAGAAATAATGCTGACAGCACTTCCATGGCCCTCAGCCAAGAGTTACATCACTCCATTATTTTTAATAGGAAATGGATGTCTTTCTTCATTTACATGCTGGCATCCAAGATTTTAGAGCTCCTCACTTTGATTGCAAGCTTCATCTTCAGTTTTAAAAATCAGACATTCTCTTAAAAGGAAACAGTTGATATTAATGCATAATCACTTGCCTGCTGAACAAAAAGCCTTAACGCTTTAAAACAGCAGATCCTCAAGAATAACCAGCAGATTGAGCTCTGTCTGCCAAGCACCCCTTGGCATCAGTGTGGAGGAAGGATGAAGAGAACTTGGTCCATAGTCCTAAACCCTGACATGGGTTCCATGTAAACAGCACAGTCAATCTGTAAACAGCACTGTCCATCTGTAAATAGCAATTCTTCTGTCCTGTGTTACCACTCAAGATAATGATGAGTTGAACCTGTTTTGGCTTTAAACATTTCCAAAGATCTTACACGACAGCTGCTTCGTGTTGGAAGTGTCAACATTTGAACTAGCTATTTCCTAAGCTACTGTGTGTGTGTCTTAGTACTTGAAACACATGCAGATATTTATGGAAAAGAAAGGGAAAAATAAAATTTCCCTCCTGCCCTGTTGCTTGAGACTAGTTTTTCAGGATTAGCAAAACAAGGTCTTGATGAACTACAAAATGTGATGATTTGGACTATGATAATCTACATGCTGAAAGTTGCACACAAAGCTATAAATACAGAATGGGGAAAACCAGTGATCTCAGCAAGGCAATTGCCAGTAGGTGAACTAATAAAGCAGACACAATATTAACATCACTTCTGCAGTCCTGTCTGAGTGCTGGTTGAAATAGGAAAGGCCATTATCACATTGACATCATCTCAGTCCTTGCAAGCACACTTCTAGAGAAAAATAAGCCAAAAGGGTCTGCCAAGCTTAATGGACCTTCGTTCCAGAGTCTTTTTGGTGTTTAGATGAACTGCTTTCTGAATTATGGGAAATTCTGTGAACACAAGCTCTGAGGAGCTTTTCAAACCTGTGCTCAGACACTACCTGAAATCCACTCCACCTGCAACATAAGGCATAGCATAAAGACTTTACTGCACAAATGCTGGATGCCATGTATCATACATGGCAGAGCAATGCTTGGATCCAAAGTCCTCATAAATCTAAGTAAACTTTTGATTGACACAATGACCAAGACCACTCCTGTGAGGAGCAGCTGAGGGAGCTGGGGATGTTCAACCTGGAGAAAAGGAGGCTTGAGAGGGATCTTACTGCTCTCTACACCTGCCTGAATGGAGGTGTGGGTCAGTCTCTTCTCCCAGGTAACAAGTGACAAGGCAAGAGGAAACGGCCTCAAGTTGTGCCAGGGAAGGTTTTGATTAGATATTAGGAAAAATTTTCTTCACTAAAAGGATGGTCAGAGATCAAAATAGGCTGTTCAGATAAGTGCTGGAATTGCCTTGTCTGGAAGTATGCCAAAAGATGTGCGTTTGGGGGCATGGTTTAGTGGTGGGCATGGTGGTGCTGGATTAGGGGCTGGACTTGATGAACTTAGTAGTATTCTCCAACACTGAGGATTCTATGATAAACTAATTGTGGAAGGAAACCTAAAAGGGCCAAACCACTTTATGTAACCAAACACTTAACACGCATTTTGTGCATCTTCCTTCAAAAAGAAAAACCCTAGTGCAGTTGGAGAAGGTAATATTGACATGAAATATTCTTTATAGGCCCTTTTCTGTTACATTAAATCTTTCTTTCCGTGAGTTTAACTGCCCAGGCCTAACAGAGGAAAACATACAATTAATGAATTTTCAACATCTCTAGTAACCATGCAAATTACATTTGCTGGAGCTAAAAACATCATGACTTTAAGGTCTGCTGTGTCTCAATTTGACAGTCAAAGATGATGTCAGTGGTCCTTCAGGAAGGCTGAGAATTTACCTTCTCCTGTCATATAAAATTCCCTTTTTTTCTATCCTACATGATCAAACAAAAATTGGTCCGCAGCCTTATTTTTGGTCCAGAATTCATAATATTGTTTAGCTTGCTTTTCTATGTGCAATTGTATGGGGTGGTTGGGAGAAGAATTTCCCAATGTAGGGTAAGGAGTGAAGCAGTTTTGTGTCAGGTTGATGTTACTTCAATGACTGTCTCCTGCTGACAGCCTCATGGGAGGTTTAGGAGTGAGAGAAGCACCCTTAGGAGATAAAATAGTGTGGCTGAGTGGAGCAACAGTGATAAAAGGTACACAGTCAATTTATCAGAACCACTGCCATTGGTTTTGTGTGTGTATAAGTGTATTATTTATATCCATACACTGTGTAATACATCCACACTGATGGTTAAAAGGATCATTGCCATGCAGCCAAATATTTCATAATTTTTAAGGTCCTCTCAGCCTTGGATGGGCAAATATATCGAAACACACCAGTAAGTGCTGTCTAATAGATTGCAGACCTCTGTGAAAACCACTATCAGAGTTTCAGCTGCGCATGGTACTTGTGTCAGAGAAGTGCACTGTCAGCAGGACAGCGCCTGGGCATCCATCCACATTTTCCTTAGTTTTAAAAGAGCCAGAAACCTTTCAGAGGCCTTGATCAAAATGGGATGAATAAAAACTAGGTTAGGCATTGTAGTTCTCAGTGCAGCTTCTTTCATTGTGCATAAAATGGTCTGTATGTCTATTTGCAGGCACAGAGACTGAGTCTGAGCACTTCTTGGGCACTTAGTGGGAATTCATCTCCCCAGTCTCCTGCCCTGCTGCCAAGAGTGAGCTGTACCTCCTGTGACAAGCTTCAACAAAAGGATCTGAAAAGCTACAAAACAAACAAGTAAAAAATAAAATACACCTCCAAAGCACAATACTCTTCCCACATATCCAGATTGCTTTTCACTTTTGTTTCCTGCTCTCTTCACTCTCCTTCAGCCTTGTGATGCAGAGGTATGGGCAGAATCTGCCTGCTCCTACATTTCGGATGCATTTAGGGCCAACCTGCTTCCATGAGACATAAAAAGCACTGGGTGCAGGAGGAGAAGAGGCAGGAAGTGGAACAAGAAGGTTAGATGTACCCTAGATACCTGGAGTTGGGTGTATGGCCAGTCAACAGCTGCCAAAACCATGTAACGAGCATTACTGAGCGAGAAGATATGATGGGGCCAGGGAGAGGGAGGACAGAAAATGGACCATGAAACAATTCTTTTAGGTCTGAAGTTCTTCAGAACTAATGGAAATTCTGTCACTGATTTCTCTGACCTTTGCATTGAGATTCCCATCCACTGAGGAGCACCAACAGTGTCAAAGTTGCAATAAAGGCTGCAAGATTTCTCATTAAGCTCACTTGGACAGATTGCTGTACCAGAGTGCACCTCCCAGCTCCACCACGGCTGGCTGAACTTCTCAAATTGGCCCAAGTTTTGCCTAAGTGGTAATGACTCAGGGATCACCAGGGTCCAGAAAGGCTCATCAGCATTAAAAATCCTGAGTCCTGTCTGGGCATAGAAACCAGATCCAGCTACCCTTGGGGAGAGAGGAGGTATCAGAACTTAAATCTCTTGCTTCTTGGTCTCATATCTTGCCCCTGTATCTCTCTTGTTTGTTCTTACAGGGTCAGCAGCTCTGCCTGTATTCCAGCTTGGGAAGGAGGCTCAGCCACCCCATCCTGCTACGGTAACTCAGTCTCTGACCTGCTGCTGAGCCTGTCAAATATCTGGATAGCGACCAATCCTCTGGTAAAATCCAAACAATAGAGCTAACTGCTTCCTGCATCCTGTTCCCTTGCTGCTTCTGTGGCTTCTGTCCCACCCTGTGACACATGCCAGGCATCGACTGCATCTGGGACCCCTCTCAGCATGGGTGCCAGGGACAAGCAGGGAACATGTCCTCTTCCAGGGCACCACATGCAGTGATCCTTGCTGAAAGGCATCCCAGCATCCCAGCATTCTGGCCTTCCCTCAACGCCTGGTTTGGAGCAGCAATCCACACAGGGATGGTGACAGGGTCCATGCAACACCAGAGCACTTCATACCCCTCCAGTGGCTTTCTGCAGTGCACATACTCCTTGGTGGCTGCAGGGAGGAACAGAAGCAGAGGGAAAGACCTGCAAATGGCTCGAAGGGATGTATTGCAGCCAAAGATGAAGAAATTCCTAGACTTTTTTAGGAGGCAGACCATGCTTAAAGAACACATGGGATAAGAGGTTCTTTGCTTTGGAGAAGCTCATTGTATTGTTGAAACACAGATGATAAATGCAGTTTTCAGAGCTTTCTGATGAAGTTGGAAGCATGGGAACAGGCAGGGTCCTTAGCACACTGCAGGGCTTAAATTACATTTCGCCAGTAAATCCCAAGGTTCTTAAGGACAATAATCCCCTCTCACAGATAGGGAAATTGAGACAGGGACAGAGACAGTTCACAGCCATTCTGCAGGGTGGTAAGCACAAGCAGGGGATGCAGGAGACTGCCACACTCAAGCCTTCTGCTAGGATTTATGATAGCAAAAATAGGCAATCCTAATCTGTCACATTAAAGGGAAAGCACTCCCTTGGATTTGAACACTAAGTTTAAGCAGATCCTTCCTGCTCGCTGCATCCCAGCACAGCAAAGCAACACTCCTTTCCTAAAGCCATTAGCTCCAGAGGCTGCATCAATAAAATTATAAAACAGAGCTGAGATGATGACACTAACAACGTGCCCAGGCTCCCTTAGGCATCAGGATTACCTGTGGTCCCCAAGGAAAAGCTCAAGGTGCTACTGAAATGAAATCACCTGACAGGGTATGGTGACACACATGACTGCAAGGAAGGGAAATTTAGAAACTATGACTTAGGCTGCAGGTATTGTACCACCCAGTTTGTTTGGTGTCCTTTAAAACACTCTCTGTAGGATAATACAGCAAACAAAGAAAGAAAATAAAGGTGGAAAGGACAGAGGTTCTTTCAGAGCAGGAGAAGATGAGTCACTGGTCAGTAATGAGTGACGCAGAGCACGCTCCCAAATGCTCTTTCCTGGGTATGGTCAGAGCCAATGATTCCTGTGCCCCAGTGGGCCAGGCATCACTCCAAAATGGGTTATGTACTCCCAGAGGTATCAGCACTCCCTGCTGGGCTCTGCTGGGCTAGTCAGCTAATGGATCATTCCAGCAGCTCCAGGAGCAAAGGAAGTTGGTTGAAATAAAGAAGATGGATGTTTTTCAAAGGAATTGATTTTTTACAATAGCCAAGCATCCTGGAGAACTTAGAGATACCATTATGTCGATAAGCTTAGCAGAATTAAAAATCACAAAGCCCTTGTATTGATAAGTGCTCCATCTGCAATTAGCAGAACAGCTGCAATTACTAATAGGCACAAACAGCCTTCGCTTCAGGATATTGCAGCCAAGTTAAGGTAGACTTGGAAAGAACAGGATCTCTTTTGCTGCAGAAATTACTAAAATATTGTAAAACTATTTTGTCTCAAACTGGTACAAAAGATCAAAATCTCAAATATATGTACATCTGAACAATTCAAGAAAAACTTGCATCAAGGCACCCTGCAAAGTTATTTCTTTAATACTGATCATGATTATATTTGTGTGCTGAAGCATACCAGCATAAATACAGCTTCCCTTCAAATGCTGGGGAGCTTTTACAGGACTGTAGTAAATAATGGAAGATATTCCAAGGATTGGACTCATCCAAAGAAAAAGAATTACTTCAATGTATACCTTGGCAAATCAACTTGGAAAAGGAGGTCCAAACTCCCTGGAGAGACACCACTCACCACTGATGTCCATTGGGACTCTGAGCTGTTGACCACTCTCCAGTAGATGCAACCATCCAACCAATTCCTCCACTGAACAGTTCACCAATCAAATCCTCCTGTCTTCTATTTAGAGAGAGGATGTTGTGGGGGACTGTGTCAAAGGCTATACAGAAGTCCAGGTATATGACACCTCTAGCCTTTCCCTTGTCCATTGTTGCAATCATTCCATCTTAGAATGCCACTAGGTTGGCCAGGCAGGTACTGACCTTGATGAAGCCATGAAGAAGATCTTTAAAGTCAAACAAAGTATTTCAAGCTACATTTGAAATGGAAAATCCAGCTTTCTACTTTCAAACTTGTCTCAATAACCATTTGAAAATGTCTCATCACATCCTCATCAGAGGCTGCCACCACACAGCCTCTGCCGTCTCACCTCTCCATTTTTCTATCCTTCTCTTGGTGTCTTCTCCTCACTTCTCAGTCTCTGGGGTCGCAAAAGTGTCCCTGCATTAGCCATTACTTGGTTATACTCTCCCCATTCTGTCCCTCGTGCGTGTTACCACCTCCTGCTACCCAGCCCACTGCTAGAATCCAACTAGCACCAGCTTCTCTCAGTGGTGGGGTTCTGGGCACATGGTGGGATTTTGACTCACTGGGTCAGTGTGTGCCTCTCCTGGGCACCAGGCCCTGCTGCCCATCCTTTACAGGGGATGCCAATACAATGCTCGAGGGCGAAACTGGATACTATAACATGAAAACCACAAAGAAGAAATCAAGAGGTATTTTTGCCACTGCCTTCTGCAGGGTAGGGCTAGGCCTGTCACATTTGAGCTGATTTAACTCTGTTTTCTTGGAATGCTGCTTTTCAGGCAATTCTATATTCTGGCTGTAAACCTATGGCAACAGGTCTGGAAGCATGACTGGGCTACGTGCTCCTGCAGAGCTCAGCGATGCCAGGAATCTCTCCATCTTGCAGAGTTTATTTCAGTTTCTGTCTGACAGGCAGAGTGCCATTTGCTTGTTTTCAGTGAAAAAAGGCTTAGAGGTAAGTTATCCTTTCCTGACAACATGCTCTCCTTCCTCTTTCACGCTCCCCCTTACCCCTGCCAAACTGGATGAACTGGATACCTTCCCAAGATATACCCCAACTTTTAAAGCACTGTACAGCTGACATGCTCTGATTCAGGTCTCCCTTCAGCTGCTTTGTGTGCAGGGACACAAACTCTCATGTGCTCCCAGGAGGGTCTGCATCCTGGCTGGCCTGAGGTTTTGCACAGCCCAAAGGCAGGCTGTGTGCCACCAGGAGCAGCTGGGCAGAGCCAGGAAAATGTTTCTTTCTGAGGGATGAGCCAGCAGCAGAGCTGGAGGCAGCACTGCCCCTCCGCAGGCCTGTACATTCTCCATGGGAAGCCCATTCAGGCCATCAATCATGCTCCTCTTCTATACTCACAGTTTCCACCAGCACCATGAAAGGTTTAGGACACATTGTCAGAGGAAGCTGGGGGCTGAAAATTTCTGTAGCAGCAAGAGTGACCTATATCCTTTTAGGATGGGTTTGATGCCCTTGACTGGGAGAAGATGATGTGGGAGAAAATGGATTCAAACTTAAATAGGGATGTCATGGGGCCCAAAGAGGACCAAAGACAAGCTGCTCCACTGTACCTGCCTCTTCTCCCACTGGGGTCTGGTGAGACCCCTGCTTTGCCCTCATCCTTGGAAACCCTTGTCCCCTGCACCCAAACCTCTCCAAAGACAGGACTGCAGAACCTTGGGTTTTGAGGCCCTGCACAGCCATTTTTGCCACACAACCTCAGTATTAACTTACTTAACTGATGTGGAAAGAAATTGAGTCATATTTTGAGAATGTGTGTCCAAATAACAGCTCTGAAAATCTCATTTTTCTTTTAGCTTTTACTCTATTTGATCTGTGATAACCACTACCCAGTCTGAACTTTAAAACAAATGAGTAGATGTACTTTTTCATCCAGCACATAATTAAATTGTGGGACTTGGTGGCATGAATGTTGGAGGCCAATAGTTCAGACAAGTTCATAAAGGACAGATCTACCAAGGGCTGCTGAAAAGTAATGTTCTGGGTACAACCTCCAGACCAAGAAGATCTTGGCTTTGCCTTATCTCTTTGTTTTTATCTCTTTGCTTGAACTCCTGTTAAGGACCAGACTGAGCATGGACTGATCTGTGTGGACTTTTTCTCTGGCTGCAAAAGGTGGTTCTTCCTTCCACACACAGCATCTCTGCCATGAAGATAAAGCTCATTTTTCTCCATTACTCTGTAGAGCCACACTTTAGGTCAGACATCAGCTTGCTCTGGAGGGGTATTTGTTTGTTTGGGTTTTCATTGTTTTTGTTTTTGAAGACCAATGTGGTTAAATAAAAATAAGTGCGGGCTGGACCCTTCCATTATTCATCAGAGTTAAGCAATCCCAAACAAAAGCCAGGTTGGGTTTAGTGGGAGTTTCATGTGTTACTCGTTCCTCAAGGAGATCTGCTCCAACAGAACTAATCTGTAGCCTCAACACCAGGAGCCCATGTCTCTGTCTCTGCCTTTCCCAGAGTATGATGACATGGAAGTCACCCATGGCTGCTTCAGCCACCTCTCCTATGGACTCCCAGTGGGAAATGCAGGAATAGTGAGACAGCTAACCTGGGCACAGCATGAGAGGGTCTGCCAGGCTGCAAGAAAAATGAGGGGAAGGGTCAGATGGAAGAGTGAAATCAGAATAGGAAATGGGTATGTTAGGTTGGATTTTCTCTTCACAAGCAGCAGTACACAGCAAAATGTGCAGGGACACAGGGACGGTGATAGCCCAGCAGAGAGCCCTTGGAGCCAGTGGAGGTGTGCTCAGCTGTGCCAGTGACATGCTGGTGTGTGATGCACCCTGGGGCTGACTCATGCTCATGCTGCTTTGGTGGATCCCCTTTGTTGTCAGGGGTGCAGCATCAGCACAAAACAAGAAATCACACAGCAGTGATTTTGGGAGCCGGGGAGCAGTGTTTCCACTAGAATTGGCCTGTTTGCTATGGTCTTTGCTGAAGAATAAATAAGACTGTAGCATGAATTGAACTTTTAAACCCGGATCATTCAAGTGAGTTTGAAATTAGGACTATCTTAATTAAAAATGAAAGGCTATTTACAGCATTAATCTACCCTTTGATACAGTTAAAGTTATAAGAAGGTAGACAAACCAGAACCTGAGCTTAAGTTTGGAGATGTAGTTGTTTCACCTCAATGGAACACAAGTTGTTTACAAAACTGATGTTTACAATAGGAACAAACTGCCCTCAGAAAAAGGCAGAAAACCCCATTTACCTGTATAGAGAACTGGTAACGGGATTCTTGAGTTAAAATCCTTCATTCAGCAGGGCATACCAAAATGAGTTATTTTGTGCTGCTTTCTGTTGATTTAAAATGAGATGACACAGAGGCAGATTAGCTCAAACCACAGACATTATAAATTGCAATTTGGTCTCAAAAGCTGAAATGCTTTGATCTGTGATTCAGTTGGGGCCAAAGTGAAGAGCATTTAAAGAGGGGGCAACACATACAAGGGAAAAAGAGCTTGGACATAAACAACTTTTTCTCAAATTACAGTCGCTGACCTGAATAAGTCTTTGCCATTATTTTAATCAGATTTTAATCATGTCCACCAGGGAAGTTGTATAGTGGCATCCTCCACAGGGAGGTTCTAAGACAAAACATGGCAGCCTCTAGTATGTTCAGTAACTACAAGTCTAAAAAGAATTTCATCTTTGCTGCCCAGTTGGAGGATCATATTTGGCCTGATCTTTCTGTGAGAAGTATGGTAAGAGATTTTTAAGCTGATATATTAGCATTTTTTTTTTTTAAATAAAGCAAGAAGATCTAGGATTTGGCAGCATGAAAAGTCCTTAAGGGTTAAGAATATGCTTAAAGTTAAGTAGGTGAGTCGATGTGTGCTGAAGCAAGAGAGAAATTCTCCTGCTCTCTGGAGAAAAAGATTATCCATTTCTCCTTCACTCCCTTTGGAAAGGTTTCTACTCCAGACAGCCCTCCCCAATCCACACAGAAGGTCGTGGGGTAAAAATCTGGCTCATTTGCTCAGTGGTGTGAGCTCCTCTCACTGCTCTTTATGCAATCTTCTGATCTTATTAAGTCTTTTGCAACACCTATCTTTTAAAATAATGTTTTGTTTTCACCTGGTGAGCAGACCACCTTTTTGTTCCCAAATTGCCTCACTTCTGCCTAGCAAGCATTAGCACAGCCATGTGGAGAACATTTCCAGATCCACCAGTGCTACTTTTTCCTTTATTGGAGGTACAGTCATACCTGTATTTGTTTGTACTGCTTTTCAGAGGCTTATATTGCCTTTCACCATAAGAATGTCCTTTCAGATGAGAAAGGAGCCTTGGATTGGCTGGGATTATCCTGGACTGGAGGCAGGAGGTTTTTGGCTGATGTTTCTGGTGGTGGCATTTGTGATCCAACGGTCTGGTCCCGTGTCTGCCATGGAACTGAGTTGACACACATTATAACTCACTTGGTTGCTTTGTCTCAGCTTCCCTTTGGTGAGAAACCAGCACTCATATATCCCAGGATAATTGCACAGTTTAATGAGACATAGCCCTTGTCTTGCTCCTCTTTAATTGTTCTTATAGAGGACAGGCTCGCCTCAGAGTAGGATGAGCACGATTTAATGCAGCATTTGCACAAACCTGTGGTATGAAATGCTGGTGGCAAAATGTTTGGGTGGGAGAGTAAAGATGAACTACTTTGAAAAAAGCTCAATTTGGAGAGATTGATAATTTAAATTTAGATACCAATTCAACATATTGCTGAACTAAATACCACCCTTTTGTGTGCAATTCCACTCTTACCACTCATGTGCTTAAAATTAAGCATATGCTTAAATGCTTTGCCAGAGGAGGTCTTCAGAGCTCCATTAGCGCTGTATGTTTTTGCTCTAAATTCACTGTAATTGTTTCTCATTGAATAGATGCTCACTGAGTAAGATATAAAAAGAGCATGGGAACAAAGGGGCCCTCAATCTGAGACTTTGATCCACATATTATTCAAATACATAATGACTGCTTTGATTTATGGATTTATAATTCTATTGAGGCATTCCAGAGATTACCCAAAACATTCCAGCTCCAGTCTATACTGGAGGGTGATACCAGAGCCCCTGCCTGGATTAGATGGATAAAATTTAGTTGCTTGTTTGCTGCTGAGATTACATCACAGATTGCAGGATAAGAGCAAGCTGCATGACAGTGCACTACCTTATATTTGGTGCTAATTCCAAAGGTTTTTTTCCCATGTCACCTAAGAAAAGCATCTGAAAGTAGAGACTATTCTACCCACAGTATATAGAGTTTTGGCAGTATTACAAGACAGCAGACTATATAGTGGGTGTTTTGAAAGAAGGAGCAGATGGTGGATTGCTAGCACAAGGATTTAGCAGTGCATTTAGAAAACAGATTATTTTGGAAGATGAGAAATTATGAGCATGATTAGCCCCCTCCCTCCCCTTTACTCCCACTCCCCTCCCCAAACATATCCCCACAAGATGTTTGTTTGGCCATGCACTGTAGGAGTGACTCAGCTCTGACACTGAGTAAGACTTTTGCAAAAATTTGAATCACTGACAGCTGTTAAGAAAAAAATTCCCTGCTTTTCATTTGCATCAATACCAGTTTTGGATCTTTTAATTTATTTCACCTTGCTGGTAACAGAGGATTGCTGGTAAAGGGGCCTGGCCTGCAAGAGGGGCTCTTCCCAGTCAGTGGGAAAGCACCACACAGAACCTTGTCTCACTTTTTGCTCCCTGTCTACCATCACTCTAGTGGGCAGAGGAGTTTCTCAGTCAGTGGGAACTCAGATCCAGGAGGAAGACTTACCTTCATACCTCCCTGGCTATAAAATTTCCTTTCTTCCCATCATTAAGTGTTGCTTATATTGAGAGACTCAGATGTGGGATAGAGTGTGATGGTTGTGCTGTGTGAGCAAGAGGAAAGAATAAGACTTCATTAAGTTCTGAATCTCTAATGCAATCCATACAGTTTGGCTTCTGTGAGAGAAAGAACAGTATCAGAAATGGTGGTAACTGGTACTGGTAGACTCTAGGGCACCTTCTAATTACATGAGTCCTCCCTGTCTTTAAAGGTGGTCTTACCATGGGGACAGGAGTGAAGGGCTTGTACAGCAAATGGGTGAAACCCTTGACAAACCAATTTCAGCTTCCTCCCCACTTCTGGGACTCTGACAGGAGGACTAAGGGGTTAGCCAGAGACCAGCCTAAGGAGTGACTTCATTCACATTTACTTACCTCTGTTTGGTCACAGTGACAAAAGGGGATTTAAGAAGGGCATAAGAGGGGCAGTAGTATAATGCCTGGAAAGCCCTTCAGTGTGAGACAAGGAGCAGAAACTGGGCAGAAAATATGAGTTCTTTTCTGGTATGGTGATACAAGGTCACTCTTGTTATCCACTTCTTTGCTTGTCAGCTGCCTCCCATCAGAGGCTGCTGTTACTAGTGCAAAAACAGGGACCCAAGATGAGCATCAGCAGCAGAGTCTTGTGTCCTCAGTCCCAATGGCACCTTGAAACAAGGTAAGGGAAACAACAGAGACAACGCATCCTGCACAAAGAGTTTAATTTTGGTTCTTTATGGTTCATCCTCTCAGGATCTTATGTCCATGTGATACAAGGGTGGAATTCACCTGGAGACATAGACATCACTTTGGGTTGTTTTAATCCTAAATAAGAATTTTAAACTAAAACAGGTACATTGCATTCTGAAGGTACTTGTTTCTTCCAACAACCATCAAAAGATTCCCAGAGAAATCAGTTCAGATATAAACTATTACTGTAGACTTTCAAATGGGGTGAGATAAATGCCTCCCAAAAATCCTCGTTGAATACAAGAAATACTCTCTTGGCGGAAAAATCAGCAATGTGCAATCCAAAAAATGAAAGTAATGTGTCACCTATACACAAGAATGGCATTGAGCATGCCTGCCATTTAGCAGTAGACCAGAATTTAAGATCATTGGGGAAAAGAGGAGGCTGTACTGATCACTGAAGGAATCTGTCTTCAGAGATGAAAATGTCTATTTAGCATGAAATGACACTGGATTGAGTGTCATTTGTTTCATTGTTTCCCCAAGTGTACCATCAGCTTAGTTCACTCCACAACTTAAATTAATTCTTTGGTGCAGTGGCACTGGACATGCTCACTTGGGCCAGTGTCCACCTGCCTGTAGATGACAGTTATGGGAAGGCAGACATGAATTTTCTGTTCACCAAAGCAGCTATGCATCAGTGACTGCCAGCACCTGAATGCTTGGATGTCATTTTCGAGTGGGAGTGGAGTGTAGTAAATTAGATTTTCCATTGTGCATCAACCACTACCTCAGCATTTCAGAGAGGAGGCACATCCCCCCCAGAAACAACCTATTTTCCATTCACATAATGGTTTTGTCCTTTTCACTATCCAGAATTCTGACAGAGGTTTCTTCTGGTCTTAGATAGACTGGTAAGTCTGGGTGGTCTTGCTCTCACAGCAAAGCCAGATTATCATAATGAGGAAGGGAATTGCTTTTTTGTGGATAGGACTGACTTGGCGGTGGAACAAACTCACAAAGTAACACAGTACCCATCTCCTGCAAAGTGTGGACTACAGTTACTTCTTAGGTAGTGTAGGTGCTGGGAAAAAAAAGAAAATATCTTGTATCTGTATCATCTGTGGTAGACAAAAGCTGATGGAGAACATCAGGCCCTTGACTTAGAAATGGTCATCCTTGCTTTTGAGCAAGACAGGCTGATTTTGCTTTAAAGGAGTCAATAAAGTGGTTTTTGCTCAAGAAGTCATAGCTGAGTGTTTTAATCCTGGTCACACTCAGCTACAGCATTTTATTTTTGGGATCAGATTGTGGAAAAGCAGGTCTCAGAGGAGCCAAGTGTCTTCGCTCTCCTTCACCCTCCTGAGTCTCACTATGGCCTGGTGTAAAATGCAGAGTTGGCTTAGAAACCTGTTTTTGGAGACTTGTGAACACTAACAACATACGGCCATTGGGCTGATTGCTGGTTGAAAACTTTACAACTTTTTTTTGTTGTTTTCCTTGGGGGCTTTTTTTGGTTTGGTTTTTTTTTACTCTGAAAATGCTGATCTGACACAAAGAAAACATACTTTGAGAATGGGATGATTTTGACAATACTTTGACAGAAACCAGGCAATTTTCCAATACAGTCTCACTTGCCAGGTGGGTTTCCAAACCCTCTCTGTTTCTTGTCAGCTCACGCACAGCACCCCTGGCAAGCTGCCCTGCTGAATCCCAGGCACAAGGATCATGGCACACCAAGTTCCTGGAGCTTCCCTCTGCTGCATAGAAAGACTCTGGCAAAGATGACTGATCTCAGGGCTGCCATGCTAAGAAAGCCTTCCTCCCTGAGCCTTCTCTCTCAGAGTCTTGAGAATACTTGTAAATGGTTGACACATAAAATACTGTCTAAAAGTTTTCTCAAAGGACTTTTGGAATTTCAGCATTGCAAATGTTTATTTATTTTGGAGTAAACTTTTTTTTTTGTCTCATCTGTGGAGCTGAACAAGAAATAAAATGTAGATCCATCTGTTCAAATTACTGATTACCTCTGACTCTATCAACAGCAAGGTGTTGGTGCACTACCTCCAAATACTGCTGGGAGTAGACACAACTTCTCAGCAGCTTCATTCTTTCCCCCTAGGAGATCTCCACAAATGGTCAACCCCCCACACATCCTCCCTCTTGGCTGTGGGACATCACAATCCTGATAATCTCCCTTGTTCATTGTGACCAAAAGGAAAGGCTGTTCAGCAAGGTGCAGCATTCTTTTCTTTTTATCAGCTCTACAGTGGCAAAAGTCAAGGTGCTGTATCCTGTGGTCTGGAGAACACAGGTCAGTTTCTACATGGGACCCACTGGTGCACTGCCAAGGATAAAGGGAACCCAGTGGAGGCAAGGTGAGGATGATTATGGCAACATGGAGACATGATGAAAGCCATGCCAGTCCTTTTGGCTACTCTATTGCACATTTTCATAATTCAGAGAAACATGCAATTCAGAACTGATTTTAGACTACCTGATTTTTCCTTGGTGGTTTGAATACAGCTGAAACACAACTGGGTTTGGAGTTAGGGTCTGCTCAGCAGGCTGTGAAAAGCCCATCTTTTCCCATTCTTTTCTAACCTGTGATCAGGTGACTGCAATGCCCCACAGTGTTTGATGTATGCTGCTGTCAGAGCCCTGCAAGAGCTTGACTCTGCTGCACAGCAGCTTTTATCTAACCAAGTGTGTGAAAGAGGAATTTTCCCAAGAGGAATTTGAGGTGGGGAAAAAGAAAAAAAAGAAAGGAGGGGAAAAAATAAAAAAGGAAAACCAACCTCAAAACCCTTCAATAAACAAACAAAAACCCCTCACATTAAAAAAAAAAAAAAAAAAATCTTAAGCCAGTCTGACCTTTTTGTACTGAGGGAAGAGGATCTTAGGGATTTCATATGCTGCAATGCCAAGCCAGGGAGCAGCCAGGAGCCCCTCACTGCTACAAGGCTGGGCTAGCAGCTGATTGAAATCACTTGGTTCAGTCTTTAAAGAAAGACTTGAAAGGCTCCATCACGGGGGAAGAAAAACACAAAAGCAGTGGTATGAGGAGCTGGCTGAAGGGACAGAGATGGGCTGCAAGCTGGGGTTTAGCAGGTGAAGCCTATTAAATGGGCAGATCAATCAATATCCCCTTTAATGGGATGGAAAGATCAATCTTTTTCTCTGCAAGAGCAATGAAGCTGTGGAAGTTTATAGAGCACAGCTCTGATGAGGAGTGGCTGAGGGAACTGAGGTTGTTTTACCTGGAGGAAACATGGGTGAGGGGTGACCTTACTGATCTATGAAAGGAGGATGTAGTGAGGTAGGGGTCAGCCTCTTTTCTCAAGGAACAGGCAATAGGACAAAGGGAAATAGCCTCAACATGCACCAGCGGAGGTTTTGTTTGGATATTTAGGCAGAATGGGTCCCCACTCCATCCCAGTCTAGCCAGCTGGTACCTACCAGCCCCTAGAACAGACCCCAGGGCAGTGCAGTGTCCACATTACTTGGGGCAGTGAGGAGGAAAGTTAGTGTCAGCCACACTGGTGTAACTTGTTAAAAAAGTTGTGCTGTTAGACAGCAGGGTTAGCTACAACATCTGGTTTTCATCAAAACCAAGTGAAAGTGAGACATCCTTTTGATTTATACCTGAATTTGAGGAGGCCACTCTCCCGTTTCCCACAAGAGTCAAGAACTTCTTTCAGTGAGCAGATGTGGTCTCTCCTAACTGGAGATTACCACCAGCCCTGCCATGTTGCTTCAGAAATGTTCCTAATGGTGTTTTGTAAGGATCCTTGTCCAGGGGCAAGCAGAAAGCCCACAAGCCTCAAGATATTGGCTTTCAACAGCGGCTCATTTTCTACCTACTTAACTCGGAAAGCTCCCGGGCACCAGCCTGTGTGCCCGCCTGCTTGCACAGCCCCCACAGAAACGTGCAGTGCTCTAGACATGATTTTTATTCAGAGTCATGGAAATAGCCCATCCAGTCAGACAGGCACAGTTTTGTATTGTTAGGAGCTGGTTCCACTGGGGAATTTTTGAATTCAGATTGCCCAATACTCTAGCTCGGCAGGGCTGGGTGCCAAGGTATTTGGGCACAAAACTGTCAAGTGAGGTTTCATTCTTTTTTTGTAGACAGACAATATTTTTATGCCCCGTCATGGCTGGGCAATCAAAACAGCAATTAGGTTGCATCAGCAGATGTGCTTGCTTTTAGTGACTGTCAGTCTCAGCAGCACACAAGCTATATTCTGTTTGGTACAAAGATCTTTTCATTTCCAAATAAAACTTGGATCTTTACAGTGCTTTGTCAACCATCTGAAAAGCTGAGCAGGGGTGGCATTTGCTTTTAGCACTCTCAGCCTAGAAAAGTGCAGCTGTTTATCTTTAGAAGTCCTGTAAGGTGAGCAGAAAATGGAGACCTTGAACCTGCTCGGCGAAGGCAGAGTACAGCGTGTGCCTTTGCTCACAGCCCTGGATGGGAACAATAGAGCAGATTCTGTGTTCACATCAGCAGAAAACCAGCCCAGCTTCCTAGGTCTGGCCAGCACAGCTCCGTTTCGTTACTCTCTCCCCTGGTGTGGTCTGTCCCAAATTTAAGCAGCTGTTCTGAGAGTCACCTAATGTCCCTCTGTCACTGGGAACAGTGATGGTGTTGCAGGAGGAGTAACCTGCCATGAGCCCTCCAAATCCACAGAGAAGGAGTGACTCACATGGTCCTGAGCATCAGAAACAGAAGGGATAAAGCACCTGCTGAGGACTCCTGCTTCTGCAGGTGACCAGAGGAGATGGGCCACCAAAACATGACACTTGGCTTACAGGTCACAAAAATTAGATGCCATGAATCCTATCTTCTACCTATACAGATCATCTGCACCCATAATTTCCCAATCACCTTGCATTCCCAAATCCACCAAGCAGCCATGAAAGTTGCTGGTACCTGTCACTTTGCAAAGCTAGGTCTCAGATATACCTCTAGCTTCACAGGAATTTTTGCAGGTTGGAGCAACTACGGGATTAAGTGCAACAATACACATTATTTTCACTCCAATTAGATGAGATACAGCAATAAAGAAGTCTAGGAGAGAGATTTGTCTCCTCCTGGCTCAGGTCATCATGGGTGCAGCCACATGCCCATCCTGGCACCAAGGGAGCACAGGAACATCCACCAAGCAACGCAGGCACCTTGTTGTACAACTCACCACCCTGGAAACACAGTGCAAGGAGACAGTACAGGAAAAAACTTAGCTTTGGAAAGCACATAGGAAAATGGGGCTCCATTTTCATTTGAGTTTCTTTGGCATTATTAGAACATGAACAGATTTAACAGCATGGTCGTCTTTGGGCTGTCTGTAGGCTGCCTATGAGGGAAACAGTTTCACCTCTTCATGTTATGTAATTTTATGTTATTTCTAATTATGTTTGAAATTAAGATGGAACCATTATTTTTTTCATATTGATTTATTTCTGTTATATCCACTTTGTCATTTTTTCTATCTCTCTCTCCTTCCAGGTCTGTGTTTGAGGGGAGGATGGTCAGCTTGTACAAAGCACATCCTTCATTGGATGCTAATGGGACTGGCTCAAAAATTAATTTCAAATCTGTGGTTTGATCCAAGGCAAGGTGAGATCACCTGAAAGTTTCTTATTGACTTCAGAAGAATGCTGGATACTTCTTACATGTACAAAGTGAAATTCTGAGCCTTCCAGTTTTGGCCTTGGCCCATGAGTTAGTCACTGCCTGTTGCAGTGACCAAAGCACCAGCTTTGTGGTGAACGTGGGATGAACTGGAGAAAGGGTTCATGAGTGCTGAGAGGGCAGGGACTTTTCCACATGAAGATGAGGGCCCTAAGCTAGGGATAATGGAGTGGCTGTGATGTATGAGCCCAGCACTGAGAGCCAAAAGCTCCAAGGGAGCCAAGGGGACTTTCTCACCCATGTGACCATTGTGGCAGATTTCATCAGATGCAATTAAAAAGATATCAAGCTCCTTCCTAATATAATTTGTCTTTATAAGTAAGTACTGCAGTTGACAGAGGGTTGTTCTGGGATCTCAAAAAGCATAGGAACTAGAATTCAGAGCTGGAAATGGGAGAACAGTCTTGAGAACAGTGGTCAGGTTGGCTGTCTGGGGCACTCCTTAAGCTTCTGCAGCACCCTGAATCCTCATCACCTCCTGCAGGGCTGGGGCAGTCAGACCAGGTGTAGGGGGTTGGCTGAAGATCTTCCATTTATTAAATGGAGGGAGTATTTCAGTTGTTCAGTCTCCTTTGGGTAGAGTGGTATTTGGGACCCCCTGCTATCCATCCCAGGTTAGTGTGCTATATGTCTGTTAAAATCCATGCCACTCACCTCCCCTTCACCAGCCTCTGTGACCTCCTACTAAAGTAAGCCACCAAAGCTCAGGCCAGTGACAACCAGCACTGCACTGTGGCTCCTGACTTCTCCTGCCTATACCAAGACAAGACTCACCAACACCAAGACTTGGGTTGCCTTCCTGCTCCAGACCTGTGGCTGAAGCATGGCTACCAGTGGTGACCTCAAGTGTCTACTGAGCTTAGATGAGCTGGATAATGCCCAGAAGTTGTCCAAGAGCCTGTGCAAACACACACTGAACTCCTGGGAGGAAAATGTTTGTTCATTCCTTGAACCCTTATCTGGTGCACTGTGAATGTTAAAACAGGCCAAGGAATTTGGCTAAAGAGCAGTGATGGACAAGGAAAGGAGATCTGCTTTGTGGGCCAAACAGGGGTTCTTGATGCAGTAACATTTTCAAGCTGGTGGAAAAAGGAGGGTATGAACCACAAAGGAAGATGCAGTTTGGTTTGAAAGGAATTCTGAGGACTTTTTTTTCAATATAAATTTAGTTTTGAAGTTGCCTAAGCATCTTCTTTTTTTAACCTACCTCATTCTTGTGTGATGGGCAAATGCAGAGAGTAAGCAGGGGAACTGCAGCACCCTCTAAGTACTTTGTGAGTCATTTGGGTCCCTCACCACTCTCTATGCATCAGCAGAAGTGACCAGATTCCAACCAAATTAGCTGGTAGCAAAGTCCTACTGTTGCATACATTCAAGAAAAGCAGCCGTTTGAACACCTTATTCCATTGCAGATTTTTCAAATAAGGTTTACATCCAAGGACCTACTTTATTTGCAACAACTAGGTAGAAACAAGAACAAAAAGGGCTTCTCATTTAACAGTTGTTGTTATAAAAATACTGTTGTTCCAAATCCCCATCTCACTTGTTGGATAATATCCCTTTAGATTACAATTTTGCAGTATCACTGGTATATCCTGCGTGACACCCTTAACTAAAAAGCAATTGATTTTTCTGCTGGTGGGAGACAGCTCACAGTAAAACCTAAGTAAGAGTACAGCCAAATCAAGTAGTTTCTAGAGTGCACCACTTTAGAAAGGCAGATTCAAAAGTGAGTTCTCAGCTGTGCCCATGACCTGTGCTGTGACCTGTGCCAAGTCACTTCATCTTCTCATGCTTCCTTTTCCGTTCCAACCTTTTTGCATTTATCTCTACAGCTCGTGAGCCGGGCAGATGAGTTTCATTGTGTTTGTACAATGCATACTAAACCAGAGTTGTCAGCCTGATTTGTGCCTCTTGGCACTGCCAATGTTACCAGTTCTTGGGGATTTACTGAAGGTCTGCATGTTTGGAGGCTGTTATAAAGTCTCCTTTCCTGGGATGTTGCACTGAATTAATTTTCCATTTAAAAGAAAAGTAGATTTTCAGGCAAGCTTGAAAATGCATGTGCTAGAAATTCATACTTGAGAATATATGCAGAGGTGAGGTGGTGTTATTTTTAACATTTGGTGTTAGCAGAATGGCAGTAACACAGAAAGGGCACTAATGACACAGCCACAACAGTAAAAGCAGTAGAGAGTAAAAACATTCCTGTTGCAAAGGCACTAGACAAGCAAACATCTAATCACCCTGTTTTAACAGTATGGAAAACCAGTCAATTTACCAGGAGTTACACGGTATGTGGGTATATTCTGTTTGCAAAGGAGGATGCTGCCATTCAAAGGATGTGGGGTTGTCAGTGGGGTTTTTTCACCCTTTTTATCAGGCAGGCCTCACCATTCTCTGCACTCTGCCGCACACGAAGCTGATGCCCCAGCACTCCTCCCCTCCTCCAAACAGCACTGCTGAGCCAAAATCTGCCTGCCCCCTATGTGCTGCGCAGGGCAGCCCTCCAGGGAGTTAGAAAATGGGGCTGGCAAGGAGGAAACATTGACTTTCTATTTTATTGTTTTGGCTTCCATGGCTAGCTTCTTATGGAGTGCAGTGGCCTGCTAGCCTGCCACTAAAATGGGATAATGAGTCATTATTCTGCCAATAACAATGTGCTTCTTTATTTAATTCTCCTCTTAGAACCCTGGTTGCCAGCAGGTGATGCAGGTTGCCCAGGGTAGGTGATAAGGAGCGACCACCAAGCAGCTGGGGTCAGTGCTGGAGGCCCTTGGAGGCTGTGCATACACCATGCCGACAAGGTGACAGCACCCAAAATGTCAACGTGGACTTTTTGGAGAGGTTCTGGGGAGGAAATCACCACCCCAGAGGGCTGAGCACAGTGCAATGCACTGGGGAGAAGTGGGAAGCCTGGGAGCAGGGCTCCAGCCCACACCAGATCCCTCCCATTGTGTTTATTTGCATGAATAAAATACAAAAGCAGGTTTCTGGAATTGCCCCTCCCAAGGTGAGAGGTGAAATTACTTGCCCTAGGGTCACCTCTGGAAGCCGTGGTGAAGTCCAGCCTGCAGGCAGATTGGAGAAGGGAGAGAGGAGATGAGACCTTCCTCAGATCTCATCCACCTGCATAAGAGACTTGAGACTGCACCTTGAGACTGCAGAGGGAAAAAATATTTTAACTCACAAATAATTTGATAAATTTAATCTTGAGGTAAGCAATTTGACAAATTCAGTCTTGAGGCAAGCAAGGCAAATGGCTCACTTTGGTAGCTTTGTGCTCAGATCCATCCTAGAAGTTGGTAATTCCCGAGTTTCCCATTTTATCTGATGCTGAGGGGGTGCCCAGTGCAGCTCCCCCGTGCCAGCCACAGCTGTGCTGTGCTCCACAAAGGGCACCTGCTCAGTCCCAGCACAAACCTGGCATCGGCCCTCACTGGGCTGGCGTGCTGCGTACAAACCATTACACGCAATAACAAGTAAAGCACTGCTTGAACCTTAGCACAAAGAAGCAAAAAACCAAAACAATAAATGCATTTTCCACAAGGGCAGAGACAGCAGCCTTTGAATAGGAATTGCTGGATCGGCTTATGACTCAGCTGGCTGCTCCCAGAGCACTTCAGCACACGCTCAGCTTGGGATGGCGACTGAGGCTGTGTTGGCTTTGCTGGATTCAGAGCGAAACGCTGGTAGCGATGCGCTGTGAAGGTGTGGGACACAGGACAGGCCTCCAGCACTGGTAGGGCACATCACACATCACCCTGTCCCCAAGAGAGGAGGTCACCCCAGCACAGGCAGCACCTCCAGAGAAGGCCGGGTGTGAAGCTGGGGATGAAGGGCAGCCTGTGCCGCTCCCAGGGCTCGGGGTGACACGCACGGGATGCGTTTCACCACCCGGGTCAAGCCCTGCTTGTTGGGGTGGGAGGAGGGAACCGGCCCAGGCGCCAAAATGTCTGTGACTCTGCTTAGATCATAGTTATAATGTTTTTCTGCATACAGATCTACGTAAATAGAAAGAAACCATTCATCTCAGCTGGGAGGACTGGCAGTCTTTGGAGTCACCCTGTCCACTGATATCCAGCCACCTTATTTTTTTGCCCACTCTTTGATTTCTGCCCTCCTCCCCCCACCAGCACTGTTCCCAGGGCATCGTCTCCATGAAACAGCCTTTTGTTCATAGGTGCCTGGAGCCAACGCGCCTCTTTGCCTGGCTGCCTCATTTCACACCGACACCCTTAACTGCTGGTTTCATCTTCCCGGTAGCGATTGTCTCAGATGAAGTTTCAGTATCACTGTTTCTCATCTGCGGCTTCAGAGTCCCATTTTCACCAGCCAAAAGCCAAAAGCCTTGCACTTGCCTGACCTCTGCAATTACCAGCAGGACTCTTGCTTCACAGCGCTGCAGCCTCTGGCCATGGGGAACCTTTGGAGCAGGGGCCATTTGGATAAGCCACAGGAGATCTAGAAACAGCAAGGTTTGCTCAAAATGTCCGGTTCTTCCTTACTTTCACATTCACTGCTGCGATCTCACTTGCTGTGAAGTACAGTTTTGATTACAGTATCATTTGAATGCTGCCTGTGATGGCAGAGTGCCTGTCCTGACCTCTGGAGGGTCTTCCTGTTTTCTATTTTTTCTGCTTCTTAATCAAAGAGGAAAGTTGCTAGCCAACCCAGGCTGCAAGTCTGCCATGGGTCTTCACCTACACAAGGGCAAAAGAGAGCATTAAACACAACTATTTGAGGATTTCTTCCTTTCAATGCACATTTGAGCAAGAAGTTTATGCAAATCTCCTGGTGCTGTTTAGGATATTCTCCTAGATGCACACTACCTTTGGTTTTCACTTCAGCCAGCAGTTTTTAGCAGCTCTTCAGCAAACCCCAAACACCTGCCAATATCTTCAGCAGTGTGAGGAGCCCACAGCACATACCTCTTCTTAGAAGATGAAGAGCAAGGCATGGTAATACAATAGATTGTGGGGGAAAATGGCAAGCCCATCACATGCTCATAGTGCTGCTGCACAGGGCAGGTCCATTTCTGACTGCAGGTATCACATTTCAGCTGCAGTGCATGGGAGTTGGGGCTGGAAACCCCCGTCACACCATTGCCATG
Source organism: Sialia sialis (assembly GCA_009812075.1). Lineage (NCBI taxonomy): Eukaryota > Metazoa > Chordata > Aves > Passeriformes > Turdidae > Sialia > Sialia sialis. The sequence goes on along the minus strand of VRYO01002772.1, from coordinate 12,945,912 downwards.
CTGCAGGTGTGTTCAGGTCCAGATGTAAACTTTGCAGATCAGTAAAACACCAAAACAATTGGTGGCCATTGCAGTTCTCATGGGAAGCTTGGCATTGAAACAGATCACCTTAACTCCAAGTCCCCTAGAAATTTCGCAGCAATCAGGCAAGGCATGCAGAAAAATTCAGAGGCCCAGGACCTGCCTGCTTTCCTACAGGCTCTTCTCAGACAGATATTTGTCCTCTCAAGGAACAGGATGTGATGGGATTAAGGCTCTGTGTGCTGCTCTGAGCAGGCTCTGCTCAAGGGCTGGAAGAGGGTTTCAGAGGCATTCAACCCAGAGCTGGAGAAGCTAACTGGCTCTGCTCATGAATCACCCCCAGCACACCACTGTCCTGTGTGTCAGTACAAGCCCTAGGAAACACAAGCTTGTCAGTCTGGGCACCATGCTCCAGCACAGGCTATGGCCATGCCTTGGCTTCCTCAAGACAAGAAGTATTCTGCTCTACTGACAGCATCCCAACTTTCAGGGATGGATGCAACTATGGTACTGAGGGCGAGAGAAAAGCTGCCTCTCAGCTTTTGCCCTGCACTAACCAGTGGCAGCGCAATAGATGGCAAATGTCCCACCTTGCCTCTCCTAGGAAATCCTGATTTGGCTAATCATTTTAGCATAAACTGCAAGAAAACTCTGGATAGCAGAAGAAAATGAGCTCACATTAAAACACTCACACTGCCTTTCTTGGTGAGAATAAAACTTCCATATATCACTCAGATAATTCAGACACACTGTGCATGAGCTGTTGGGTTTTCCCCTTCATGTTGTTATCAAGAGTTGAGCAGCCACATCAGCTTTGTCTTCAGTTTGAGTATTTTTTGTTTCACTTTCTCTGTATCTTATCGAGTACAGATACTGCTCTTTGATAACTCCACAGGTAACTGCTCTTTCTGGACTTTCATTTTCACCATTCATGAATCATCTTACGTGACTGGATCTTCACACACTTCAGGAAGCTCTGGAAGGGAGTATCTGGAGGCAGATGGGGATTTATTCTGCAGTACCTCGTGCTGCCCTTCATGATACCACAAAGCTTAAAGACCTGGAAAGCAAACTGAGATGTGGGAAAAGAGAATCCATTTTCAAAGAATTACAAATTCCGTCTGCTTTTCATGATGAAGTTGTATGCTGGTGGGCATATAGAAAATAACTCTCACACGGAAGACACAAGAAGTCTGTAGCAGTCTCAGAATGTAGCAGTCAGCTGTCACAGCCCTCCATACCTTATTTTAACAGTGAACCTCATGCACAGAGGCAGTGGAGACTTGGCCTCAGGCACCAGGTGGCTTAGGAAAATTTTTTAGCACTTAAGGTTTTCACTGCTGCTGTGGCACCCAGGTGCCCACCCCAGACAGGTGCCTCCAAAGCACCTGAGCAGCATCCCTTCTTGTTTCTGCATAATCTCTCATGTCCATGATCTGAGTGTGGAAAAGGAAAACATGCTACAGACAGGACATGCCTTGATTTTTTATTTTTTTTTTTAAACAGAAAATATTTTTTCCAGTCTTTTTCACATTAAATGTTAGTTTCTCTGTTTTGGGACAGCTAGCTACAGGTATGCAAACCCAAAGATGCAATTTATTCACGTGTGACCCTCTCTCCCATCCATAGCCAAACAAACTGGTGATGCTGTAACAGCAGCTGCATGTGGCAGCTCAGAATACAACCAAGAAAATTACCTGGCACAGCTGCAAGTTGTTCACCGCACTGACAAACAGTTGCCAACCACTTTCTTCTGCTCTCCAAGCTTAATCATGTTACAAACACTGCTTGGAAACCACATCCTTCTGTTGCAGTATGACTTGTCACCACCGCTTACGACACACTTTCTGATTAAAGGCATGAATGCCATGTTTTATCGCAGAGAGAAGTCAATGTGGGTGTTCAGAGGATCCCCAGTCTGCACAGAAGATGCTTTGCCCACCAGCTACAGAAACCCACTTCAGGCACCAGGACCCCCTTTGCCTTTAGCCAAGTGCTATCCTCATCCAGCAGTGGACTGCTTGGCACTCCTTCTCCAGCAATTTTGGCTCACACATTGCTTGCTCCATAGCACATCACTGCTACTTTACTCAAAGGAAATGTAATAATCCTGCCAGGGATGTAAGGGAAGAAACTCTCTTCTCACAAACTGACAAGAAAGAGGCAAATTCTCTGCCTACCAGCAGGAACATGCCTATGAATAGCCACTGTGTAAACACAGATTGCATATTGCAGAATGACATCGAGCGTAGTTACTGCCAGCCATCTCTTCCTGAAATTCAATAGACATTGATATTTATACCCAGCCTTTGAGGTTTAGCATGCTTCAGCACAAATATACATTTTTTAATACCACATAACACTGGGCCTTATTGACTCTTATTGAGTCTTATGCCACTCACAGGTATACATTTTTTCCTGGACTGTCATGCTTGAAATAAGTTAAGCCAAGAGTGAATGATCTTTCAACAGAGTTTGTAATATATTTAAGGCCACATTCAGCATTATTTTCCTTACTTCCCTTCACTAAAGTGATATTTATAGAGGAGGCTGCATTCTGCTCAGCAGTAGAGTAGTGCTAATAATATATGACTCCAGTGGTTATAGCAGAGTTGATCTGAACATATGTTGACAAAAGAGGGAGTGGGAATTTGGCCCAGCATTCTCAGAATAAGAGTACTAGAACTGGAGTTATGCCATGGAAGAATTTGGTCCACACTCTTCCTGAAATAAGGGAGCCAAATAATGCAAAAGGGAAGCTGCTCTGAAGTCTGTTTATGTGAAAATCCATGATCTCCAGTGATTTAGAGTCCAGCTAGAGGAAGGTTAAGTTCAAGAGCAATACAACCTGACTAAAGTAAGTTATTTCTCCCTGTAAAATGACCTTTTAATAGAAATAAGGACAAATAAAATTCTTAAGACATGACCTTGCTGTGGAAATACAATCCTTTTATGTTTTCCATCTTAGACCCTGTGCTGTACGATGACATCACTTTACCTCTAAAGCAGTCTCTGCTTCTACTATCCAAGTATTTTCAAGAATCTTCATCAATATAAATGCTTCAGTGGCCATAGCAATAGTCTGGTCTGTGTGCCTATGGTTCAGTTATACCAGACAGATCTGGAAGTTAGCAGAGCAAGATGCAATGACCCATGTTATTATTCATTTATTTGCCCAGGCAGGAGTTGGGTTCTGCCGTTTGCAGCTCAGGAGACCCAGCACTGGAGCAGTGACTGCCAGGGTTTCACCAGCAGAGCAAGGTGCATTGATTATACCCTTTTTTCCTTTCAGACTGACCCTCCCTTTCCCTTCTCCTGACATTACAAACAGAGCTCACGTCTACTGCAACACTGGGCTGAAATAGGTCAGGGAGTCTTCAAAGAAAAATCTACATGCAGGAGTCATGAATTTCCATGTTTCTGGCGGCAGACAACCAGCAGGTTAGAGGAGGCAGAAGCAGAAAGGAGTTGGCTGACGTTGGCCCAGGGAAAGTGCTGCTCCTTTTCTCTTGCTCTGCAGTGCCAGATGGCCAGTCCCATCCTGCTTGCTGCATTTTGGTGTATCACAGCAGGCACTGCCTAGCTGTGCAGCAAGGAGGGAGGCAGAACTGCCAAGGTTAGCAGGTTGTGAGGCTCTGCACAGGCAAATTGTGCTGCTGATCCAGTCAGCCAACTCCCGTGCAGGGGTCTTTCTTTAAGACTGAATCTCAACACCTCTCCTGTCCAAGAATGTCCCCAGCATCCAGACAGAGATGAATGAAAGAAGAAAACACACCATGCAAACAAGCCCTCAGCACTTAGCTGATTTTGCTGGGGAAGATCCCATGTGTTAACTGCCTCCACTCACACGCCTAATTGCTTCTAAGTGTGGTACCTTCTGAGAAAATCCCACTTGCACTGACATTCTGGTTTTTCAGGGTGTAGTCATTGGAAAAATAATGAAGTAGGGTAAAAACATTTTTTAAATGAAAGTAAGCCAAGTCCATAACAGATGCATATCTTTCAGCACTTCAGCTCTTCTTTGTCTAAAAACAAGGAATAAAACTCTGCCATAATTTAGCCTGATCTTCCAACATATTTATGTTCATATCTCATGGGTTTCAATGAAAAATGGAACTAAACTATGTGCCATATCCCAACAGCTGCTAAGTTTTGTGCTTGTTTTTTTGCATTTGTATTTTGTATTTGAAAATAATGAAAGCCATAACTTTGCCAGTGAATACAGGAAGCTAATTTCACTTATCAGCTCCATCCTTAATGTGGCATCATGCTGTACCAAATGTTTCATTTGCAAAATACAAACAGACAAGTTCTGCTGCTTGAGAAGCATTACAGTTTTTCAGTCAGACAAAGACATTTGCATGTTTTGCACTGTCCAGGCACAAAACTGAGCCAAAGTAGTGGGAGGAAACAGGCAGCAAACCCCCAGGTTCCAGTTCTCTTCCCCAGCCAGCTGCCTCCTGCTTGCCCTCTTCTGGCTCCTTGGCTTTTGAACTCTTGGCCTCATGGCTGCAAAAGGAAAGCTCGAGGTGTTTTCCCCAGCCTGACCTCCATAGCTGTGGTTAGGCTGTGCTCTTCAGTGACACCCAGCATTGTAGCTGGGAGCTAAGGAAGAAGCTCCCACTTTACACCCAAAGGCCAGCAGCTTTTCTGTCTTCTTGAGGAAATCTTGCCACTGGTCACAGTGCCAGGGGACACTTAAATTTCACAGAGATGTCACAACTGCATCTTTGATACACAAATTTGGCACACATATTTAGGAGAGGGATGAAACCTCAGGCACATCTTATCAGTGCTGGAACTGGTGCCTTTCCTTACAGCTGTGCAGTCAATGCTGAGACCCAGACTTGTCCCTGCTCTGCATTCTGCCCGTCCCCAGGCATCTCTGTCTGCCCCATGAACTCCATTCCAGTCCTGGAAGGGAGAGTGGTTTTTGTCCCCACAGATAGTCCTGCTGCTATCATTAAATCTGCTTTGTAGGACTACCGTCAGTATTAGTAGGAATACATTTCAAGGGATTACTTGCAATTCTCCTTTTGCAGGGAGTTAGACCGGGTTGCCTTTGTCCTGATTTTCAGATATGGTTTTTTTTTTCATTTAATATATTTCCCTTCTGAATTGCTCTCAAAAACTGTACAGGCTGAAACACTGCCAACTTTAATTTGAAGAATAAAGAATTTTTTTTCCAGATGATCCCTATTTATGGGCTTGCAGCACTGACCAGTGTGGTCTCAGAAGGCCGAATTGAAGTAAACAACATGTTGAAATATATTTAGTGAATTATCATGCAAACCACAGAAGAGCATGAAGAGAAAGAGAAGTTTCTTGGTAGGGTAGTGATTTAATGTTTTCTGTCAAAGAAATCAGATATTAAAAAGGCCTATTAGGTCACTGAGCTCAGCTTTTCTGGGCCAGGCCGTAATTGTTTCTTATGATAAACATAATTTCAAGTGCTTTATCTAGTTACAGTTTAAACTCTGCAAATGAAAAGGCATGTACCTCCACCCTCAAGGAAGAATTCCACAAATTATCATATCTCCCTGTCTCACACAACCATCTGAACACCCATTTGGCAGATTAGGATGTGTAATAGTTAGGATGGGCAGTCATTTTATAGTGTCAGAGTGTGCATAACATCACTCAGGGCACAAACTTTATCTGTTGCTCTTCCTTCCCCTAACAACATAATATAAATGCTGTGCAAATGATATCAGAACAGTGCAACAAAAATTATGGTAATGAAGGCAGGACTGTCACTCATTTGACATAATGTCAATGGGCTGGATTTTTGGCCTGAAGAAACCACATCTATTTGCCTGTGTGTACATGTTCAGTATGGCTTTACCGAATGACTCATGGAGTCATGAAATGTAAGGCATGTGACATGTGTCAATCAGCTCATTTAATCACAGCACTTTGCTGTGGCAGTCAGGGAGCTAGGTAGGGCTCCAGAGCTGGGTGCTCAAGTGTGCTCTCTCTTCCTGCTTCTGGGCAAAACTTGAGGATCTTTTAATTCCATATGGGATTTCTAGTCTTGCAGCAATCCAGTCAGAGCTATTGCATGGCAGCTGCCCCCTCCTGTCCTCTCTCTCCAAGCTGCTGGATGTCTATGAATAACAAACGTTGCCACTGCATAACGAGTTCAATTTTACAGCACTCGATCTTGTCAATCTAGCCTTTTCAGGAAGCATCAAGCTTTTCAATAATGTATGAACAACAAAAGCACTGCACACTTGTAGAGTAGGTGCATAATTTAGGAAAGGATCATGCAGATTTTGTGAGCATCTTATAGCACCTGCACAGCACATTGCCACCAGGCTGACTTTTCTGGGACACACAATATGGTCAGTGCAGTCACTCTAGAGACCATCTTATTATTGCTCTTGAAAAAGTACGTGTTTATCACCGTTACACAAAGGTTGTGCTGCACATGGTTGTCGGGTGTGACGCTCTCTGGAAGTCAGTGGAGATAGTTTGTCCAAATTCCAGGTGGGAATACTGCTGCCTCAGCAGGAGTTCAGAGCTGGTATCACACTGCTAAAACACAGGATGAGATGTATATATATATATGTGTATATATCTATATATATGTATATATATGTTTGAACCATGTTAACTTGAAGGCTGCATAACGTAATAGGAGAAATTTGATTTTCTAGCAAAGGTCATCACATCTCAGCCACTCCTATGGCAAGGACAGCAGTCCACACCTGGTTGCAATGTGTCCGCCAAAAACACATCTGATGATTTCAGGAGGGAGAGTAGTAATCCTTACTTCCTTTGGAAGTTTGTTCCTGCCTTGTTGTTTCATCATAGTGTTTGTTTTTTAAACTTTGCAAAAGTTATGATCATTGATGACAAAAATCTGTTTAAATCAGTAACCACTTGCCTTATCCGTACACAGCAATAGTTCACAGCCTATCTTGGTGACCTCAGCAGAGACAACTGATTGGATTTATAGAACAGACAATCTTTGTAGAATTTTCAGACAGGTCAAGATGCCCTGCTGCTTGTAAACTCAAGTACCTCTTAATTTCAGTATTCTGCTTGCCTTTATGACTCAGTAGCTGGGCAAAAACTGAAGGAAATCCACAGCAGCAGATACAGCGAGGTACAGTGGAACCATAAAAACTGCCAGACAATTGTGAAGGGAGCACTGGATATTTTTGCATACTTTGTTGAAGCAATAAGCTTACAAGGAGAACTTTGAAGAATGTTCACCAAGAAACCGGCTTGTACAAAGACAGGCTTTTATTCCGGAGAGCTTATGCACATGTTTAATTCAAAATGGAATAATGCAAGAGCTCAAAACCAGGCCCACATGCACAAGCCTTTGCAGGCAGCAGGACTCTGCAGATTCTGTAAACAGAGTACAAAATGGAGTTTTACAGGAGCATTGCCACACAGAGCCCAGCAGTTCATTCCCAAATATGACATCTAGAAAGAGTTTAGGTGCTTTGAAAATTGTCATATTGTCTCTAGTCTACACACTAATTTTCTGTGACTGATACTGGGTAAGCACTGGCCCTGATAAGTGCATGTCTGATCTCTACAAGCATTAAAGCTCTTTATTTAAAAAAATGCAGAAAAATGAATTCCAGAAAAGATATCCAATAGAATTTTTGTTGAGGGCAAAAAAGGGTTTTAGGCAACTTCTATTTGCTGTATTGTTTCCAAAAACAATGAAACACTTCCAAAGTTTATGTTTCTCTTGACATTTCTCAGATACTGAAGTACTGAAAGGCAAGACCGGGAGCCACAAAGGTACTTAAGTGCTTCTTGTTTAATTAAGGGTTAGTCAACCAAATACTTAAGCATCTAGGCATGCAAGTCCTGCTTTCTTTCACAAGACATTTGTGGCAGAACAGAGACTAGATACCAAATTTCTTGAATTTTAACCTGCCTTACAAGTCAGCCTAACTTTCACACTTGGCTAATGGAAAATTTTCCTGGGTTTAATGGACTATGCTGAAGATCTGAAATTGTCACTTGAGGCAGAAATAATTTCAGCAGGGGAATGGGATCCAACAAGGTCTCTAAGAAAGTTTAGTCACGTGTACTTGCCACTGTGTATATAAAATAAATGAAGGGATGCTATTACTGAAATCTGAGTATTTGCAAGTGTCCCAGTCTTAATATTAGAAGTAACTCAGCCAAAATCTTTCTCTTAGCTGTTTTTCAAACTTATCTGCTACCACCCTTGCCAATGAGTTTGATTTTTGAACCAGACACTTTAACAGCCAATGACCCAAAGTGACCTTACTTGAACTGAAGAGTAAACTCCTCTTTGCTTGTGACTTAACAACACTGATCCTCTACATCTTCTTTGAAAAATTCCCATTTCAGATTAACATTATCATGGAGTTCAGCAAGAAATAAAAGGCTGCTCACATCATTCACACAGCTTACTTAAATTTTAGCATTACATCAGATTACATGATGAAAACCAACCTGTTTGCCTACCCTTCTCCCCTGGTTTAAATAGCACCATGCTGCAGTGTGTGGGATTCAGACATGGCACAGCAAGTACGTGCACTCAGGCAAACAGTTTTGAGATGCCATTTCTAGTACACCATTTGAGGGGGGAAAAAAACCCCGAAACAACAAAACTAAAACCCCAAGTCCTTTCTATATATTCCTCTCCAAGCATTTTGTATGGCTGCCTGTGACTGTAACACTTGGATGCATTCCCAACAGTGGAGTCCAAAGAGTGTCTGGCTGTTGAAGGCTGCTCTGCCTGAGGAAAAGATCCCTTTTCAAATGGATAGAAGGGAAAGGATGGAGGAGAATGTTTCTCTGGATGCGGTTTTTCTTATGGTGGCAAAGTCTGATCTGAAAAACTTGTTAGTAGTTCTCAAAGACAGATCTAGGTTCAATCAGTCTCCTTTAAGATATGTAAATTACTAATTGCATTGTGCCCTTTTTAGCCAGCCAGTCGACTAAATTATACAATGCTTCATTTTGCAAAAACAGAAAGTATTCCCAGGCAAAGCAAATCACAGTTCTCAAGCAGCCGGTTTAAAATTCTTTCTCCGAGAGAAACCTTGAAAACAATGTATCACCCCAAATCTGCTTAGAAATTTTGTAGATTAATGGCATTCTGTTCCCATTAAAAAATAAAACCCAAAATCCTTCTATATCATCATATTTCAAAATAGAACTTATATAAGGCTCGACATGTAATGAACTTTTATTGACGTCCGTGGGACTACTTATGCTGAAGCTCCTCTGTGCGCACTTAAAAGCTGAAGAGCGCCCAGGCAAGGGAAACTGCAGTGATGACGTGATGAAAAGAAAAAAAAAAAAAAGGAAAAAAAAAAAAAGAGAGGCTCATACCCCAGCTCTCCGAGGCTGCAGATAATACATTTGCCTCTGTCCTAATTATACACTCCATCTCCGTGCATTAGCATGGAGCCTAGAAAACCTGACTCATCATCCCTAAGAGTCCCGGCGACCTCAGGCAAACACACACAGACAGACAGACACACACACACACTCTCACACTCTCACATGCGTCCTCCCAGCTTCCCCCAGAGCAAACACCTCATCCTGCTCCGCCTGGCAGCGGCGCGGTCGTGTCCCTGCATGTGCACCCCGCCGCTACGGCAGGGAGAGCAGCTCGCCCCCCGCCCTGGGAACCGAGCTCTCTCCGGAGATGAGGATGCCGATGGC
>VRYO01002772.1:12899892-12935219 GCA_009812075.1 Sialia sialis | reverse complement strand
GGAGGGTTTGGGGGGCACTCGGCCTCCCCGATGGCATCGGGGGGGGCTTGGCTTGGGGCCCGGCCGCGCTCGTAAAGTTTATTACCCACATATTTCGCCGGCGAAATTCATCACCGCGATCTCCGTCAAGTCTTTGTGCCGGGGAGGGGGATCTGAGATCGGAGGCTTTAAAAATGTAAGAAAAGCAGCAAAGAAGTGCCAGCCCCCCGCCCCCCAGTGCCCCAAAGCACATCCCCGCAGTGCCCGGGCGCTTCCCTGCGGATCCCCCTGCTCCCGACATCTGCCTCGCGGGGAGCATTAGTGGAGGTGCTTTTTGTTTGTCCAGTGCAAATGAATTAAAATTGCTGAGCTGTTCAAATGCGCCCAGTCTCCGAGCGCCCAAGATGAACGCGATGCCGGTTTTGGTTTTATTTTAATTCAATCTCTTCCAGCACATTTTTGCTCCGGGTTGGTTCTTGCAAATGCTAAGAAAGCTGTAAGTCAACGAGCTCAAATATTTGCGCTCTTTGTCCAAAAACTGTTTTTCTTCCTCTGTGGGTCAGGCCAAATGCCAATCAAAGTTGTTTTTCAAGCCTCTCTTCCCTGCAGTAGGACTGCTTTTTTCTTTCTTCCCTTTTTTTTTTTTTTTTCAGGGTTTGGTTTATGGAAAGGAGGTGTGTATTTAGGGGAGGGGGAGGAGAAACGTTAAAAATCGGTCAGAAAGAGAAGCAGATCTTAAAAATCATGTTTCTTGAATATTTTAATGGAAACAAAATCTTATTAAATGTGCATGCTTGGTATGTGCAGTTATTTTTTCCATAAACTCTTGGATCATATTACAGTTGATACTTGGTGCTCAGCTCTTAGCTCAGCTTTCGAGAAATGTAATGGATCAGAGAAGCACACATCAGCCGAGTCTGATTTTTAACCATTTCGTTGCAGGACCAAATCCCTTCTTGGCTGTAGCTTGCTGCTGTTCCCCCTTTAAGAAAAACAAGTACTTAAAACAGGGTTAAAGCCTGAAACAGCTTCAGACTTGACATATGTCTAAAGACATACAAATTAACCAGTGCCAAATATGTCTGTAGAACAAGCAGGGAGGGAGCTTGCTTTGTTCTGCCAAATAATCAAAATGTTTTGTTGACAAATAAAGTGGTGCTTGGCAGCACTTGTGGATCTAAAATTATATTTAAGTTACTGATTTTTTTGGAAATCGTATTCCCATCCTGCTGGGTAGGACTTTTTTTGTATACCTCTTTAATACTGGTGGGAGGTGGGCACAGAGTTAGATTTCTGTGCATTTCTGGTAATGGGAAACTTGCTGGATTTGATTTATTGTTTTAGTTTTATTTTATTTTAAAGTAGTTTAGGGATGAGGGTGAAACATAGGAACCCAGTTGGGTCTGTTGAGGAAGGCAACTTAGTGCTGCTGTGCTTTGGCTGTGATCATTTCAACTATACAAAATTGGGGAAGAATAAAGAAACAGAGACAGCCCATGAAACCCTCTTGAAACATAGGTGTTCTGTGCTTTCAGTGGTGGTACTGGAGCATCATTCCATTTCATAAAAGCATCAATAAAAACAGAAGTGCAAAGCTTCTGACTACATCTGTTATTATTTAAAAGTTGGTGTAATAAAAATCACTGTAAATTTTAACCTTTTGCACCTCATTGGCAAGCATGCAAGTAGAAAACATGAGGAAAAAAACAAAGTAAAACACTTGATAGAAGTGAAATGCAAGTTTAACCTGAGTCTCAGAGTAATAATCTTCAGATAAGTGCTGCCTCATCTGTTCTTTTGATGGTATTGGGGTTTTGGTTTTTTTAATGTTCATGTGATAACATACTGGAAAAAATGATTGGCCTTGAAACATGTTGAATCTCTTCTGCCCTCCTCCGTTTTAAGTCTTTATTTGAAGTCATTTGAATGCTTACAGTTTAGGTAGAGCTGTTGTCAAAATCATAAGGGACAAAGCAAGCTTTCAACTCAGTGGCATATAATGAAATTTGAAATAGTCTAGCAGGTTTTGGATTCTCATGGGTGAAGGTAAGTTTCTCTTTCACCTGGGAAACAGGAAAAGCTAGATGCAGCACTTTATGCTTCATCCAATTTCAGATTAAACAAAGTTAGGTTTTATTATGGAAAGCTTTATGAGGGCAGCACTGAGAATCTTGCTAAGGATTCATGGGTTGAATTTGCCTATGAAGAAGGTTTCTCATATTAAAAGGATTCAATTTCCAGTTGGGTTTATTTCTATGGTACTCTTTAGATAATCAGATCTACTTGCAGAACAATTGCGGCTACTCAGAAGGGCTTAGACAGTCACAGATAAAACAACTGCATCATTATTTGGTTTAGGAGAAAACAAAGAAAGGACAACCAGCCATAGGTGATGATGTCTTGGGTTTGGTGAGTGAGCTTGTTGAACAGACAACCAAGGCTAATGCTTTTGATCACTTTAAAATGAATGGAAGAATGACCAAAGCAGGACGAGTAGCTCTGGTTCATGGGATGGTGGGCAGCCTTTGTAACAAAACTGTGGCATGCCAGGAGGGAGGAGTGCTTAACAGGCATAGGAATGCTGTTGCCAAGTCTTTCCTAGAGATGGCTGAGAGTTGCTGCCACTTCAGTAACCAGGACGGCTCCAGTTCTCCCCTTTGAAAATGCAGCATGTAGGGCAGGGAAGCTCCAGGGTGTTATCCTGGAGCTTGATGGAAACCCAAGGTTCCCCTGCCTAAACAAAACCAATATCCCAAGCAAGAAAGAAGAGAATAATATATAGGAAGAGTTCAGTATTTCTTTGGATGAATAACTGCTTCAGGAAGGCTTTTAGGAATAAGCAAAAAGTCTTCAGGGGATGGAAAAATCCTGATATGTCAGGAAATGCAGGAAGAGAGAGGATTTGCCAACTGTTCAAGCTTGGTTGCAAATTGCAAAGCATGTGAAGTAAAAGTTTCTTTTACGTGTACGTACAAGTTGGTAGGACAGAAAAGTATAAGCATGGTTCCAGGATTAAATATTTGGTTTGTGTTAGATTTCAGTGAGGGAGATAGAAGGGCAGTGGCAAGATGTGTGATGTGGGAGTGTTTAAAAGCAACCTTCAGTGTTGGCAAGGTGGAAGTGGACCTGACTTAGCTGACCCTCCTGGCTTGAGCCAGTGTCTGTGCTGGAGTGCAGCATAAAGGCATATGAAATCCAGGACTTTCCTGGTATTTATAGACCTACTCAATCAGGGATGAGAGGGGAAATACTCATAAAAATGATGGACATAATTTGCTCCTCATCCTTCCATGCCTGTCTCCTTCTTTAGTACAACTCTCAATACTGTACCAAGTTACTAAAGCAAATATGAAAAAAATATTATGACATGAAGTAGGTCATGCTAGACTAAGGTAATGGTCTTCTATTGATAAGACAGCTGCTAGAGTGTCCGCTTCCAAAAGCTTTGAATGGACTAAAACTGCACTGTAGTCAGTAAACATCTGAGTTAATATCAAAGCCTGAATTTGACACTGCAAGTCAATGCAAATTAAATGTTTATATCTACTGCCATCAAATGTTCTATATATCAGAAAGTTTGAAACTATTTGGGCGAACTCATAACAGAAAAAATAAACAACACATGTAAATATGAAATAGCAACACCTCAGTATGGTTTCTGTATGCTTTCCTGGCATTTACCTGTGTCCTATTGCCCCCATTGGCGATGACAGGTTACTGGGCAGGAGGGACCTTTGCTATTACACAGTTTGTCTATTTTTCTGCTACTGTTAATTACAGTGATTGGGAGCTGATGAGAATGGTAATTACATGCTGAAAGGAGAAGTCACTGTGCTGAGAGGACAATACAAGTGATAAATGTTATTGTTCCTGGGAGAGGGGGACATTTCATGGAGAGCTGGGAGATCTTCAGCACTGCCATAGTTAAAATGGTGTGAAATCCAGTGGTGTGAAATGTGAGAGTTGCAGGCTTGGCTTTTGCTGCTCATCACTTTTAATAAGAGCAGGTCCTTGGAAGGAGCAGGGAGAAGGATGCCAATGCAGGAGGACCAGCACCTTACCGTCACCCTGCAGGGCTGTGGTGTTGAAGAGGAGGGAAGCTGGGAAGAATAGACCCTAATTAAACAGGCACAGAGGGGAGCTGGCTGGGTGCTGGGAGAAAGGGCGAACTGATTTTGCAGAAGGAAACTAAGGAAGTTTGGTTTTTTAATCCAGCAGAAACAAAGGCTGAGAGGGGATATGATCAGTGTCTATAAATACATTTCATGGTAAGAGCAAGTGGGGAGAAATTAGCTCAAGAGTAGATGGATGTAATATGGTCATAAATACATTAGGCTGGAAAATTGAAGTGTCCACAGGTACGAGGATCTGGAAGAGTTTGTTCTAGGTCTGATGGTGCCAAAAAAAGCACCCACTTTTAAGACAGAAAAATGTGTGAACGCCATTAAATGATGCAGTGCTTACAATAGCACTAGCCTAGGCTCAGGGAGTTGAGGTCATATCCAAAAAAAAAAAAAAAAAGACACACTTTCATTCACAGTACTGTTCTATGTGGGTAAGTAAGAGGGTAGCCCAAAAGTGAACCAAAAATAGTTTAATGTCAGGTCTCACAGGCCTGTGTAAGCTAAAATATGTGTCACCATGAGTCATGAAGATGCATGGAGATGCTGTTACCTGCGCTGTAAAAATCAAGAGGCCTTTCAAGGATATCTCAGCTATTTTGAGGGGAGTCAACCTGGTTCAATCTATTCTGAGCATAGGCAAATCAAAGTTGCTATGCTTCTGCTTGGAAAACACCCTGCATTTTCTGCAATGTAACATCTTTGGGTTTTTGTTGAATTATGTAGTCTAGTTGGCTTTGGAAATCTCATCAACAAACCTTGGCTGTCACAGAGAATTTTAATTTGTAAAATCAAATTATGTCTTCTATAGTTTGATGCCTCTTAATAATAATCTCTCTTCACATTGTAGGGGATGTGAGAAGCTGCCTAGATGGCTTTAAATCTCCAATGTGTTTCTTCCTAAAGGAGTTCTCAAAATGATTTGCAAAATCTGTCATGAAAAATCAACTCTATTTGCATTGGTTCCAATTTTAGCAGCGTTGTGTTGTGTAAAACATTGTGTCTGCCTTCAGTGTTTGTGTCTTCCAGTCCCCTGGAGCACTGGTGGAACATGGTGAAACCAGCTCAGGTCACTCCTCCAACAAATCCTGCATGCACAGCTGGGGGGACAAGATGGAATTTTTAGGATCCGAAAATGTAAAGCAATAAGCCAAGAACAACAAATGAAACTTTTTAGGGCAGTTAAAGTTGATAGCAACAGGGCCCTCACTCTCATAATTAATTCTTGCTTTTTACTGAAAGATTTGATAAAAAAACTTCCAACAAACTAACAACTAAGAATAGGGTTCTTTCCTGTGAAATAAATGCAGCGAAAATCCAGAGTTTCTCTCTTTCCCCGTCCTTACCAGTGTTTAAATAATTTGTATCTTTTCTGAATCTGATCCATTAAACTGATTATTCTCCCATCCCCTGTGTTGTCTTTGTGTCCTGAAATCAAAGGGCAATATTGCTCTTTGCAAACATATGCTGAGGCTGAGGTCCTGGGGCTGCCTGGGTTCTCCTACTTTTGCCTTTAAAACTACTGTAAAGAAATGTCCTTGTGTTTTCCTAGTTTTACTGGCTGAAAATGAGATGGCAGAACTATTAAATTTTCATTAGACCTGTAATGAGAGTGGTATGAGTGAAATGAACCTCTGGTGAGCAACGCTGTTTTGCAATGAAAAGCTGTAAGAAGTGGCCTCAGAGCAGCCATGCTCATTTAGAATAGTCATTTTGTTTTAAAAAAACAAAAGCAAAAACACAGTCTTCCCTGAATTACAGGGAGGGAATGGAGGTGAGAAAGGAAAGAAAGTGGGCAGGAGGATTTTCTTCAAAAGAAACTTTGAGGTTTAGCATTGGGAGTGGGTTAGCCAAGTGTGGATCTTGTCCTCTGCTAGGACTTACTTCTGCTGGTGGGAGTGGAGCATTGCATTAGCCAAATCACAGGCTGTGGTTTGGAGACGTGGACTCTGTGAACATTTGCTTTAAATTTATGCATATTACTTAATTAGGGCTTCAAATCTCACATCTCTTTAAATGGCAGTGTTTTGAAATCTGAAAAAAGTAATATGGTTCATTAAGCATCCTTGGTTTTCCCCTCTCCCACATTGGTGAGGAAGCTGCTGATACTCATTTAGTTCTTTATTTGAACAGTTTTTTTTTGGCTAGGGAGATCTGAGAGAGAGAAGATAGTGGTAGAATTCTCCCCTGACTGTGCATAGCTGGGGTCTGGAGATTTTATTATCAGATTTCCATTTACAGGGCTGGAGAATAATGAGGCATCTCAAGCATAGTTTGCGTGTCCAAGCTGAATATTGTCTTTTGTCTAAGTGGGTCAGGATGGACTGGAGGGAAATGGGGCTTTTTCAGTAGAAAAAAAAATTTGAATTGTCAGGAGGGAGACCTCAGTTAATGAGAAATTGCACCTCATCATCTTTGGAAAAGCCTGTATGGAAATAATTTATGCTATTTAATTTCTCTGTTCGTTGCAGGTGTTCCTGTTTGTATGCAGAGGTGCTTCCCATTGTTGTCTCTGCAGCCCAGCCTGGTAGTCTTTGTGCTTTGTGTAGTCTTTGTGTAGAAGCTATAGGGAACGCAATGCAGATGAGTCAAGTTGTGAAATGCCATTACAGGGAGGTAGGGATACTCTCCACAAACAATTTTTTTCTGATTGTTTCCCTTCAGTCAGTCCGTGAAATCCATTACAGATAGTTCAAGAAATTTTATGCAGTTCTTGGTATGCTATCCTGGGCAGACCAGTGTTACTGATAATAGGGGAGGCCATGATCGAGGGGTATTAATTTTAAATGTCTCTCTTAATCACTAGTTTTAAATTTTTATTATAGGATGCTTCTTGCATATCAGACATTAGATAACTATCACTGGGGGCAAAATACTGGTATAGATGGTAGTTAATATTATGTGTTTATGAAGCTGAAAAACTATTTTGTTCCTGTTACAGACCATATCCACCACTGATTTATTCAAATAGCTTCATTTTCATATATTTCTTAAATTGAGGGGAAGGTGTTTTAAAGCATGGGCTTTTTTCGTGTAGGGCATAATCTTTGTGGCAGTCATGGGCTTAAGCTAGGGAGAGGCTGAACTGGGTGTAAGTGATGGTGCGCAAGGTAAGAGACAGAAGTCAGTGCTCTTAATCTAGCAAGATGTCTTTCCTGATATCTTCCTGAACGTCCCTGGTTACCTGAATTAGGATAAGATAAATAAACAGATACAACCTCATGATTCTGTTGTTCTTGTTAATGACTCTCATATTACTCTTAAGGTAAGCACCTTGTTTTGTTAGACTAGCAATGGATTTCTAATGGATTCTGAGCTCAGCCCCCAACCTTTTGAACTTGGTAATAGTGTGAGGATAACTGCAGTCCCCTTCCTCAGGCGATCAGGTGGTAAAAAATAATAATGGAGAGGAATATGAAGTACTCCTGGCTTCATGGGTTGGGAGTAGGCTGGAACAGAAGTAATAAGTCTTTAACACAAGGGGATATGGTGCGGTCAGTGTGTGGACCACCCTTCGGCTTCTGGTTTAAGTCTTCCAACATACACAAATGCTAGGTTAATGTATATGAAAGCCAGGAGGAATTGCATTCATGAGAATTCTTTGGAGTCATAGATCTCTTACCTCTACAAGTGCAAAAGACATTTGGAAGAAAAGTAAAAGGTGACTTGAAAATCACTATATAGAATGAGCAATGAAGTCATAAATGCAGTCAATATGTCTCAATTGCTGCAGTTTGGAATCAAAATGAGTAATTGTGTATCTGTTTTAAAGCATATTAAATTTCAAATTAGTTTTGTCATGAAACTGGAGGGAAATGTAAATTCTTTCAGAGTCATTTGACGCTTGATAGGATAGATTAAAATTGTTCCGTAGAAAGGAGGAATGGAGGCAAGAATGACTCCTCACTTAACATTTTCAAATGAAAAATCCATTTTCTGAGTATTCACACATAACCTCAGTAAAACAAAGTTATGTTCATGACATTGAAGGAATACAAGCTGTCTTGGTGTAAACCTTTCAGAGCAGTACACAGCTGCTTACTCAAAATCATCATTTATTTGTCTCTGGGCAGTTTATTATTGCATTGGATTTGCTCTGGCTGATACTAACAAAACAATTGAAAGCTAGCATATGTTCTCTCCTCCATATGAATTCTGCAGTTAAAAACTGTTTAATAAGACAGTGTCTTAACAGTGTTGAACCTAATTTAATAGCACATGCTTGTAAATATGTTTAATATCTCCTGCTGTAGCATGTGGTAAAGGGAATATAGTTACATTATTGTCTAAATGTATCTGGAGGGGTTTTGGCCATATGGTTCTAAATCTGTTTTAAAGTAATTATGCCTATTAACTAAAAAAATAAAAAATATTCCCCTCTGAGTTGATTGACATTCCTCTCAGTAAAGCACCCTCATTGCTGATGAGAGGTGTGGAAATAGTAATTTGTTCTAGCATTTAGAAATTTGATTAGACCTCTAATGAAATGGAGCGCCTACATGCTGTCTAAATATTCTACCTGACACCAGCTGGATCTCATCCAGCATGGAAGAGCACTTGAAATGTTGCTTTACTAAAATATGTTTTGTATCTTGAAGTCAACGTGCTGCCTGCATGCAAATACCCACTGGCTATTCAGAAGGGAGGGCAAACCTTGTGCCTCCCTGGAAATCAGCATCAGGATGTGATTATTCCAGTGAGCACTGATTGCCTGACTGCAATATCTGGCTTAGAGTTGGAAAATGAAGGCAAATATTTATAGAGAAGGACCCATACTACTAACTCTGTAAGCTGGACTTGTGCACATGTTATACGCAGCTTTATGGGTATATGAGGTAGAAACATGCTGAAGTTCCCAACTGGTCTCTGTTGCTGTCTAGTAATAAGGTGACAACAACCTCTTATTTATAAGAATTTAAAATTGAAGCACCACATTTCTCTCCCCTTGTTCAGTTCCCTCCAAAAGCTGATTGCAACACTTGTTATGTGCCGTGCCAGCTGTTTGAGCACCCATGTTTTCTAAGTCCTCTTTAATTCAGTTGCAGCCATTTTAACTCTAGAGCACTGTGGCTAAAAAACTCTAAATTGGGACTGTGCTAGTATCCTGTGGTGGAAACTTCCAGTCCCTAGTGGTAGAAGATTCCAAATACTTTAGGAACACTTGAAGTGCTTGGGGTCCATTAGTCAACAGTTCATTTTGATTAGTAACTTTCTCCCTATGAAATCCAGAAGACAGGCTTTAATGCATCTCACTAGAATCAGACATGGCCTTCTGTGTTTTTTTCTTGTGTTTTGTTTTTTGAGATTTTTTTTCAGTTCTGTTTCTCCAGCATATTTATTATTTTTTACATTTTGCAGTTGCCACATTCAAACAAATGCAGTGGAAAGGTGGAACCAGAAAATCTCCTGACAACTTTATGCCATATTAATGCTTCAGAAGATATTTTAATCTTTTTTCCCTCCAGAAAACCCAAACAAACTGTTCAATTACATTAGTATTTTAAGTTTTGTGTTACTGGGGAAAGACAGGGTGAGGCAGTAACATTGGGGGTCATTCAAGTAGAATCTGCTTTGAAATAAGTGACTTTTATTCCAGCAATTTAAAACTTGTCTCGCTTCTCTACTGATGCTCGACAAATAGTTAGGAGGCAAGGTGTGTTGGTTGAAAAGGTCAACGTAATTAAAGGTTGAAGGAGCCTGCAGCCAGCATTGTAGCTCTTCAGGGGAGATGGAGCTTGGTGCCTCTTCCACCAGGGCAGAGTCCAAGTGGAAGGAAAGCATGCTGCAGCCATGGAGGGTATGCTGGAAACATCTTTCACACATGGCTTAGGAAAGCAAGGGGGGAATGGGGAGGGGAAGGAGGGTCTCCCTCCATGCCCCTGCTCTTTAGGCCACTTATGCAAAAGGTATTAGATAAAGGTGTAGTTACTTGACCTATTTATCCAACAGAAACTTGCCGTACAAGCAAAAGCAGTTTGACTATCCGGGCTGCTGTTGCTGTTTTGTATGGGACATTCCTTTGAGTTAAGCAGTGCCTCATGAATACATAGAAGCAGCATCCAGCCATCCAAAATGATTAATTTGTCTTGCTTGAGAAGGTATGTCTATGGCATCCATTTCTGTTTCCCAGAAAAGCTGGACAAAAAATTTCACTATCTCACCTATAGAGGTAAGGTTGGGGCAAGTAAAGGCTGTAAATGTGTCTCTTAGGAGCTGGGCTTAGTCTGTTGAAAAGGTTTCAGTTTGGGTTTGGTGACTTCATTAAGAAAAAGGGCAAGTCAACTGGAGGGCAGTGGAGAAACTTACTATGCAGCGCATGTTAATTGCTCCTCCATAGCTACAGAAGTTGTTATTCAAGCAGGGTATAAAATATGTGAGTTTATTATTTATTTATTACTTTCTGGTGCTTGTATTTGTAGAGTCATTAAATCACCAAACTGTAGCAAAAGCCCTCTTAGTAAAACTCTAGGCAGTACTCTGAGAAAATGGTAGCACCTGCCAGCAGAGGCTGAGACTAAATCTGAAGATCTCTCAATCTGCTGGCTTGGGTGGCTGGAGAGAGCAGGAATAGCTGATCTGTCTTTGGACAAGTCCTGTATTTGCATGCAATAAATCTTCTCTAACAGTTAGGAGTCTTCATTTCTGAAAATCAGCATATCTTATAAGCTCCATCATGAAAATACATTTGTGTCTTAGGTCTTCTACCACCAGCTCAGTTACATTAAGTCAGTGTGTTTTGGAGATTGTATCTCACTAATGACTCACTTTGGTAAGATGCAGCTTCAGATGCAAAATGTACTTAAAAAAAAAAAAAAAAAAAAAAAAAAAAAAAGAAGAAGAAAGGGGAAGAAACTGCCTGACTGCAAGAATTCTTATGGTTGTTCCAGCAAATCAGTGGCTTGCAAACGTGCTACTGAGATGAACCCTTTCCCCTGTCTGTCTCTTACCCAGACTTTCCCAGACTAATCAAATGTAAAACAGTGTGTCAGCTCCCTGCTCATTGTAAAAGAGTCGCCTGCCCTTGCAAACAAGACTCTTTGAAGAAATAATTTGTTTTAATTTATGACCATTTTAGAATTTCCTATCAGGTGAAAAATCAAAAGGGCTTACCCATGGTTTTCCATCTGTGGCCCTAGCATCTATATGATTTTTCTGGATTTCTTCAGGGAGACTGTGTAAGAAGACTTACTTCAGTAGACTCAGAGGCATGGTGTGGATGCCACCTCCTGAAAAATGCTTACAAGTCAGCTAATCAAAATAGGCTTAAACTCCTGGCTTAGACAGCAAGGCGCTTGCTCTTGGAAATTGTACCTTTAGGCTAGAGGTAAACCGTGTTAGTCAGGGAGATTTTATTTTTGTCTGGCACATTCTCCCTGTTTGAGTCATCAGCCAAAGAAAGATGGCAAAAAAAGGTGCTTCTCTTAAAGCAGGAGGATATTGCTCCTTTTGGATATCCAGGAGGGCTATCCCTTCCCAGCATAGTGAGGAGAACAGCATCAGTGTGCCTTACATTACTTGAACTGTCACAAAGGTGGTCAGTGATCATCATTTGTACATAAGCATTTGTCCAAGAAACTTGTGCCAAGTGGGTTTCTCATATTTTAAAAGCTTTTCAAAGGATTGGCTTAAAATTTTAAGGAACATTGGCCACAAATTTTGCTATAAATTAGAAACCTTATAACAGGCTCATGTTTTAATATTTTGATGTTGTCTTGAGCGTTGATGCAAATGGCTTAGGTAAAGTTTTTCATGGTGAGGTTACACATAGCCAATATGTGCTTATATTCTTCCAGTACCATCTATCTAAACAAACATCATCTGCCCATTAGGTGAGTAATGAGGGTTGTAAGTATATTCTTTATGTTTTAAGGCTTAGGCATTTCTTTTTTCACCTTTTTAAAATCTAAATTGAGGAAACTTCTGATTCAGAAAAGGGGATTAATAACACTGGCTTCCTAAAACCATGCCTAAAACCAGTAAAGAACTGAAGTGTAATGTACTTCAGATTCTGAAGTAAATTATATGATATGACCTGTGTTGAATGGGCAGTGTGGGAGTGTGCTCACCCAGGCACTAAGGAGCTCTATAACATGGGCTGCATCATCTACACTGGATTAGCATAATTCTTATTTCTGTAATGGTCCAGTTTAGCTAAAATGCCTCCTTGTTTGAGGATGCTAGTTCTTATCTCTATTAGAAAATGGGATCCATTTTCTAATAGGACTTTAAGTAGTATTTTTGAACCAATCTGTTGCAGATAGGTGACAGTATTAGAACAGATCCAGTGGATCAGAGTGAAACTCAGACTCTGGTCTCTGACAGTGGCCAAGGGAAGATATTGGAGAAAGGAGACACAAAATGGAACAGTTTGTTAAGTACTCTCACAGCACTATCTCCCAGGCTCATGTATTTACCATTTGAAAATTTCCTGAGCTGGAGGTGAATTTTCCATATTTAATAACCATTCTGATATTTCTCTTCCATGAACTGGAACGCTTCACTTGTAAACATACACTGGCTTTTTGTCCGTAGCATCTTCCAGCAAGGATTTCCACAGCTCAGTTGCTGTGGAAAAGACTAAGTACCTCTGCTTGAGCCTGTTTCCTGCTGATTGGTTCATAATCTTTTTATTGGAGGTGGCAAAAGCACACTATGCATGGACTGTGACAGCAAGGAGGCAATCAATTAAAATTATTTTGACATGCTTGTGACAGCAACATCAGCAGTTCAGAGTTGCTGTTTCCAAGACTCAAGCTATTGTGTTTCACTATCCTGTGTGAAAAAGGTGGCAGAAAACTAGCTGAGTGAACTCCAGTACTGAGCAGAGCACATTTTCCTCTAATCTGTGTGAGAGGATTTTGTTTTCTGAATTTTGGCAAGTTACTTCCATGACACTTAAGATACTTCCAGCAGACAGATTCAGAATAACTGCTATGATCATTTGGTGCATAAAAGGTATGTGAAAAGCAGTTTGAAAGCCAATGCTTGTGCCATTTGCTTGACTTTCTTATGTCTCTGAATAAAATTTGGTTTTATGTAGTACTCAGTTAGTGAAAGGTGCTTGGGAGTGCATGTCTGCAGCAGCATTTACTGCTGAGCAAAGAGATGGTTTCCTAGAAATTTTTATTGAGCTGAAAACACTTCAAGGACACAGACTTATCAAAAGGGAGTGTTGGCAGGGACACATGCTAAGTTTATTTCTGGAGTCTGGGGCTTCTGCTCATCTACCTGTTCCCTGAAATGCAACGAAGAGGCACCTGTGATGTGCTCCAGGTAGCAAAATGCGTCTCTGCAGCGAGTTTGCTGCTCCTCTGATAAAAATCAGACTTCCTACTTATATATTCTGGTTCAATGGCCAATTGGGGGAAAAGGCAGAGTGTACCTCCTACTGAATTTTAAAAGAGCATCTACAAGAAGAGTAAGTTGTACAGTGGCATTGCAGGGTGAAAAGTAGTGGAAATGCATGGGAAGTTGGATTGTGTGATCTAAAATCTCCTAATTATTGGTCAAACAGGTTTTCATATTGAAAAGGTCCTCAACCTTTGCCCTTTTGAGTTAAATTCTGTGGTGGATTTCCACCACACTTGGCTTGTAAAGATTTTTCGGTGTTTGGTAGTCTGTAAATATGAAGTGTTTGACATTAGTCTTGAGAATTGCTTGAATAACACCTCAGGCAGCAAAATACTTTGTGTGGCCTGGAGACCAGAGCAGGAGACCTCGATGCTTTTGATAGTCTGTCCTGCAGGTAAGTTGAAGCAATTTTAGTGCACTGGTGCAGAGGTCAAAGCCCTGCTTCCTCCCCTGCAGCTGAGGGGGCCTGAGATGCTAATCAGAGGAGGATGTTGTTATTTTTTCCATTAAAGTGCAAAGGTAGGACTCCATACTTGCTGTGAGCAGATCTCTTTATGTTCACTCTGAGCTGTCAAGCTTCATCCTTTCAACTGGAAACTCAGCAGCGGGTGACTTAACATTTGTCTGGTTTCTCAAGCCTGTTGTGCAGCAGAGCTTCATGTGCCTGCCTGACTTAGGAACTGTTAACCAAGGACTTCTACAAAACCACTGAAGCCAAGAACTTCTTTAAAGCTGACTCGTAGAAGAGCAGCAGTTGTGCTAGCAACTGCAGTGTAGGCATAATCTCAAGAGTCTGCCCTTGGTAAAAATCCAAATCCTAATGTTTCAGGGCACACTGTGCCTAAAATGTCTCTCTCTCTGCTCTTTGTCATAATGAATGCACCACCAGTAACAAAGAGGAGAGATGAGAATGCAGCCTTGATTATGGTCCCTAGTTAAAAATTCACCCAGTGTGTTTTTATAGTAACATGCTGTTAAATGCCTCTTCTTTTCTATAAACCCTTGGTGATGATGGTGTCTGCTGAAACACTGTAGCACTTGAGGATTTTCTAGAATGAATTGCAGTGAAGTCCTTTCAAGACTTTGTTTTAAAAATTGTCCAAGGGTTGTGCAGTGTACTGCCCTTACATTAATTTAGTTTTTCACTCATTTAGCATCTTTGAGATACTTGGAAAAACCAAAACCAAACAACAAAAAATCACCACACCCTGGGCCACTTTCTTAACAGTAGGAGGATGCCATTATGCATTTACAGTATGGATGAATACCATTCTATTTTGCTTGCTTACAAGGCATGTCTTTTTAGACAATACTTCTATTAAAAATTTGGTAGTGCATTCTTGGGAGACAGTTCTGCCAGAGATACATGATGGATTTGCATAACCCCAGGGGTCTTTCTCTCTTTTTGTTTTTTAATCTCCAGTTGGCAATATGCCCAATAAATCAAATGTGTGTGTGTTTATGAATTGAAGTATTTAACCATTCAATTACTGTATTGTAAAGAGGCTCTGCTCTCAGTCATTAATTTAGGTATTAATTCAGGCCTGTCAAAGCAGCTGCTGTTCTGTCTGCACTTTCTAGCAGACGTTTGTTGTACCTGTTGGCAATGTTCTGCTGCATGGATCCAGTCTCTCTGTAAAAGGATGGAGGCCACATGTGTGACCATAGTCACTGCTCCTGCCCACATTGAGCCTGCAGCTTTCAGAGCACATGGGACCCTTCTGGCAGAGCAAAACCAGGCTTGGTTAGATGGGCTGTGCTCAGGCAGGACAAGGCAGCCCTCTGCATGGAGGCAGAGGATTAAAGGATATGCTGTGCTGCTTCAGGGAGCCTTAACATGCAGCACTCCTGTCCTGGCTGATGAGGAGGCAGATTAACTCAGTGCTGTCTTGCCAACTTAATGGCTAAAGGCTATGTTCTCCAAACCAGATAATACTGGTCTGTCTCACTATGTCAGATGTGGACTATACCTGAAGGTGGAGGGGAGCCAAGGTACAGATGAAACAAGTCCCAGCTAAAACCACTGAAGTTTTCTAACTTTTGCTCTTAATATCTGGTGCTGTTGAAACATAGAAAATGTTCTTCTGCTGTGCTCGTAGTGTATTGAGTCATCTAGACATTCACTCACAAGATCTTCTGTCCTGAGGGCAGTTCTTGAGGAGCACACAAACTCCAGTGTTACTGCTGAGTGTGCAGGGAGGGAAGGAGGTGAAGTTCTCCATGGACAGATGAGAGAAGCTTTGTTTCTCCTTTTTCTATTTTCCCCATAATTTTGGAATTTTGGATTTGAGTTTTTTGTTTGTTTTTTTGAGCTTTTTTTTTTTTTTTTTGAAGGCTGAAGTAGACCAGAAGACCATTTGTTGTCTGCTGGTGATAATGTGTGTTGCTGGTTTTCAGACCAATACCTGGTTAGCCATGAAGTCCTTTTAGTCTGTGGTGGAAATTCAGGCTTTTCCATTACATAGTTGTTCTCACCCTGAGTTAGACATCACCTTTAACCAAAGGCAGCTGGCTAACTCTGATTTGAGTGCCTGCATTTGGTCAGTTGAGTTTCATCCTTGGTATCTGAGAACCATGAGTAATAAGTCAGACTTTGAAGTTTGGCTTACATTAAATGGAAGTGATTCTTAAGCAACAAGGAAGTAGAAAAAGTAGCTGTTTGTGTGTCATCCTTTTCAGGTGTTAATAATCAGTATTTAGTTTGACCTGGCACCATAAGTTGAGCAAATTTTCTTGTGAAGGTCTTTCCATTTTTCTGTTCAGGAGCCTCTTACATAGCTAGATGTGCTCTGAGCTTCAGTCAATATAAAGTTACAGGAGTGTCTTTAACTTGATGCATTTAGATCTATTCTGACCAAAAAAATTTGCAAATACTGTTCAGGTTTCTTAAATAAAAAAGTGTTTTCCAGCATACTTGTTACTCTGATGTTTGACTTGCAGTCCTTGCCTGTCTGCTCCCAGTTGCAGTTGGAGGTTGGTTTTGGTTCATAGGAATGATCTCCAGGGCAAGGAGAGACGTACAGCAGTAGGAGTAGTAAGGATGCAGATACAGGTTTGCTTTATGGAAAAGGTGATAGGCTTTTCTGCCATAACTTTGTGTTCACTGCTGAGTTTTTCTCCTGTGGGCTGAGTGTACCAGACATCTTTCAAAGAGCAAGGAACTGCTGTGGGGCTTCTCCTGCCTGACCATCCATCTTGGGTTGGGTAGAAATTGCTGACCTTTGGTTTCTAATTAGTGTGGATTGTATTCTTAATAGCTGGTAGAGGGATGGAAACTTGGGATAGGCTTCCTTTTATTGTGTGAAATCCAAAAGGGCTGTAACCTGTTACCAGAGCAAAAGCTCTCCATCAATTGTACTACACTGGCTCTCTTCCCAGCTCTTTGCACCACTTCATCAGCTGTGAGGCAAAAATATGCCAAATTCTTAATGTTAAATGTTACTGGTTTAAGTCTTTTGAAATGCTGTTACATTAAAAAAAAAAAAAAAAAAAAAAAGATTTCCTGCTGTTCAACTTCCTCTGCTAATTTTCATCCTTATGGCTTAGTTTGCATTTTTGGAGTTGGACAGTCTGTTAAGAGGAAGAAACTGTTGCAAAATCACTTGAAATATCCCTCACAAATGCCTGGAGGCTAGGACTTTTGCTTTGTGAACTGTCAACATTTTGACATTGTTTGTTCTGAACATTTCTTTTATTGCTCCTGGAGTTATATCCTGGGTTTAATTATAGGAATGGATCAGCTCTAAGGAGGAGTTCTGCACTGTCAGCAAATAAAGTGTTATGCATCATTCAAATCATTGCTCTTCACATTTTTGTATTTTGGCTTTTCTTTTTCTAAAGAAATTGTCTTGAATAACAAGACGCCAAGGTTTACCAAGCATGTATCTAAGTTTTTGAAGATTGCAGTGCAAACTTCATGTGAGATGAATTGTAGATATATTCTGAAGCTATAAAGCTCCCAGTTTTATTACATTAGATGCCATAAACAGATTCCTTTACTTTAAAGAATGATACATCAATAAATTGTTGCAAATAAATGTCAAAATTTTACAGCTTTGCTGGATATATTTCTTTGTTCTTGTCAATCAGTCTCCTAGGAGAGCTGACATATGAAGACAGGTAAACTGTGACTATTGACTTTTCATTTTAGTCGGCAAGACTGTGTAGTTTTAACGATTACATTAATCCTCTGCAAATCTACAATAGTAATAAAGTTACCACTTAAAATGAATTGGATGCATCCTAAACCTCTGCCAGAGCTGGGTGGCTAAATTAAAATGCAACTTGGCATGGACAGAAATAAACAAAATCCCTCCTGCATCCTAAGAGTTTAAATAAAAGTGGATGCTAAGATACAACCAGTGTTCAGATAGCTTGTTTTTTTTTAATGCTTTCTTCTGTTTTCAGTGAGGATGGAATAAGCAGATGGTCCAGTATGACTCTATGACTAAAATTGTGTTACAATTTACTGAAAATCAGAGCATTTGACTGTAATTGGAGGCAGTCGAGGTAGACCCTGTTCCAGGATCCAAGAAACAAAAGCGAAAATGTATTCAGTAACAACAGTGGGAGTAGGAGAAACCAGTTTGTAGGCAGGGTTTTAACCAGCAGCAGCAGCAGCAAATGTGAACTAAGATTCAAGGCATTTGTGTCTGTCAGCTGGAAAACAAATTTGGACTCCCTAACATTAAGTTTTTGAGATTGAACTGGTATGCTTTAAAGTTTGAAGAACTGTACTATAAAGCTGAGACTAGGAAAAAAAGAATATTCCTTTGGGAAGATTCAGCCCCGGATAGGGAATCCTAAACCCTGTTCTCCACTCCCACCCAGTGACAGACTTGACTCAGATTATTGCTGCAGATGAAAATGAGTATTTTAAAGAGATAGACCACTGAATTTAAATAACAAAGATACTAACAAATGCTAGATGGTAGCAAAATTGCTTGTAGATTATAATATAAGAAATGGTGTAGTAAATAATAAGTTACTCATTACCTTCACCCCGAAAAGCATTTCTCCTTGTTTAAGAAAAAGAGTTTTTCCTCAGGAGAAGCTAATTTTGGGATGCCCTTGGGATTTATATTTGATCTGGTGCTGTTTATTGTCCTGATATCTTGGCAGTGGTGGCAGGTGTTGTGAGAGGGGAGGCTCTGAGCCCCTTCATGAGTGTTTCCCAGATACTTGCACTGCTCTGGGAATTTGCAGGGACACAAGTGGCAGCACTGTCATGGCTCACAAAATTGCCTCTTGAATGTTTCTTCCCTGTGATTCCCCTCCCTCCTCCCCCCATCCCATTGAAGCATGACCACCTTGATGTCAAGTGCAGGATGAATTAGATTTTATGTGTGTAAGAAGCCCCCATGCACCCATGTAGCAGCACAACCACTTGCTTCTTGCCCATGTTTTCTGAAAACCTAGATATTCAGAAGTACTTCCTAAAGTAGCTGTTTGATCAGCCCCACCAGCTAGCACTTCCATTCTCAAACAAAACAGCCTCCTTTTACAGCTTGCTAAAAATAGCCATTTCTTTAAAGCCTGAGGACATGGTGATTCATGTGGTGGTGAAGAGGAAGAAAGGTTATTTATTTTGCTTTAGGCTTTGGGAGGAAAGCTGCTGTGCTGTCCCAGTGCCAGCCGGGCTCACACTTGCTCCCCCTTGGCCTTCATGGCCCCATCACCAATGCCAGTGGCTCTGGCACTCCTTGCTCTGCCACCACAGCCTGGCAGCTATTTGAGGTGCAGGTGCCACATCCCAGTGCCCATCTTGGCCCTGGAGGGAAGGGTGTGCAGACACTGCTGCAGCCGAAAATAAACCTGTGAGGTGGCAAGGTGCAGATTTGTGTCTGTGGCTTTGTGCAGAGCTCGCCCAAGGAGGAAGGTTTTTCTTACAGTTTATAGCTGGGCAAAGGGGAAATGCTCCTACTTTGTCACCATTCAGATTCCTGATGAAGTTCCTGACACCATTGCAAGTGCAGTTCAAGGACAGGAAGAAGGCACAGGTAGAGCTTACATAGAATTTTGCATGGATTCCTGCATCAGCTCTCAAGTGAGGTCTCCGCAGAGGTCTTGTTCTGCTGTCTGACACCGCAGTGTGACAATGACGCTGCTGCTAAATCTGCTCCAAGGCTCGGGCTTGCAGCAGCCCCCCTCTCAGGAACATGCTCAGGCACGTGCTTTTCTGCTTTGAAGCCCTTCATCATCTCATTCCTTCTGAGGAAAGGGCCCTCAAAAATATACTAGACTTAATGTAAATGGAAATTGTTCTTACTCCAGCAATGTGTTTCTGGAGGATCATGAAGCAGAATATTACTGGTAGATGTGCGTGCAGCATTTTAGTTGCTGAGCAACCTGTTTCTTGCTTCAGCCTCTTAGCAAAAGAATCCAATTTCAAATAAGATATTTGGGACCCTGGCTGACTTAGTGATAGTTAGTGTAACCTGCAAAGACTACTTGGACAGGAAAACAAAATGGCTTTCTTGGAAAACAGGAAGTTTTGCAAGAATTTTCACCATAAAGGACCATATATCTGCACTGTTGCTTTCTAATTCCCATATACTGTATTTTGTGTTTGTGTTCTTGGGTAGACCTTAAATCATTGCTTTAGATAAAGCATGCCCAGAAGCAGTGGTTCTTATCTACAGTTCAACAAAGCCAACATTATCTTTCTCAATGTTGTAAACTTCACGTTTTTATTAATGGCATCCCAAGAACTTGTGCAACCAGATGATGTCTGCTCCTTTTCTCCTCACAAGCTTGTTTTAACCAGTTTTAATAAAATAAAAGCTTTGGCAAGAAGGCAAAATAATCCTTCTTGTTGATGGAATGGAAGAATATACACTTCTAATATCAAAAACCCAGGTCCCTGTAAGTGTCTAGTGATAAGACTCATCAACTTGAATGATCATGTTTGGGCTTTTGGGGTTTTGTTCTTGTTTTAGTTATTTGTCTTTTTTTTTTTTTCCCCAGGCTTGTTTGTTTTTGGTTTTGTTTTTTTTTTTGTTTGTTTTTGTTTTGTTTTGTTTTGTTTTGTTTTGTTTTTTTTCCAGAATTGCAACCACCCAAAAGGAGTTGAATTTTTTTCTTTTTGTGGTAGACTTAACACACATTTTTCATGTCTGACTATCTCCTGGACTTTCTGTTATCATTCACAGCAATTAACTGTTGATATTTGCCTATATTCATCCACCCAAGTACCATTTCCTCCTTTCCTCAACAGTAGCTTATCTGCAGGCTCAAAGGAGTAATAGCAGTCACACTGAATGGGAAAACAGGGGAATGGAGCCCAGATCCTGCTAGAAGCAACAAAGGGATTTTTTTGCCATGGTCTGGCCTCAAGGACCAGCTTTGCAGAGCCTGAAGGAGGTAGAGACCAGAGAGCAGGATGGAGAATGTTCAGCTCTGGTTTAGACCTATGCTGCAGCAGGAGCTGACAGTGTACAGGTATCCAAGTTGTGTCACTCACACAAGCTGCTTCCTTCAGATTATTTAGGTTTTCAACTTTCATTTCCAGATAACCTTCATAAAACAAGTAAAGTACAAGCTTGGATCCAGTCTGGGAAAGCATTCCTCTTTTTTTTTAAATATTGGCAGAAATGACTGGCTGCTGGCAAGATTGTGTATTTGAGGGCAGATGTCTTCCTGTGCCTTAACTGTCTGAGGAAGGAGTTGCATGTGCAGATACCAGGACTCTTCACTGTTTCTTCATACTTTAGATTGAGTACTTTTTATATATGAGAAGTATTTTTGAGGATTTTGGGGGCTGTGACAGTAGCCAGCAGATGCAGGAAGTTGTCTCTTGGCTTCTGAGCTTCATGCAGTTGATCCAGCTTATTTCTGCATCTTTTAGCAGCTAATTGTTCCAAAGTCACAAATTCAATTGTCCAGCGAGAGTTTGCTTTGGAACATCTTTCCTGAATAATCATTGCTGATTTTTGCATGTTATTTCTTAATCTAATTTAGAAAGGATGTTTTTAAGGATCAGCACAATAGTTACGCAGCTCCAGTAGCATAATTTTCCTGTGTGGAAATCAGTGGCACGTTCATTATGGGACTGGCACTGCTGTTTGTGCACACAGCAGTTAAGATTCAAGCCCCCTGGCAGAGGTATTTAAGAGTCATTTGTTATGGAAAACTTCAGACTTTTATGTCAGTGGCACAAAATACTTAGTATGCAAATCCAATACTGCTGTTTATGGATAACATATTAAGAGTCACCAACACTCTGGTTGCAATTAGGGACTTAGGACAAGTGTGCAGCCAGCCAGATTGGTAGAAAATAACCATAAAAAGGAAAAGAAGAAAAGACAAGAAGCAACTGCTTTAAATTATTGCAAAAGAAATTCAGATTAGGAAAACTTTAAAAGTCTGAGGAGTTAGTCACTGAAATAAGAGAGGAAGGAACCTCCAGGAGAATTGGACCAACATTGGTCAGGAATCACATGGACCATGTTGGTCCTGCCCTTGATCAGTGGGAGGAGCAGGCAGATTCCCCAGGTCCCCTTCACTCCTCTGGCTGGCAGCAGAGTTTATCTTAGTCCAATTTCTTTTCCCTAATAAATAAAATATTCCTCTGGCTCTTGTTACATTATCAGCTTGTTCTGTACTAAATATACCCTCCTGCCTTGTAGCTGGGTTTGCACACCAAGGCTCCTGCTGCATGCAGTGGGCTCCAGGCTCAGCAGTGAGCAAGGTGGCCTTCTCATCAGGTTTCTAGAAAATGCATGTAACTGGGTCTTGCTGGATTGCTTTTCATGCCAATATTGGGCACATAAAGTTCTTATGCTGTTCACAACACTAAGGATCTCATCAGATGCTGATGTTGAAAAAAACCCAGCATCTTGCTTATAATTCCCTGAGTGTGGTTTCCCCCCTCCCCCACTCTGTTTTCAAACTTCCATTCAATCCAGTAAAATGGCTAATTTTAACATCATGCCAGATGTTTTGTTGCTATTGTCTGTGTATCTTCAAACTGGTCTTTAAACCAACTGGGATTTGATATTTGGGGTTTGTTTCTGCCTTACCCCTGCCAAAAATTGGTGCTATTCCTTGCCAAAATGAATGCCATTCCTTCATGCAAAGTACAGGGGACGCAAAGCTGATCTAATCTGATGTGGTGCCGTACATCCTCAGTGAGCACCCAGGGGGCTTTGAGAAGAGAATTTAATCCAGACCTTGAAGATCTGACGTTGTGAGGTGAATATGTAATTCCTGACAGTGTGACTGTTTTGCAGGAAAAGAGAGTACAAGTCTCCCCACCGCTGACAAGAGGACCAAGTGCCTTTATACCAGAGAATGAAGTAAGTTTGCAGTTAGCTGGGCTGGGTGATAGTTCTGAAAACAGTGGCACTGAAGGACGATTCTATGGCCCTGCTTGTTCCATGGTACCTGCATGAGCTCCCTTGAAAGCAAAAGCAGTGGTTTCTCTGGAGCACGTTCCAGTGGGTAAGACCCACCCCATCCTTTCACGCAAGTGATACTGTTTGACGTCTTTTCCATCACCAGCATTCCCAGAGACAGCCACAGGTGACAGCTTTGCTCTTCTCAGGTGGGTGTGCAAACACTGTTTGTAATGCAAGACCTGAGGGGAGGCCTGACCAGTATTGCAGCAATGTGATTAGGTAGCTCTCAGAGCAGTGCCTGACCTTCCATTTGAGAGAATCTGCAAATATGTCTTCACTCCTTAGACTCTTGAGAGAATTTATGGTTGAAAGGTAGAAGTGGATTTCAGACTCGAGATTTCTACCGTGACAAAATGCTGTCTGGTTTGTTAAACAAACAACTACCTTTCTCCCTCATTCCTTGTCATGAAATAGTACAGTGAATAGAGAGGGTTTAGTGACAGAATAGTAACACACTGAAGTGATAATAACACCACTGGTGTCAAAGGCTGCTTTATTGTTGCAATGAAAAGAATATGGGCAGAGAAATAATGACTTAATTGTAAAGGCTCCTATTAACATGCCACAAGGCTTTGAAAGCAGAATTTAAAAAAAAATATGTCTGTGGATGGAAATAAAGCAGGAGGAAGTACATGCACAGTATGAAGAGGATAGTAATAGAGATGGAGACAAAGCTTAGAAATAATCATATGGCATATTGCTATGCCTAACAGCAGAGTCCTACAGGATTATTTTTTTTATTCTGTCAGCAGAATTTCTTTCTGTAACTTGCACTGTTAGAAGGAAAATTCCCGACAAGCTGGAAAAGAGTAGAAACCTTACCAGAGACTCAAAAAATATTATTTCCCCAAGAAACCACTAAATGAGACCAGACTCTCTTAAGTACATGGGAGATACACTTGCTGAAGAATAAGGGTGACTCCTAGGAGTGGAGCGAGGTATATTCAGGGAGATAAAATGATCTCTAATGTGTGAATAAAATTCTGATGGTAAAAACATTACTAAGGACAACTGAGAAGACATCAGTTTGGGTATGAAACACAGAAAAGCTGCCATAGTGAACATACACACATTAAAATGATGGAGCTGCCTAACTGTGTAGCTGCTTCTCTCCTTTCCTTCTGGGCCCACAAATTAAACCAGGAAGGTACAGTGGTGAGAAATGAAAATGTGGTATGTTGTTTGTGTTTCTTTGTATGCACCTTCTATATAAGATCTGATAGAAAAGTATTTGAGACATGGTCCACTCATCAGCCCATCATAAAGAAGAAAATATATTTTAAATAGAATATTTCAGCAAAAGCATTGTGCTTCCTAGTTTTAGGCACTTTCTAGCTTCATGTGCAGTAAAACAGGTAAAATATGCTCTCGTTTCATGGTGTTTGCAATAGTAAGCTGGCTGGTTTATTACTGCACAGTGTCAGAATAAATACTGGGTATTCTAGTCTTGCGCTTGTAACTTCAGTGGTGAACATGTTGAGAATGGCTGTTCCTGGTGATAAACACTGAGTAATAGCACTCATAC
This sequence comes from Sialia sialis, assembly GCA_009812075.1. Classification (NCBI taxonomy): domain Eukaryota; kingdom Metazoa; phylum Chordata; class Aves; order Passeriformes; family Turdidae; genus Sialia; species Sialia sialis. Next base: position 12,910,845 of record VRYO01002772.1, on the reverse strand, counting down.
TGTGTCAGGGCTTGCAATGCAAGAGCTACTTACTGTTCTGCTGTTTCATTTCATCTTGTGCCCAAGGTTTGGATTGGTTGAAATAATTAAAGAACAGCTTTTGTTTAAAGAAAGCATTAAATTCCTGTTCTAAATAATACCTGAATGTTATGGACAAATTAGCATTTGATCTCCTCTTCAATTATACAAGCACAGAAGGGGTGGATTGCCAGGCTGTTTCTATAATTTGGTTACATAATCCAGTTCCTCTCCATTAATTTTGAAATTGATTTTAGGGATGAGTACTCATGTGGCATGTGTCTATACAGGTTGTCTTCCATAAGGAATTTACTTTCCATTTATCTCTTACTTACTTCCAGATCTCTGTACAGATCTCTGTTTGATTTCAGCATCTGTGACTTCCTCTGTTTCAAGAAGATAAAAATGGTTTGGGGTTTTTTAGAAACATATGAAAAATAACAGAGGTTCAGTGTAAAATGCTCTTCAGTTATCATTATACAAGTAGGATCTGTGTGTGTCTATTTGCATTCATGCAGGCATGTATGTTTGCAAATACACACCCAGAACTCCATTATTGTCTTTAATTCTGGACACAGACAAACCTTTCATACTGCAGTATGTTTCTCCCCAGGGGCTAAAGCTAGAGAAAATCTCTCCCTCTGTTAATATTTCTCCATCTTATTTTCAAGGTTATGCAAGCAAACGGTTTGGATGAACGTACTAATCTTCTTGTGGAAGAATATTCTACATCTGGTCGCCTGGACAACATCACCCAGGTGATGAGTATCCATACTCAGTACCTGGAGTCTTTCCTCCGCAGCCAGTTCTACATGCTGCGCATGGATGGGCCCCTTCCTCTGCCCTACAGGCACTACATTGCTATCATGGTATGTACCCGCAGGCTCTGCGCCTTCTCCTGCAACTCAGACTTCTGCGTTTTAAAAATGAAGGAAAAAAAAAAAAGGAAGAATATAGAAGGGACAAATTAGGGTGGTATTTTGACAGAGGCTGAATTTTTGTTGAATATTTTTATCCCAATAAAACATGCCTAGCTGGAAGGTTTTCAGTGGGAAGGGATAATTGGCAACCGACATCATTCCCTGTTTCCCGCAGTGATGTACCTCTCACATGCCCACATCACTGCAGCAGTAGGATGAGATGCAGTGGACTCCAAGCCACAAGAAATTCCAGATGGACACTAGGAAAACAATTCTCTCTGTGAGGATGTTGAGACATTGCAGCAGGAACCAAGAAAGGTTCTGTGATCTCTAATGGTGAAGATCTTGCCTGGACAAGGCTCCGAGCAGCAAGTTCTAAGTCAGCTCTATGAGTGGAGGGTTCTCTTCTAGTGATCACTTCCAACTTAAATTACATTTTGCAGTCCAGAGTAATCAAATGTATTTTTATTGGAGAATCCTCCATACTGTATGGAAATGCATTGCAATGCATTTGCAGAAGGCCTTTTGGAATGACACTGTACTTTTTTTTTGTGTTATTAACCTGTCTCCCACCCTCGGCAAAACCAGATCACACACTAATGTGCTGCACTGTTCACTCTGTGTTTAATTATTCCAGGCTGCTGCCAGACATCAGTGTTCCTACCTAATAAATATGCACGTTGATGAGTTTCTGAAGACTGGCGGGATTGCAGAGTGGTTGAATGGTTTAGAATACATTCCCCAAAGACTGAAAAATCTGAACGAAATAAACAAACTTCTTGCACACCGGCCCTGGCTGATCACGAAAGAGCACATCCAGGTACCTCTTCAGTCATGCCCTGTAAATACCAGTAAATGTCTGGTAAAAAGAACTGCCAAGAACTTTGCAAGTGCTTGGTTAGGCTTCATTACCCTGAGTTAAAAATTCCAGGGAAGTACTAGTGCACCAAACAAGATGATTCTCCTGTGTGACAAAGCCAATAGGATTTTCTTCTTAGTAATAGCATTGGCTAAAATAGCCCAAAAGAGAATAAGTAATATATTAGGTGTTGCTTTTTTTTATCCAGTGAGAGTTTGTGTGCAAGGGGAATATGTTATTATCGGAAGAAAGAATTGATCCCTTTTTGAAATGTGCAGTGTTTTATAGAAAAGCTGGGGGCACAAAGAAATTTTATATTTACCCTTTTTTTTATTCTCATTTCAGAAACTTGTCAAGACTGGGGAAAATAATTGGTCTCTTCCTGAACTGGTGCATGCTGTTGTCCTGTTGGCACATTATCATGCGTTGGCAAGTTTTGTATTTGGTAGTGGCATTAATCCAGAGAGAGATCCGGATACATCTAATGGAGTCAGACTTATAGCAGTCAACAACTTCTGTGTCTGTGATCTTGCCAATGACAACAACATAGAAAATGCATCCCTCACAAGTAGCAACTTCGGGGTTAGTGTTGCAAGAAAATTCTTTTGCTTGCCTCTGTTTTGCATTAGAAAACTTTCTTCCATTCTTTCCTGTTTAAATTTTAGTTCTAATTTTTTTTGGTCTACTTTACAGGAATGCTTGAGTCTGGTCATTCTTACATACACTCTGGCAATTTCCAGTGTAGTCTGTTGAAAACCACTGTAACAGTGGATGGTAGTCAGAGCAATGTGATTTTGATATTTAATTTCACCACCCATTGGGCAAGACTAAAACTTTGCCTTCAGCAGAAATCTTGAAGTCCCAATTTCGTTAGTCAGTGTGGCATTGACTGGAGCATTGTTCCAACCATGTCCCTAACATAGGGAGTGAAAAGAAAAATGAAAAAAAAAAAGAAGTAGTACTAGTAATAATAATTATAATAATTTTTACTTCAAGGCCTACAGTCATGAAACATTTTTTAACACTTCCATGTAGATGGGAGATAATGTCTGAAATAAAATTACTTAATTCTTCATGCTAGTGTTCCAGTCTTGAATCAACAGAACTTTGGTTACTAGTTAATTAACTTGATTAATTTGATTACTAGTTAATTAACTGGACATTTTTTCCTGAAAAGTGCTCTAGAATGCTTTTGAAGACCTCTCCTTGAATTAATGCTGACAGATGAATTAGCCTCATTGCCTTTGATGGAAGATCAGGATTATGAGCAGAGTTGCTAGATGCAATTTTTACAATTAGCAGTAGAGTGTAAGCATGTCATCACTCAGTCCAATCACTGTGTCTAAAATTTCTGGGCTGTAAAACATGCCAGCTCATGCCATGAAGGTGCCTTACTCCCTGTCTGCAGTGGGCAGAGCATTGCTGCTGGCTCTGCTTATTGCTAGGCAGTGAGGAGTCTGCTAGAAACAGCTATAACTGTGGGCAAAAGAACAGACTCAAAAAGATGGAAAAGAAAAACAATTTATCCTATGAAAAATCTGAATGATGGGGAAAGGGCACCCAAAACATTGACATATTTCTAGGAAAAAGAGGTCTCTTTTCCTCACAAAAGTAAGAAAAATAGTGGCTATTTGGGTCACACATAATGAAAGAAAAGTACTGATTTGCCATCTCAGGTGGTGTTTCTGTAACGCAGTGTTGCACTAACTCTCTTCAGAAGCATATTTTGCATTAGTGGACTGACTATAGTTACCTTAGTATGAAAAGCTGTTTTATGAGAGATGTAGGGGTCAGATGAATTTTCCTGAGCTGTCTGTATTGTGGAATATGAGTGACTTTGGTTTCTACACTCAAATACCACCTCTTCACTGTTAATCCCACTGCAGTACATTACTGCAGCAGGCTGCACTTCCCAGCTCCTGTCTTCCTGCTGTCTGAAAGCTGTTTGTCTGCGCTGGCAACATGTGGCAAAATGCATTCTGGCTTGAGGTTTTGTGTTTGCTGCTGCTGTCTGGTTTTGAGAACGTTTGTTGTCAAGCATGAAATCTGAAGATGACACATGTTGTCTATCTTCTAATTTTGCAAAATGTCATGGTGTTTTTGCAGATTGCAGATTCTTTGAGTGAGCTGGAGGCCCTGATGGAAAGGATGAAGAGACTACAAGAAGATAAAGAGGATGAGGAAGCCTCTCAGGAAGAAATGGCAACTCGTTTTGAGAAGGAGAAGAAGGAGAGTTTGCTAGTAATTAGTGGAGGTATTTGTGCTTTTCCAGTTCAATTGTATTTGTGCTTTTTAGGAAATAAATGCTTGAGGCCAGTTCAGTGACTTAAACTTTCTCTCCATTTCTTTATTCTGGCTCTTCCTGTAGGAGGAGTGTAGTCAGGTGATCTTACCTTTTGCTTCATCACCTTAAGATTTCTTGATTGACAAATAACATAATCCTTTCTACTACTTGAAATTTAGCTTTGTATATTAAAAAAATAAGCCTGCAGGCTTCCTTAAAAAGTGAGGTGTACATTTCTCTTTCTTTATATGTTCTGTATCATCAAAATAATTAATAAATTATAATTAATAAATTAGCAATATATATTCAGTAAAATTGCACAGGTGTAAGTTCTGTGGTGCTGAGAACATCAATCACACTCATAAGTAGCTTTCAGATATGACATATAGTTTAGGAAAGGACATTTCCAGCTTTCTGCTCTGAGTGTTCTGCTGTGCTATTTCACTGCCTATCTTGTGATAGAGATGAATAGTATTTTTTATTCTTAAATGGTTTTCCAGATTTTGAGCTGAAACCTTCTTTTCCCATATTCTTCATGTGCTCTGGAGGCCTTAATCTCTAACAAACTGCAGAATGAAGTCTGCTTCATACAGACAGGAAGGTGTTTTTTTCCCCAAAGAAAGTGTTAGAAGAAAGAATATTATTAAGACAATGAGAATTGCTAGCTATTTCCTCATAGTAGAGGCTACTTGAAGATGACTGCTTGTGGTTTTTTTTAAAAAGCGACCACTAAAATGCTTCGCTTTTTACTCCACTGTTCTTAGTGAATTTAGGTCTCTGCAGCTTCAGACCAAATGTGTTTCAAAGAGTCAATGGGTTTGTAAGAGCTCAAAAGGAAGGAAGAATGCTCTGAGGATCAGCAGAGAGATTGTTTGATTGCTCTTTAGGAACATGGAAAAATCTCTGAAAGAAGATATATTCAGGAACAAGCTGGATTTTTTTGAAATGGACATTGTAAATTCTTTCTGTATTTTGCTTTGGTGAGGCAGTATCAGCAGTACAGATAAATGGATACTCATTGCAGTTTCATTACCAAATCAGGACTTCCATGAGTCTGTGCAACTTGAGGTTTTTAAGGAAAAGAGGTCATTCAAACAGCAAGGGTTTTTGGATGGGGTTGCTGATAGTTTTGTTGACTTTGTTCCCTCTTTACCATTTGCTGATTTCAGTTGAGGAGTCTGTGTGTGTTGGGCCTTTACCCTTTCATGAAATCCAGTCCTTGTCAGGACAGAGGAGTGTATGTGTACAGGTTTTCTATTCTTCACTGAGAATTTACTGTAGCAGATGTTGTCCAAGCTTCTTCCTACACAGTTGTGTTTTGATTGTGTAATGAGGCAAAGAGGAGATAAAGCACTTCTGCAATTCTTAGATTAACTGACTTTTCAAGGTGCTGACAGTGGACATATGGCAACTGTTCTGTCAATGCATGTGGAAGCGAGCCATAATTTTAACATCAGGGTCAAATGCAGTCAGCTATGCAGTAGTCAACTTCTGCAGAGGTAGTTACACAATCCAGCCACCTGTTTATTCGGGAGGGAAAGATTGATTCCTGATAGAGAGCCTGAGTGTGCTTAGCGATATGTTTTGGAGCTCTTTGAAGATGCTTAGTTACTACAGCTTCTGGCAGAATTTCACCCTGATATACTGTAGAGCTCTTTGCTTTCATATAATCTTCAGCTGATATTTACCAATGGAGTGTTGTGTTGCTTTCTGGTCCTCATACTCCAGCTTACAGGTCAGAGCCGGCATGACTCCTGACACAAAGGCTGCTCTGTACAACAATCCTGCTGTCAAGAATCCATTTTTTTGTTTCTTATGCTAACACAGTGACTTTGCTAATGATGTTCATCTTCCTGACTTAAGATAATTAGCCGCCCTCAGAAGTCAACAGGGAGAAGAGGAAACCTCCAGAAAGAAATGTAGCCATCTCTTCTCTTTTTGTAGAAGCACATTAGATGTCTGGTATAGGCTGACATTTAATGGGCTCAATGAAAGCAGTGTATACAATACAAGCAGATGAGCATTGAAATATTTCTCTCCTTTGTAACACTTTTCTCCTTCGCCTAACTTCTAAAATTGTCCTCTAGTCCTGTAGTACAGTGGTAGTTGGAAATTAGCGTTAACTTATGGACTTGCCTAAAGCAAAGCATTTTGCTGTTTTATTCCCAGCATTTGATGATGAAATAGTTTCTACAGATGTCTCTCGTTATGTTGAAGATCCTGGGTTTGGGTACAAAGACTTTGCAAGGCGAGGAGAAGACCATCTGCCAACATTCAGAGCTCAGGTACCATCTCTTTAAAGCACATTCACTCAAAGACTACACACTACAGAGCATAAAGTGGTTATAGTGGGGCTTGTTTGTTGCATGCTCCTTTTCTTGTCCAGGTTCATTAAATAACTCACAACCTTGCCTAAATCTCCCTGAGATGGAGTCTTTGACTATTTGTCAATCTCTGGCAAGGCAATACTTGGCTTTCCATCTGACTTCAGTTACTACCAGTACTAATGTTTGAAATCTGTAAAGCAAATTTTAAATAAAATGTAAAGGTAGAAGAGCTAAAATTTCTTTCCCATCCCTCCAGATATCATAGAAAAAAAATCCACTGAAATAACTCTTTATTCCTGTCATTTTACCAAGTACTCTCTGTTCAGTGGCTGGATACATGTAGGTCTGTGAGAGTGATTTGAGGAGTACTGTTCTCATATGTGCACCAAATCTCTGGAATTGGAATGCTGTGAAAGAAAAGGAATTCCTAAATATGATTACTGAACTTTTTGCTGTGTTTTAATACATTTTTCTCAGTGCTGTTGGAATAACAGAATATACGTACATTTTACCTGTACATTGTCTTATATATTGACAACCTTTGACATGACCAGAATAATGAACTTCATACTATATATAACAGGAGGAACATTCTAGGTGGTTCCATTCTATCTCACAGAGCACATTCATAAGCAGCATAGAAGTAAATGGAAAGGAATGGAAGAAATCTTCAACCAAATCAGAGAACTTCAATTAAAATGACAGTGGGTGCAGGAAAATTCCATGGTCAGAAGATGTATCTGAGACTGTAAAATAAAGAATCCACGATCGCTCTCAGGAAATGTACTTAGCTTTATAGCAGTTTCTGCTGAACTGGCTAATTTATTCTGTGGTCTTTATATGAGTCTGAAGTAGGTTATTACTGCCAAAAAGAATAAGGCATAGTCAGTGTCTATAAATCAAAGGATCTGCCTAACTACTTTAGGAGCAGCAGGCTCCCATGGAAAAAAGCTCCAAAGAAGTTGAAATTGGAACTGAAACATCTCTGCTCTTAACTAAACAGGGCAGCTTCTGGCTTCTATTCAAAGGAGTCACCTTGATAATTTAACTTTATTATGTCCTACTCTTAACAGTTGGATGTATATACCCACAGCCTCCCAAAGTCTCTGCTATTAATGATACTTAAATTGCAGTAGCATCACAAACACCTGCAATAAGCCTAATCCTTACTCTGATAAAACGAGACTGCCTTTGTCTCTATTGTTTTACATATATTAATAGGGAAAAAAGTATTCTATATAGTATAATGTCTTTAGGCTTGTTTTGGGAGGTTTCAGTGATAATAGGGATTAGTTGCAGTTAGTCACCAGTGCTTTCCCCTCTCTGGGCCTTCTGGTTCTCAGAGGCTTTTATGATGTCCTGGACACCTTTCCATGGCTGTATGGATTTGGTATATTTCTCACAAGCCTTAGTGTTTTTTGTACTGGCAGCCAGAGGCCAAATACGATGCTGTGACATGTTCTAGATGTCATTGATGCCTCCATGAGACAATGGAGCACTGTTCTGCTCTTGCCTGCTGTCCTACTCAGGGGGACAAGAGAGTAGACATGCTTCAAGGTGCCCAGGTGAGGACCCTGGCCTGGCAGCACCTTTGGAAAACAGCCAGATACAGGAGGACCATGGAGATGATGCTCTCAATTGTGAAGATGCCATCAGTGATGGGATGATAGAGCACTTGACAAGAAAGTGGGCACACTCACCTTCCATATGATGGCAGTGTGGAGCGCCCTTACTCCCTGCCCTGGAGCAGGATGGTTCTTCCTGCTGTGCCACCACTCTGCAAAGATTTCCCATTCTTCATATGAGTAGACAGGCTTTTGTCTTGCAATCCAGGTGCTTGTCCAAAGGAGTCTGGATTTTATCAGTTTTTTCAAAGATGGTTCAGCACTTTGCGCAATGATTGCACATCTTGGCTGGAAGTTTAGACTCCATCTCTGCTTGGAGCTAAGCACCAAATCCTTCAAGAGGAACAAGTTTTTAAACTTAAAGGCCAATCCCACATGGAATAATAGTGGTTAGACTGGCAAAGCAGAAGATTCCTTAAGCAATTCAGGAGAATCTTGGGGTTTTTTTCTCCTGTAGGCTAATGATATCCAGGGTTGGGGTGATATTCATTGCCAAGAATTCTGGGGGAGTGGAGCAGGTGATGCAGATGAAGGATTCAAAATGCAGATCTTTGGAAGAGAATAAAATTATAACTATCAGACAACAAAAACTGTTGAGTTGTAGAGAAGACGACATAGGGAATTCACTTCATTTGTGCTTTTATATATTTTCTTCTCTTCCTGTAGGACTATACTTGGGAAAATCATGGCTTTTCCCTTGTAAACAGGCTTTATTCTGATATTGGGCATCTCCTGGATGAGAAGTTTCGGATGGTGTATAACCTCACATATAACACTATGGCAACACATGAAGATGTTGACACAACTACACTTAGAAGAGCTTTATTTAACTATGTCCACTGTATGTATGGAATCAGGTATGGACAAAAATTCCCTGGCTTAGGAGTACATTTTAAAAATGTGTGAACAGAAAAATAAACCATGTGTAAAGCATTGTTTTAGACTGGGTGTTTAGAATGGAGATGTCTGCTAATTAGAGTGGTTTTGCTGACAAATCAGTATAATTTTTCCTACCAGTGCAGAAAATGAGTCAGGATGGAAAATTTTACAGAAATATCTTCTCTGAAGCCAGCCTGTATCCTTCAGTCAGGAAAGACAACATCACAGACAACACGAGGCTGGGCAGGAGTGTTGATTTGCTGGAAGGAGCTAGGAAGGAGCCTTACAGAAGGGTCTGGATAAACTGGATTAGTGAGCCAAGGCCAGTTATATGAGGTTCAGTGGTGCCAAGTGCCACGTCCTGCACTTGGGCCACAACAACCCCAGACAGCACTACAGGCTGGGGGCAGTGGCTGAGAAGCTCCTCAGTGAAAAAGGACCTGGGGGTGCTGGACAACAGCAGCTGAACATGATCCAGGGTGTGCCCAGGTGGCCAAGAAGGCCAGTGGCATCCTGGCCTGGATCAGCAGTGGTGTGGCCAGCAGGAGCAGGGCAGTGACCGTCCCCCTGTGCTGGGCACTGCTGAGGCCACAGCTCCAGTCCTGTGTTCAGTTCTGGGCCCCTCACTGCAGAAAGACATTGAGGGGCTGGAGCGTGTCCAGAGAAGGGAAATGGAGCTGGGGAAGGGTCTGGAGCACAAGTCCTGTGAGGAGCAGCTGAGGGAGCTGGGGGTGTTTAGTCTTGAGGCTCAGCGGGCACCTTTATCACTGTCTTCAACAACATGAGATGAGACTGTAGCCAGGTGGGAGTCAGCCTCTTCTCCCAGGTAACAAGTGACAGGATGAGAATAAATGGCCTCAAGTAGTACCAGGGAAGGTTTCATTTGGATATTATGGAAAATTTCTTTGCAGAAAGATTTGTAAAGCATTGGAACAGCCCACAGAAGTGGGAGAGTGACCATCCTTGGAAGTGTTCATAAAATGGTGGCACATGGTTTAATGGTGAGCAATGGAGGTGATGTAGAGTTAACCACTGGATTTGATGATCTTAAAGATCTTAAAGGCTTTTCCAACCCTGACCATTCTGTGATCCTACTAAGCCTTTAGATCCTCTCTTAGCACATGGTTTTTGGTCATGTATGATAAGTGTTCCAGTTCCCAGCCTGAAGAACATAATGCTGCAAAAGACAATGCTTTTAGAAACTTATGTCAAACAGAATGATTGCTTGTGTTACATAGGTATGATGACTATGATTATGGGGAAGTTAATCAGCTACTTGAACGCAGCCTGAAGGTTTACATAAAGACAGTGACCTGCTACCCAGAGAGAACTACAAAGCGCATGTACGATAGTTACTGGCGTCAGTTCAAGCACTCAGAGAAGGTATGTGTTCCAAAGCCAAAGGGGCTTCACAGAGACCCCTGTGCTCTCTGAAAATCAAAATATGGCAGCAGCTAAAACAGCAGCATCTGTCAAATGAACTGTTTTGAATCAGAGAAAAACAAATGAGAATCATTCCTTGAGTGTTAGATACCAGTTTGACAAAAAAAATTCTTAGTGTGCTGGAAATACTTGTATTACTATTATTGTTATTGTTGTTATTGTTGTTGTTGTTGTTGTTATTATTATTATTCTGTTGTTGCTTTTATTTTTATTGTTATTGTTGTTGTTATAATTTTTTTTTTGTCACTTCTCCATAAAATTGAATGGAAAACTGTAAAAGAAAAGTGGATAAACTTGAGAATGCAGAAGTGGTCAACTGTGCCAATACTTGGGATTTAGAGATCAAGGATACTTAAACTCAAATATGGATACCAAACTCATAAATACCTGTATATAGATACACACTTTGTAAGATACATACACACTTTATGGTGTTTTTCAGCAATAAAAATGTCAACACACCTTCAGACATCACATTAAATGCTTCCTGAGAAGGGTTCAGTGCATGTGGGCCTGCTAGCCTATCTGGCATGGAAACTGTTTCTTATTCTGTGCTCCTGTATAATGGTCACAGCTAGTAGTATAGAAAACCAAATAT
>VRYO01002772.1:12854454-12898892 GCA_009812075.1 Sialia sialis | reverse complement strand
GTTTAAAGGTGGTTTCTCAGATGGACGATTGCTTAAGGCAGCATTTGAGGCTGGTTCATTCAGTCCTGGGATGTTGTCCATATTGGCATTGCTACACAGCTGTCTCTAGAGGAACTGTAGTCCTGCAGCAGGGTACAGGATGAAGAGACAAAGTTTTCTTGCAGCAGTACTTTACTAAAGGTTAGAAATTTCAGCCTGGATGAATAAACCATATTGCATTCAGAGGCGAGCTAAATGGCCAATGTAATTTTTTGCAGGTTCACGTCAATCTACTTCTGATGGAAGCTCGGATGCAAGCCGAACTTCTGTATGCTCTTCGTGCCATAACTCGTCACTTAACCTGAAGCACTCGCTGGCCAGGAGTACAGGGGCTTTTACTGAGTATGTAAAGACCTTTTGAAATAGATACACACCAGAAGCTGTTTGTGATGTAGCATCAGGTTATTCAATTCTCTAGTGTCAAAGTTTAGCCGTGCTTCTTGGCGGCTGTAATGTGCAATGACGTGTTTTATTTTCTTGATGCTTAACATTACTAATGATAACAAAAGTAACACTGAGGAGCGCTACTCTGCATTGTTTCTGGCTGGATTTCTGCACAGTGGTCAGGATCCTGAAACTGGTTTTATTGTATCCAATCCAAGCGCTTTGTTCTTTAAGCACTGGAGTGAAGTGCTTAGAGACTTCTTTTTCCAAGCAATCATTTTTCAGATGAGTAGAGTCCAGCAGAAGATCAGTTCTGCCTGTTCTGAGAGCGTCCCACCACATCATGACTCCCAGCAGAGACACGCGGGCTGCGCTGCATCAAATTGCCCACTGGATTCTCCTGTGTGTCCTGGAGACTGCTGCCAGCCACTGTCTTACTACAGCAATTGGAGGTGATGCAAGATGTGGATGCAAACATCGAGCACACTTTAATGTGAAATTAGTCTTGATAAATCCTACAGCATGCTACTGAAGTGCAAAATTCATCCGCTTTGTCGTGCCCCTTCACAAAGAGAAGAGGCCTCACAATTTGCCATTTCAGCCACACTTACTGTGTTTCAATCATGCATAGTCTTGTTTTACTGACAGTCACCCTCAGTTGTCCTGACAATATCCATGCTCATCACGTGTTGCAATTTGTTTAGTTGGCACCTATAAAATTAATACACAGGCTGACCAAAAATAGGGTTGTGGGGTTTTTTGCACTCTCTTCTTTATCAATGTTTTAACTGAGGAAAGTAAAGGAAGGCTAGTATATCTATTCTTTCATATTGGATGTATAGAAATTATTTCCCATAACTTTTTCATAGCACGAAATTGTAATATTCAAAGTTTTAAAAGTTTCTATGCATTAGTGTGAGTGAACAAAAGAAAAGTGCAATATCTAAAAAGAAAGCAAGCTTTTTTCCCTGATATGCCACTGCTAAAGTGTCCTTCTTATATAGCCATGAAGAAATTTTAAAACCAAATTTCTTTATTGTCTAAGGCCTAGCAGTTTTGTTTTAGCTTTTATGACTTAAGACAACCTGATACTGTGATGCCAAAGCATCCACAAAACAAAGCATTTTTGGACGACCAGGAATACTGGGAAAGGGAAGAAATAAGCTGCCAAAAATGTCACACTTTTGTGCTGTTTTCTGTTGCTTTTGACTCATTTTTGAGAGCACAAAATGTTGATATTTATAGCTTTATTTTGTATTGCATTTAATGAACCAGTGAAGTGCCTAAAGAGATGCTTAAACTTACCCAGTAGAACACAAGTTAACTGCTTCAACTTTTGTGTGTTGGTTTGGACCTTTCATGTTTCTTTTGAGGAGGGTGACCTTTATTTCTGTGCTATACATTCAAAACTAACTGGACAGGTTTATTTTTAATGTTCTGTTGGATTGTAGAAGTTAATGCAGGACTTTTTTTTCACTGGTGATTGCAGAACAGTTAGAAAAAATACTACCAGTCATATGTTGACACTTTTCATTTACAAAACCATGGACCAGTACTTTACTAAAGTTACTTTTCTCCTTTCTTACCTTTTCCTGATCCTTGCTTTGACTTTGCATGTTGGTTTTTCTGCTTTATCTGTCTGTTCCAGATTGGAAAGCCCAATGATTGTACACTTTTCTGCACTTTCAGACTGCAGACTCTGCACGTGAAAACATTTTGAGGAAGAAATCAGTAATTATATTTTTTAAGTGTCACATTGACTATTTAGAAAACTACCCAACAGACAGCACTGATCTGTCTTCTGGAGAGCACTGGGTAGAATATCAGATTTATTTATCTTGTACAGCTAACTGCAAAGATTTCTCAGAAGTGCTGAGATGCTCGTAGGTGTGAACTTAGATTTGCTTTCTAAATTGTTATGATCCTTTTCCCCCCTCTTGTGATTATAGTGGCCAGACCTAATGGCTTCTGCTGAGGGAAGTTTTCATGCAATACTTTCACTTTTTCCAGTGATGAGCACTGTTCAGTACTACTTTAAATTTCTTTGCATTGAAAAGTCAAGTAGTTCTCAAGAAGCACAGTTGAGCTCTGGAAAGGAGGTGAAACTAGATTTGGGTAACTAATATGGCTTTGTTTCCCCTCAGAAATGCAAAGATTTCTGGAGTAGGTTGAGTTTTACATTTGGAAACATGAGTGCCTTTACTTCTTTCCTTATGAAATATACTTGCCAGCTCAAATGCCTTCGTGAGCAAAGTACATGAGCAGATTTGAAATACAGAAACCATAAATGGATTGCTTCATAAAAATTGTAGTAAACCAGTGTTTTGGATTTTTTAGTGCCATGTCAAGTCCCATATGGCCTGCAAGACATTCCATCATAGGAAATGTCTTTGTACAACTAGTTTGCTATTTCTCTTTTTTTTTATTATTCTTTAATATTAAATGCAAACTTGAAACATCTGGAAATGTTTTCCACGTGGCATTTTTTTTCAAAGTATTGCATTTACAGTGCAACGATTTATAGCCTAGTTTTTATACACAAGTTTGGGATTTTTAATAGATGTTTGTTCAGAACAGGTTTGTTCAGACAACGCTGCCATACACTTTATGTGCTTTAGGTTCACACTGTGCCAACTTCTAATGTGCAAACATTCTTAGGCTTTTTTGCTTTAAGCATGCATGAATATGAATCTTCACACTTTGTTCATTCATATTTTTCTTAATAGTACGATAATCATTGGAAGTGTAGATCCTCCCCCTCTGTGTTCCTTCATTGGAATTGGTAATTACCAGCATTCATGTTAGTCTACAAAATCCCAGCCGTGACCAACATAAAAACAAAGTGTACAGTCTCCTGTCTACTGGAGAGAAAGCTTGATAGGTACAAATTAACCAGCTAGCACAGGGAACACTGTGAGTAGGGAACTGAGCTCTTGAGCATGAACAGCTTCTTATTATTGCAGAGTCACTTAAAATGTGTGTTGCTGTAGAGTATGTCCTTGCTGAGATTGCTCTATTTTTTTTGGTAATGAAGAGAAGTGGAAAAGGTGCCAACTGGAGAAAGCATTTGCATTTCCCAGAACACTCTATCCATAGCTGAACTCCATGAGGGTATCATCATACAAGAACAGAAATAATTGTTAAAACAGAAATAATAATTTTAAATTTGGGTGGGTTTTGTGCAGATAGCTAGTACAGCTAGTGATGTGGTGTCCTATGAGAATTTTGGTGAGCTGTAGATGGATTTATTTTCATTAAGGCTGAATTAAAACATATATCCTCTGTCCTAAAGCCTTCATTAAAATGAAAATCACAGAATCATAGAATTTGCTGAGTTGGAAGAGGCCCACAAGAATCATTGAGTCCAGCTCCTGAGGAGGCATTTCCAGTACCCAGCCACCCTCTGGGGGAAGGACCTTTTCCTAATATCCAACCTGAACCTCCCCTGACACAACTTCAGGCCATTCCCTCGAGTCCTCTCCCTGGTCACCAGAGAGAAGAGATCAGTGCCTGCCCCTCCTCTTCCTCTCAGAAGGAAGCTGTAACTGAAGTGAGGTCTGTTCTATAAATTCAGAACAGATCAGAAGAGAACAAAAAGGAAAACATTTTGTTGCTCTAGTACTTGAATGTAGAAAGTCAAAGCACCAGATTCTTCAAGCAAA
Organism: Sialia sialis; assembly: GCA_009812075.1. Classification (NCBI taxonomy): domain Eukaryota; kingdom Metazoa; phylum Chordata; class Aves; order Passeriformes; family Turdidae; genus Sialia; species Sialia sialis. Next base: position 12,894,807 of record VRYO01002772.1, on the reverse strand, counting down.
TTTTTGTTTGTAGTGATACTGATATTTTTATGGGATTTGGAAAAAGCAGCTAGCTCCCTAAATTTCAGTGGGGATTTAAGCACCGAGGCACTCAGGAAAATCCTAGAAGATGCCCACTTGAATGTTTGAGTCAGATTTTTAAAGAAACTGAGTCACCTAAATAAAATTAAATAAAATTAATTTCCATAGAGACTAAGGGAATAATATATACCAGATCCATGTGATTTGCAGTGATTTTTAATGAAATTAGTTGTTTTGGGGACTTCATGTAGACGTAGAGAAATCTCTCCTAAAGCAGTTAAATGGTAAGCCTCTGTTCTTGCAGAACAGGTTCTCAATGTTTCTCATGCATGTGTGTTTTCCATGAACATAGGCATGCATTTCAGGCTCATGATCCAGAATCTGGACTCCCTTTCAGAAGAGCTGGGTTATCTAACCTCTGCTTGCAGAAAACATTCATTGGTGGTAGTAAGTGGATAGCGTGTGCCTGAACTAAAAAATTTTGGATGGAAAAAAGTACTCAGCTTTTCTTGATCTCAAGTGATGTTCTTTCAGTTACTTTCTGTAGATGTTTGGATCCTTCTTCCATAAATAAGGGGTGATGTTGGACAAAATAAAGGAAGAGGGGAGTGGATTCATTGCAAATGAACTTTCCCAGAGCGGATCTGACTATAAAGCTGTAAGAATTAGTTGCTGTTGGCAATCATTCCAAGAGCTGGACAAAATGTCAGTTTCATTACCTGAACTTCAGGTTTGCTGTTCCTCATGTCCCTCAGCACTATGTGTGTCTAAAGAGATGCATCCACCAGCTTTCCTATATTTGGGAATTGTAAATGAAACATTTTATCTCCCAGTGAAAATTAATATAGTATTTCATACCTACTGCATAGATTACAGGTGTGAGAGATGGAGAGAGCACAGTAGTATGAGGAAACTTCAGGAGCATCTTGATCAGTGTTAATTTATTCCTTAGAGCACATTTCCTGGCAGGTGGTCATGCTGCTGCTCCCCCAATATGCATCAGGTTTCTCTTGCATATATTTACTCATTTGCTGCTCATCAGGGGAAAAATTGTCATTTTCCAACCTGCCACCACCCCTGTCCTGCATCAAGTGCTTCCTGTCTTCCCAATTCCCAACCCTGAGCAGCCTCCCAGCTGCAGGGACAACCTCCCAGCCTTAACCTTGAAAACAAGGTTCCTCTATCACTGCTTGTTGTTAAGTGCAGAGGCTCTTTTTCACATTTAGAAACACTTAATTGCTGTAGTAGATTATTTCTGGACAGGAAAATGCTAAACGTGGTTCAAAGGATGAAACTCAGTGTTTGCTTAGTAGTGTGTCAAAGCCTGTCTCTGGAGTTACAGTAAAAATCCAGTGGATCCACTAAGGAAATGCTTTCTTTGGTGAAACAACCCATGCTTGAGCTATTTAGCTGTGCAGGTTTCTCGGAGGGACATCTAACAGGGAATTTGAGGTCCCCTTCTGCCAGGCAGCCTTACAGGGACATCAGCTTGGCAGCTCCTCGGGTGCCTTGCGGCCAGGAGAGTGAATCCAGCCTCTGGAACAACTGGATTTGGGTTTTTCGTTATCAATGGGAAAAAAATCCAAATGCATGTTGTGGAGTAGCTGCTGGAGACAGAGTTGGTGTTCCTAGGGTACTGAGTATCATCAGGGCTTGTGGAAAATAGAAACCTTGTTCCTGACAGTAGCTGGAGGTACTGGAGATGCCAGTTGTTACTGTAATTGTGGCATCAGGAGGCACAGACCACAGGCACTTCCAAGGGGACACGACCAGCATAGGAGGAGTTGAGGTACTGGTCATCTGAAGAAACTTCTGATGTGTCTGAGAGGTTCTTTTGTGTGCTTGTGCATAGGAGGGGTGGTGGAGGATGCCTCCTTCCAAGGTGTCAAGAGGGCTTCTTTGGAAACAGAGCTGTGACCCTTTCCTTACTCCAGAGATGGAGCAGGGGAAGGGAACCATTCTGCCCAAGAAAAGCTTGCTGCTGTTGAATTGCATTTTTTCATCCCCATCAGCCCTTTGAAGGGAGTTTTGAGGCAAAATTAGGTCAATTGCTGAGCATTTTGTCTCCAGCTGAGGATTCTGGGGGGCAGCAAGAGCAGCAGCTGCAAACAGTTGGTAATTGTGTCTCATTCCTCGCTTCATGCTCATGTAGTGCCACCAGACCCAAACCTCTTCCCTCCAGCCCAGCTGCCACATGCCCAGGTGGCTGCAGGAGTAGCCTGCTCATGGTGGTGGGTGATGTGGCCACTTTTAGGGGAAAAATAATAATGTTTAGGATACAGCCCTTGGACTCTGCAAGGCAGTGCAGTCAGAGGTCTTTACACAACTGTGACCAGAACTGGATATGAACTGTAGCTTGAAAAAACAGGAATTTTGTAAACTTGAAATCTCTCAGTTTTACCCTTTTCTCCTTTTGCTGGAAAGCCACACGATGAATGTATATGCTTTATCTTTCTATCTGACATAACTGAAAATCAGACAGCCAACTCCTTGGTTTGTATTAGCCTTTTTTTTTTTAAGAAAAAAAAAAAGAAAAGTTTGTGAGCAATATATGTAGCATGCTGTGAACGTCTGTTTTGATCTTTATAGTTACTCTTTAATCCATCAGTATTAACACCAGTTCTTTTTTGTGTTCCCCTTGGTACTTTGTATGCAGTGTAAGCAGAAGCTGTGATCGGCTTTGCAGTCCTGTGCCATGTTACTGTAACTCCTTGATTTTTTTAGGAAGCACCTGACTGTGGGCCACCCTGGGGCAGGTAGCGTGCCCGTACACGACTGCCACTTCTCGGTCTCTTGTACTATGTATAGTTCTAAGTAGAATAAGCTTTTTAACAGAATATTGATGCGGTTTATGAGTCACGCAGGCTGCAAGTGTCTGGTGTGTGAGAGTCTTTGTATTTATAGTTGTTGGGGTTTGGTTTTTTGTTTTGTTGTTTTGTTTTTGTTTTTTTTAAATTCATAAAGTAGCAAACTTGATAAACATAGCCACTTTAAACTGCTCTTGCTAAACAGACCCTGCTGTAGATAAGATACCACTGTAGATACAGGGAGAAGCACCAGCCGACCTCTCTAGGCTGTGGGTGAGCCGAGCTCTGTCTGCACAAAGCAGGGTCTGAGACATGCGGCCACCCTGCCTGTGCCCACATGTAGACCCAAAGGTGGGGAAGGCTGGACCTGGTGTCCGTGTGAGCCCCCTGTGCCCATAAGCCTGCTGCTGGCCACCTCACACTCTGCTCACCAATGCACAGGGCAAGCAGGAGCTCGCTGCCGTGAGAGGGTTGGACAGACCAGCTGCTGGACTACAGACATGGTCACAGCACTTCTGCAGCTTCCAAGCCTCTCTGAGTGCAAAAATTAGCCCTTGATTTGCTGAGTGCAGAGCCTGGCACATCGGTGTGAGAAGCAGCATTGTCTCCCTGTTGGCAGCTGTTAGGTCTGAGCCCCCTTGGCTGGGGCAGCAGGCAGGGCAGCACCGTGCCCAGAGAGGGGTTTTATTGCATCTCCCACCTCTGACCCTCTGCACAGGGGGTAAATTGTACCCAGCCCAGCCCAGCAGCTCTCAGCCTCTTGCCTCCTTGTGCTAGGGCCACGTGGGTGTTTTGGGATGGAGGGTTAAGGACAAAGCTCTGATACTGCAGCTCCCTCCCACCACTAGGAAGTGAGGAAGTGTGGTAGCTCTGTGGATCCCACGGTCCCTACAGCATCCTGTGGGCAGGTGGCACATCTCCTGTCCTGCCTCCCAGGTCACCACCTGTCCTGAGCTCTGGAGATAGGCCATGGGCTCCATGCTTTCACAGGAGGTTTGCCTGCAAGGTGAGGCAGCTGCTAGGAGCTCACTGTGGGTTCCCACAGCAGCTTTTATAATTTCTTTCCTATTGTTGCTGGTTGGGTTTGTTGTTTTGTTTTGTTTTTTTTTGAAAGGACAGACTGACCTAGTGGGATGGAATATTTTGTGTGTGACTTTTGTTAGTTTTTAAGTTACCCGACTTGAATTTATCTGAACAGATGCAGAAGGAACTTTCTTTTTTTGTGAGTTAAGAGACAAAAACGCATTTTTAAACAAAGGAATCACGTATTAACATTTTAACAGCAATTCATAAATCTGCACTTTTTATGAGGTTTTGAAAAATCTATTTATAGGTACGGAACAATGGGGTTTGTTTAAAAACTGTATCGCATTTATACTTGCTGAAATTACTTTCATTGTTATCAGTAGGAATTTCATTGGTTAAATAAAATGGATAAAACCTGACTCCTGTTTGAGCCATCATTTGCCACATGCTAGGGAACACATCTCTAGAGCAGTACATCCTGTGTTTTGGGACAAACCCAGTCCTCAAAGTGTCCTTCTTCTCCATGCCTTTGTAGTGCGTTTTGATTTATCTCTCATTCAATACAGAGATTATTTAATCCCTCTCCCAGGAAGACCTGGGCAAACCCCAGAGCACTCGTGGGTGAGAGCCATAAAAAGATGAAGGGCATGTGAAGGCAAGAGGAAATATGTGCTGATGGTGCTGACTCAGGGCAGTGCCAAGCTTACCGAGCAGCAGATTGCCCCCAGTCCTGCCCTCTGCCCCATCCATCCCGAGAAGGGTGACAGTACTTAGGGATCACAGGGAAGTTTGTCCTGGGGAAGATCATCATTTCCCCTCAGAAAGACTAAACTTGTTAACACAAGCTGCAGACCTGGGATGTTTCAGGTTTAACTTTACCTCCAGCTGCAGAATGCACAGATCACAATAAAATAAATATATGTATGTGTATAAAAACCTGCACATATATCAAGTGCTTATTTATTTGCTTTCAGGGGGAGTTCCAAAGACTGAAAATATCTGTCATCTTAAGTCCAGGCCCTTTGGTACAGTGGTGTGGCTGTCACCTCCAGTCACCAGAGCAGCTCGGGACTGGGAGGGTCACCAGCACTACTGTGAAAAAGATAAAAATCTTGTAGTATTCCTCAAAGCCAAGGGCTGCTGTGGAATTCCTGCTTTAGCCCCTAGAAGTCCCAGAGCATGGTGATCAGCAGGGCAGGACAATTCCACGCTTAAGTGAGCCCTGCCCTGATTTTGGTCCCTGCTCGCACCCAGTGTGTGGTGGGAGCGCTCAGATGGGGGTACCCAGCACAGCCCTGCTCCCCCACACCCCATCCTCACCTCTCCAGCTGGTTTCCCCCAGGAAATTCAGAGCCAAAAACATTTGTGTCTTGGTGATTCCCCTAGGCCTCCTTGACCATCCTGCCAGGCCACCACTCTGCGGCCATCTATCCCCTGCCCTGCACCCCGCACTGGACACCAAGGGGTGCTGGCAGCCCAGGGACCATGTCACCGTGTGCCCACACCAAGTGGCTGTAGGACAGTCTCCCTGCAGCCCGTAGGTGACTGCTGTGGGATGTCCCTGGGGCCATGGCTGAGGTAAAGGTAGGCAGCCCTGCATGGGCAGCACATCCCTGAGGAGACAGCCTGGCAAGGCTGACCCCAAACCTCAGCAGGTTCCTCCCCTCCTCACGGAGCACCAGGGGACCCAGGACCAGCAGCTGGGAGCGTGGGCACCCCCAGCCTCCTGGCTGGAGCCAAGAGTGCACGAGCAGAGCAGGGTGGCCAGCAAAGTGGTGTGCCATGGCCAGCAGAGACTGGCTGCCCACTCATGGCCTAGGCAAGCCCACAGCTGTAGGGTCGGATTTCTGCTTGTGCTGGGGTCTCCTGTCCTTCTTCCCAGCACCACCTCAGGCTTCTCGTGCCATAGCCTGGGGAAGAAATGGTGACCAGCCCCAGATCCCTGTACAGAGCCATCGGTGGGATCTGCTCTACCAAGGTACATTAACTGAAGTGCACCCATCTGCACAACTTCATTTCAGCACTGTGTGCTAAGTTAGACCAAATTATAGCCAATGTAGGAGCATGGAAACTCCCTTCAAAAACTTCTAATTGGATTGTGATGGAGTTATCTGGTGAGGCACCTGGGCAGAGGACCAGAGGCTTTACAAAACCAATCCAGAATTACATAGATTTTAAATAACATCATTCCTTGTGCTAATGAGCTCATGTAAATATCACTGATTTTTTCCCCAAGCTTTTCAATATATAAGGAAGATGATCACTGCATTTGTATTTCCTGCTAAATTAAAACTACATCTTCCATGTGTGTTTTTTTCCCTCAGGATTTTCTCAGGCCCTTGGAGCAAAACTGGAACCTTTCTGGCCTGCAGGAAAGTGCTTTTGCAGAAGGCAAGCCCTCCTTCTCCTACCTGGGGCTGATGTTCAGAGTATCAATATATCCAGGCAATAAAACGTTGCCAAAAAACTAGACACAGAAAATGCGACAAAACATGATTAGAGTCAAACCAGAACTCTTCTAGCAGTGGTTACCTGCAACATGCAGTGTTGACTTGCTCAGGAAAGAGTCCCCCAGCAGTTTGCTGCTGCAATGTGCAGCTCCGTGTAGGAGTGCTTGGGTTCAGCCCAGATCACCTCTCTGCTGACCTTTGTGCCAGCGTCCCTGAAAGCACCAGAAGGGCTGGACTGGGGAGGTGATGCTGCCTGAATACAGGCGTTTGATTTGCCTTGCATAATTACCCAGCTAATCTCTCTTGGCTCCCTCTGCAACGCATGGAGAGAGGCAGAGACTCCACCAGAGGGTGACATCTGCCCTGAATCGTCTCCTGGGGGAATCTGTTCCACCTCCACCCTCCACGTCAGGGGAAACACGGTTGGGATGCAGCGTTCGGCTCGCAGAAGATGAAACTGCTGCTCACGTCTGCAATACAGTACAGTGATGCTGAAAAGATCAGCTGAAAACATGGTGTTAGATTTAAGCTAACCTCTATGCTCTTTCTTTTCTTTCTTTCTTTTTTTCCTGATGAAAAAACCAAACAACAAAAACACATTTTTTGTGAAAAACAGGAACAGGAGCATTTGGAGGCATCATTACCAGTAGACATGAGTGCAAATCCCCACAACCACAGAGGTCCAAAGCCTCAGTGCTGTGTCCACAGGAGTCCCAGCAGTGCCAGCAGGACATGTGGAGGGAATGTGCTCAGTGTTGAACACCTGCATCTGTTCACAGCTGGAAATGGGGGATGGAGTAATAATGAGATTTTTGAATAAGCTCCTGGGAGAAATAAAAGATCAGGGACCAGGTTCTCAGATAGATCCTGCACCACCAAACCTCCCTTGGGTTGGGAATGGGGGCATGATCTGAAGCATTACAGGATATGGGGATGGACAAAATTATCCTTCATCACTGGAGCCTGAGAGCCTACTCATTTGTCCTTGATTGTAGCCAGGTAGCAAGAGACAGGACAAGAGGAAATGGCCCCAGATTGCACCAGGGGAGGTTTAGTTCGGAGATTAAGAAAAATTTGTTTATTGAAAGGATGGTCAGGCATTGGAGCAGACTGCTTAGGGAATTGGTGAATCACCACCTTGGAAGAGTCCAGGGAACATATGGTTGTGGCACCTGGGGACACAGTTTAGCGGTGCATTAGGTAGTGCTGTGTCAATGATAGGATGCAATGATTTTAGAGGTGGTCTCTTGCAAACTTAATGATCCTAGCTGAGTAGTCATCCTCAACTGCTGTGGTGATGAGCCTCAGATTTGCACCCTTCTGACTCCAGGACAGCCACTGTTTTTTTGCAGAGTGTAATGTGTTTTCCAGTGCAGGTTGTCACCTCCAGGTCAAAGGTGTACAGTTACCTCCTGTAGGTGCCTGAGAGTGAGGGATGTCCACACATCCACCCCATAAGTGTGCATGTTTTCCATGAACTCAAAAAATTTGGGCCAAGTTCTTTGGGAGCTGGATTCATTCCACACAGGTCAGGCCAAGCCTGGCTGAGGTACACATAGTGGTTAATCCTGTCTGTTTCAACAGGGACATACACAACCCCACCACCACCCAGACATGGCTGCAAGCGCTGTGTGTCATGTCCACAGCACCCAGGACATATCAGACCCTGATATTAGTCCTACCTGCATGGAAGGATTTAGCGACCCAAGGGCCTTCCAAGGGTCTGTAAGGAAGACCATCCCACCTGTACCATCATCTGGGTGAGCCATGCCAATGGACACCTTCAATGGGACACGCCCCATCAGCCACCAAACCCAGCTAAGCTGCATTGGTCCCAGCTTTAGGCATCTGAGGGACCCAGGTGAAAGCCAGGGGACATATTTATACTGAACACAGGGACCCCTGTGCCTGCAGAAGAGAAATTTTAAATGCCTACAGTTAGATGGCATAAATCCAGAAAGTTATGTCTCCATGAGTCTATTGGATGTCAGCAGGTTGTTGGTGTCAGGATCAAGCAGAGACCATTGCTCAGCCCTTACTGTTCCCTCTTTGGCTACTGGCCACTTGGTTTCACAGAATCATAGAATGCTTGGGTTGGAAGGGACCTTTAAAGGCCACAGAGTTCAACCTGGGACATCTTCAACTGGATCAGGTTGCTCAGAGTCCCATCCAGCCTAACCTTGAAAGTTTCCAGGGCTGGGGCACTTACTACCTCTCTGGACATCCTGTACCAGGGTTTGCTCATTGTAACTTACTTTCACTTTAAAAGAAATTTCTTCCTTTTATTTAGTCTGATATTCTTCTCCCACATTTCCTTCCCTGCCCACCATCATGGTCCTGTCCACATGCTGCAGCTCCTAGCACTGGTCCATAACCATCTTCTACCAGCAAGTACTGGGGATTTGGAAAAGTCACGCAATGACACCTGCTCCAGATGTCCATTCTTCACCATGTTAAATTAGAATAAAACATCAACTTATTAATAAAGATGATACTGCAGAAGAATTTGAAGCCTCTGCTTCAGCTTTGCAGGCAACTTTGCTGCTGGCTCAGTAGAAAATGGCTTCTGTGTCCCAGGAATACTATCACAATTTCAGTATTTTTGTAAAGGAGACGGTTTTTTCACCCCCACAAATGGAAGAAAATCACACATATGCCTAGATGGGCCATTGCTGAAGGATATGCCTCTGAGACAGAAAGAACCACGTTCACATGCCAAACCTGCTGTTAGGGAGGAGTGGGTGCTGAACATCCACATCCAAACTGCTCTTGGATGTTTCCTGTCCTTGTTCCAACCTGGACTTGAAAAATATTTTCCACTAAAAGTGGTAAATTGCCATGAAAAGAACCCTGTATGATAAATCACCCCATTCTGACAGAATATAATTCCTTGGAGATTTTCCAACCAGTTGTAACACTAACACCACTGGAAAGTCTTTAGGCGTTTCTGCTTGGCTGGAAACACCAGTTCTGTGGAAATCAATAGCAGATGTTACCCAGTGTGAGATCCACCTAAGCAAGTCCAACAGCCCAGGAGTCTATGCAGCAAAGAAAAATCATCCCATGCCAAACGCACAGTATTGCAGCCTCACTAATACACACACACCCTGGACACACCTCACACTCCTTGCAACCAGATAATCCCTCCTGGCCAAACGAGTTACACAGGTATTCATTTTCCAATGCCTTTTCCATTTTCTGGCACTGACTATTCTGGAAAGATAACCTTTGAGCAAGTATGGAACAACTCCCTGCTGAACAGGAACAGCTCCCTGGCCAGAGGGAGGGATGGAGCTGCTCATGGGGTTCTATGCAAGGTGAGCAGCTCCAAAACATGCAGTGATAGCAATGACCCAGAGGGCCTGAGATTGAGGGGCTGTCCTGCAGGGCTACTGAGTCCCTCTGCCATTATGGGTGAAGCAGCAGAGAGGGTCACCTCGAGGTGCAGAATCCCCTGTGCCAAAAGCTTGGGGTGATCTGGTTAAGGCAGGGACACCTTCCACTAGACCGCATTGATCAAAGCTCCATCCAACCTGCCAACTTGACCCTGACCCTTTCCAATGATGGGGCATCCACAGCTTCTCCCAGCAAGCTGTACCAGTGCCAGACTGGAGACAGATGCAGACTCAGCTGCAGGGGTTCCTCTGCCCAAAGAGAGGTACCTGCAAAACAGAGGTGCCAACATCTGGCTTACTCATCACAGGACCTCCACACTTCTAGTGGAGTATAATTATCCCTGTTAGGGAAGGTAAAGAAGTTGTGACAAAACCAGTCCGGGGACCAGCACTGCACAAGAGGGAGTTTCTCCCTGTGAGCTGTGAAGAACTGTGCTGCTGTGCTGAGATTTCTGCAATGAAAATTTGCTATCATGATGGACTCCAGGTGCATCTCACTGCATCTGACAATAAATCAGTCCACTCTCCTGGCACACACAGTCATATTCACTGCCTGCAACACCTCAGCTTTCACTGACTTATTCTGCAGCTTAATTAATTGAGTCTTAGAGTGCTTTCAGAAAGGAAAGGTGCTTAAAAAGGACAAAAGAGCCATTAATATCAGATGTCAAGCTGTTACAAGGAAAAAACTGTGCTGCTGGTGTTTTCTTGATTAGTCAGGACCTCCTAGGTTGTATTATCTCATTTGCAACTGTGACAGAAAGTAATACCAGCCCCTCTTAGGAAAAGTCATTTTATTTTTTTGAAGCCATACGTTTCCAAGGATAGAATAAAGCTCAGGAGCCATAAATCATGCCTAGATAAGAAGAATCTCAAACTGTGTCTTTTTGCAGGATGTTGCTTGTTCTGTGATAATTGCTGGATGTTCAAGGTAGGTTTCCCACTGCCTGCTCAGACACGCAGCACAGAAGAGAAATGCCCCATGCCAGTTACTGTTCTTGGCATTTGAAATCTGAGCATGTTCAGACAATTTTAATAACACTGTTGCACATCTGCCCAAATCCCATAGAGCTGCAGCGCCTCAGATTCCAAGGACTGTCAGAAGTCGTGGCTGCAGCAGAGAGGTGCTGGCCTGAGCTAGGTGAGGTACCAACAGTGGTGGCAAATGGACAGTGCAGACCCTCTGAGGTGCCTCAGCTTTGCTGCTTATCAGCACATGAGCTCCCACGTCCCTGAGACTGCAGAGCTGCACGGGAGATGCTGGTGGAGCTGGGATGCAGGGGCTGCTGGGTTCAGGTGTAGGGAAGCTGCTGTGGGTACAGAGCCCCAGGAAGTGTGTGGCTGGCTGCTGTGCAGTGCCACACAGCTAAGCAGGGTCAGAGATAAGGCCACACAGAAGGTGCAAAGCAGCTGGGGGGGGGGGGGCAGCTACCCCCTCTCCCCAGTGCTTGGGCTACACTTGAGAGCTGCTGCCATCACATGTGCCTTCAGAGGCTGCTGGGGATCCTGGGGTCCCTGGACTGGGGCCCTTGTAACCCACTGTAGCATCCCCCGGGGCTTGAGCTGCCTTCTTTCCTGCCTTGACAGCTGCCATGTAGTCCTAGAGGAGTACCAGGACTGAGACAGGATCTCATGAAGGAGTGGAAAATCAGCTCCACATCTGTCTTGACAGCAGACCAGGCATTTTTGAGTGTGCAGATATGCAAAGTTCAGTCTGGAGAGCATCCACTGGCTGCCCTCTGCCTGTTAGGAGCAGTGACCTTGCCCCTTGCACCCAACATTCCTACAGCAAAAGACCACTGGACTTTACCCAACTGCAACCCATACTGGCACACAAAAGCTGTCTTTCCTTTTGAACAAAGCCAGTTCTGCCTCTCTTTCTCTATAAATCAGCAGTGACCCATGAAGGGCAAGATAAGGGCTCATCCTCCTTTCCACTCATGCCACTTCTTCCCCACTTGTTGGCATTCCCAGCTTTGCCATTTGCATCACTGCTGAACAGGGTGCCACCTGGCCAGGGTATGCTGGGCTGAGATGTGCCCACACATTTGGTTGCATTGAGCACAGACCCTGAGCTAAAGAAACAGCTCTGTCCCATCACAAGCCAGCCAAATCTCCTTTTCCCTCTGAATCCATCCATGCCAGCTCAGCCTTGCTGCAGGCTACATGATGCAGATAGGCAAAGCTGCCATGTTAGTAACTGAGTAACTTCAACCCAGGACAGGCCACCACCAACACAGCACCACTGAGATGGCAGCAGCAGCTTTCTCACTCCTGGGACTCATTATGGGATGCTACGGCAGATCAGGGGTCCACACCAAGCTAGCACAGGAAGGAGAGACACAGATGGGTGTGAAAGGAAGGAACCATATATGCAGGACTCCCAAATGCCTCTTGCAGTCCAGCCAAAGTAAATGTTGCTGAGACAGGAAGCCTCCCTCCTGCAGGCAATTGCACCAAGAGATCCAAAGCCCCTTGCTGAGCCAAGCCCCAGGGAAGGGCAGCCCTCCTGTGCCCTTCTCCAGCAGTGGCAGATGTCTCTGTGCCCTTCATCTGGCTACAAACACTTGCTGGTCCCCTGCAAAGCTCCAGCGCTGCAGATGTTGGGGGACATGGCTCATGCTGGCAGAGGGAAGAAGGGGTGAAGAGTGAGCAGAGAGGATGAGCAGTGCAGAAGAGGAGTTCGTTCCACCTCTGACATTAAGGTGTCTCTGTGCAGGGCTCACCAGGCTGGGCCTTCACACAGCAAAACAAGCACTGCAGCCCAGGATCCCTCCTGCCACTCCTCCCACCTGGCAGTCCATAGTTCCCTGCACACTTCAGCAGTAGGCAGCTCTCAAGGCAGGTGACAACAGATTTGAATCCAAAAGTGCTGCTCCCAGATCTGCTGGGCATTGGACAGACATGAGGGCTTCAGGGCTAAGCCATTCATGGGCTTAGACCTTTAGAGAGCACCACATCTTGAAGATTCAGGGCTCCAACCTTTGGTGGTCATCAGACAGCAAGGAAGGGTTGGGGGAAGATGACCTTGGTATGGCTGAGGAAGAATGCTTTCCCACCATGCAAAAAAAAGGGCAGTGGGTCTTTCCTTGCAGCAAGATCCATGCAATTTCAGGTGTCTGGAAAGGCCTGAAGACTGTGAGATATACCCAGCTGCATCCCCTCCACCAGTGGGACACCAGAAAAATAAGCAATGCAGACAATAGTGGGACCTTGCCCCCATTCCACCCTGCTCCCTGCTGTTTCCCAGCCCCAAGTCATTGCACTCTTGCTTCTCTTGCCTTTTATCAAGCCTCAGTAACCCTCTGTAACTCATGTTCTCTCCAAATCCCCACCATCTGCTCCTTGGAAGGGATGGGCTTCTGCAGAGCTCACTGCCACTGCATAAGTCTCAGTGTCATCATAGCCAGAAAAAATTACCTCCTACCACAGTTAGTGTGCATTTCCCAGAGGAAGCATCTTGACACCTGCAAATCACAGAAATTTTGTGGCCTGCACTGATAAAACCCGAACATTTTACAACAGACAGAACTTGAGTTACAGTGGTGGCGGCCCCGAGCGACATTGCCTTGGCCCTCCTTGTTATTCCCCAGTCAGTTCATTATTATTAATGTCACTACAATAAATACCAGAATGAAATTGACAGCATTTGCCCACATATCTTAAAGCATTGCCCCACTCCTCCTTCATTCCATGTACTTGCAGCCTTGGTTTCTGTCCCTGTCAGTCATCAGAGGAGCCTTTAGGGACAAACCGTTTGACGATGTGCCCAGCTAGGTAATAAAGGCCATGCAGAACCGTGGCTGTGGCATCGATGACCAGCAAGAAGGTGCCTCCAATCCCAGAGGCCACATCTTTAAGGACAGAGGGAATGGCACAGATGGAGTGATAAGGGAAAGCAGCAAGGTGAAGGACGAACCCCACAGGGATGCTCAGGATCCTGTAGGTGAGGGACACCACATCTTGAACAATTTGCAGGAAGCCCAGGAAGATGTTGATGATGACCCTTCCAACATCATAGGGGATGCTGATGAGCACCATGCTGACAGCTTTAAGGTAGGACACCACCCCGTTCCACAGGCTGTAGACTCCATCCAGAATTGTACCAACAACTCGCTTTACAACAAGCCACAGAAAATAAAACACAAACTTCACCAGTTCCACAAAGATGTAGATGAGGAGCTCCAGAAGTTTGATGAAAGGGGTAGCAATGATGCCAGCCACTCTTCTTACCCACCCACTTTCTTTGGTCTCTTGGTTGTTACTTGTTCCTACTTGCTCTCCAGAGCGGATCTGACTGACAACTTGCAATACTTCTTCTCTTTTCTCCTGGCTTTGTTTGTCTTCCCCACAGCTACCCTTGAACAAGTGAACTCCTGGTAGAAGCTGCTTCTCCAGCTCTCCCACCGTGAGGTCTGCCAAGCTGTTTTCATCACTGATTTTTTTCACTAGTCCCAGGGACCATCCCTCTGGAGCATCACAGCAGGCTGCCAGCCAGAGGCTCTCTGGCACTGACACCTTGCCCTTAACTTGGACACTGGAAGGAATTGCACCTGCAAGGAGATATAGATGATCCGTCTTGGAACAGTGAGGGATCAGAGCATGCTCCACAACCTTCCCAATGTCTCTGTGCCAGCTTTTGCTCAGTGCTGGGCTCAGAGGGACAGCATTTGTGAGTGTGTAAGTGGCCACCTGGAAATCCTCCTCATTAAGCAGACTGGGATTGAGAAGGCCTCTCTCGTAGCCAGAGCCCACATAGTCTGAGGTCAAGGCTTGATTTGCACCAAGGTTGGCCACAGTGCTACCAATATCAGCTTCATGAACCATTTCACGTAAGTCATTTTCTGGATCATCTATCTGAAAAAACAGAGAGAAGCATTACTGCATGCAATTCACCTTCCTAGAAAACATGCAAAACGGGCCTTGATATATACTTTTCATTAGGACTACTAGTACATGCCTTGGATTATATTCTGCACCCTCTCCTTACCTTCCTTGAAGTGCTTCAGAGGAGTGTACAGTAAATTCACACTTATAAGCCGCACCTGGTTATAAGCCGCACTTCTGGGTTGTTGGAAAGTCCACGGAATTTGTCCATAAATAAGCCGCACTGGGTGATAAGCCGCACCTTTTTTTTTGTTTGTTTGGTTGGTTTTTTTTGTTTTTTGGTTGGGTTTTTTTTGGTTTTTTTGTTTGTTGTTGTTTGTTTGTTTTGGGGGTTTTTTTGGGGGTTTTTTTGTTTGTTTTTTTTTTTGTTTTTTTTTTTTTTGTTTTGTTTTGTTTTGTTTTTTGTTTTTTGTTTTTTTTTTCAGGGAGGATCCAGCTCCAGCCAGCCCCGCCCCTCACCATGGCAGAGGCTCCAAGAGGGGCCGCCCCCCACAGTGGCAGCTCCAGCCCCGCCCCACCTCGAGCTGGCCCTCCTCGCACTTCCAGGTTGGCATTTGGCCTGAATTTGTCCATATATAAGCTGCACCAGGTAAAAAGCCGCACTTCTGGGGTCAGCTCGAAAACTCAGTCAAAAAGGTGTGGCTTATAAGTGTGAAATTACTGTATTCTCTACTTAGCTCCTCTGTCAATCACATTGGTTTAGGCTCCAAAGGATATTTGCAGCTCTCCAGTCTGGTACACAGCACAGAAATCAAAATCCCATCAGACACCATATACCAAGCCTCTAACTTGCAATTTGTCCTAAAAGAAAGGTCTAAGACCAATAGATGACTAGATTTAGGGTCATGTTTTCAACTCCTACTGTGGTGGTACCTGCAATTCATTTAAGAACTTAACCATGGCACCTTAAGCCCCTCTGAACTATCAAATCCAAGCCATGGGGAAAGAAAAAAGCCAAACAAGCCATGGTGTATAAGATATCTAGAGAAGGCATTTAACTCTCACCACTTATTGTGTAAGAAGTAAGGATGAAGCCAGACATCATGTCAGGTGACCTGAACTACCCCACCTTGAACGGGAGACACAGCAGTGAGCTCCTAGGGCTGTGGCAGGGCTGGTCATCAGTAACCTGACCCTGACGTCATTAATACTCTGAACTCCTTAATGACCATGCAGCTCCTGGTGTAAAATGGGTGAGGGTGCCATCACTCAAGGTCCTAGATGGAATCTGTGCTACCTGCTTGTTTCTGCCGTTCCCATGCACTGGAGCCAGAGGTAGCAATTACTGCAGTAGGAATTTAACCTGGAGCCATGCACAAGGGAAGGGGGCAGGCAGAGGCAGTAAAAAGCAGTGGGAGGAACAGCACTAAATGTCAGGGAGTGTGCAGGTTCAGGTTTTTCTCAGGTGGCCACTGCTCTGAGTGATCCATAGTCATCCCTACTGACACTGCCTGCAGCCGCTCCAGAGGGCTGGGCCAAAGTGTCATTTTGTTCCTCAAATTAGAGGGTGAACATATTGGTAGAAGTTCAGGGGAGGCAGATGATTTCTGGCAGTCACGGACCCAATTAAACCTTCTTCCTTTGCCCCTGGCCTAAAAATTATTTACTGCACTATCTAATATGCACTTCAGAGACATCTATGGCAGACAGTCCACAGTCTACCTTGAGTGGATGACCTTGCCAGGTCATCCATCCTTGTCTCCTGACCCCCCTGCAGCACCCTTGGTCAGATATCCAACTATGTCATTGCAACCTTACACAGGGTTTGCATCCTCTTAGTGCCACATCACCTCCTCACAGTTCTGCACCAGCCTGTGGTGAGAGTCAGGGTGAAAGGGCCAGTGTCAGCACGTCTCCATCATCCTCGCCTGGGAACTGAGCTCTGGCTGCTGGCTGCAAGAAATGAGTCCCTGCATCAGCCAAACCCCTGCAGTCAAGGCGCAGGGCTCCCTCTGCACCAAACCTGGTCACAGTGCCAAGCCTGGCCATTGCAGAGGGCTGCATTACCCCACCTCCTGCTAAGGAGGTTTCTTGCTCTTTTTTTGAAGCATTTGGTGCTTACTGCTTCAGGACTGGGAGGATCATAGTGATTCCCATGTGCTGATGCACAAATCACAGCTTTTTCTAAACACACTGCTTAATAAATACTTATTCTGCACTTTTACTGCCTTATTCTGCTCCTCTTGCTCAGTCACCCCAAACAACAGGCTGCAGCTGGCTGATGAGGCCAGACATTTTGCATTCCACAAAATCACTGTCTCTGCCTGCTGCACCTTCCCTTGGCATTCTCCCCTTCTGATGAGGTGATGGTGTGCCATGGGACAAGGGATGTACGCAGTGTGTTTAATCGCACAGAAGAGGTGATGGGGATTTGGCACAGATGTGATGACCTCAGTGCTATGACCCTCTCAGAGACACTCAGCCCATCTCACACTCATGGTGAATGCTGCCATACTACAAGGACACATAGACCTAAGATGGATCAGCTCTGCCTCCTGGCAGAAATTGCCAACCTACACAAAGCAGAATAAACCTAATTTCTCTCTCCCTGTGAGTTGCTGCATGCAAACCTTGAGGAGCCTATCAAGAAAATATGTCCCTGGTTAGCTGTCCAGTTGCAGGCCTTTGCACATACCATCGAGATTGTTTGGGCACAATTAAAAAAGAACATGATAAAAATGCAGCAGTGTGCTGTTCATGTGTAAGGCTCTGACATCACCTAACTATGCTTAAAATAACTCCTATTATGGTTTGTAATAACTAATGTGTACCTGAGGTTTTCATGCCTCCTCCAGCTCAGTGCCAAAGGCAGGCCATCTCAGCACTGCATCTAATCTGCATTGCAAGATACCTTTCTGCTTTTCCTTTCTGCTTCAAAAGGCTTCTGGCTTGTGTCACCCCAAAACGTACCTGTGTTCATGGAGTCAGCCATGAAGCCACTTGTCCAAATAACCTGGGACAGCTCAGGGCAAAATCCAAGCAGGCAGTAAACTCCTTATCATAGAATGGAGGTTTAAAAACAACTTATGTGCCTGAAGCCTGTATGATGTTAGCACATAACAATACTGATGTGTGTCATTAAGGGGAGGGTGCAGTTTCACAGATGGGACAGAGGCAGAGAGGGATTAAAATTATGGCAACACACAATTATTAGAGCAGGCAGCTTCCATTGAGTTTGGTCATTTAACAAGGCAGGACACTGCCACCCCCCACCTTCACCACCCTGCTATGTAGGATCCCTGACCTTCAGCTTCCCTTTACCACCACTACTTCCTCAGGCACCCTTACACCTTTGATTGCAGTGGAAATTTTGATCCAACCTTAGTGTGGGATTCATATCTCAGTGCATCTTATGCTGACATTTCTGTAGTAGGAACACTCATGAGTGGCTCTAGAACTGCCTGTTCTCTTAACTCTGCCAAGAGAGATTGCAAGAGCAGCTTGAAGGTAGCTACACTATAGCTGGGCAAGAATTCCACCTTGCTCATCTGCCTGGCGGTAGCCATCAGCCAGATGAAAACACAAGGTAATTCATCCAGCCCCTCATAAATTAGGATGGAAAAAGCAACTCTGGAACTTTCCTTCTCTCTCTAAGCTAAAGAAAGAATCAAACATGGAGGTTTTCACACAACCAAAATGGAATGAGGTAAAAGACATATAAGTGACTTGTTCTTAACCTCTAGGAAATCTGTGGCAGAGCAGGTTTTCAGACCTGCACATGGGGGAGTCTCATCAGTACCCTGCTCATCAGCCTACCCTTCCTGCTCTTTAATTTTTCACTAATTGCTGAATTAATTCATTGTTTCCAGCTGCCAATCCGCAGTCAGTGGCACTGACATTCCACACATTTCTCACCCAATTGCTTCCTCTGTGCTACATTTGGCATTTATATCTCAGGCAGACATTCCTGAGCGAGATGGTGCCCTCATCACTTACATCATTATCCCCCAAAAAAAGCATATGACAACCTTGAGGCCTTCACTGGAGTGCTGCAAGTGCTTTTATAGTGATTTCTTTCCATTTGCTGTATGTCTGCATCTCCAACTGTGCAGCTGAGCCAGCTCATACCCAGCTATCCCTGTCTTGGCAAGGAAATTACCCAGAAAATCAGTGATATGAGCTCACTGAGCTATGCTGCAGAGCAGGTGTTGCTAAGGGTTCCTTTCAGCAGCCATCTGACCTAGCCTTGGTAGAACATGCAAAATGGGTACGAAAGCTCTTCCCCACTCTCTCCTCCAAGTGGCAGTGTCTGAGAAGGCTGTATGCACTTACTTCTTGAGTTATAGGAATTCTTCATTTTCTTGATTTCTTCCCCTTACATATTCTTCTGCAGATTTTTTTTTCTGTCTCACTCAGAAGTTCTTCCAGAAAACTGAAGAGTTGCTAACTCCTGCCTCTGCATTTCACCAATGGATGAAGGAGACCCGTCAGTATCAACTAAGAGCTATTGTCAACCTGTGAGGCTGCTCTGGAGAAGCCAGAGGAAATAAAGGTAGAACCTGCCCTATTATTTCTGAGGCTGCAGAAGGTTTTGGTGGCAAGACACACAAGGTTTGGGACTCTGGAGTGCTGGAACCAAGACAAGATGTGGGGTCAAAGGGGATGGGGCAGGAAGGGCAAAGAAGCCAGTTAAAGGGAGGTCCGGGAGAACCAAAGTTACTGGGTGGGGGGAGGCTGCCCACTGCTCCATGGCAGGGACCGCTTCTGGCCTACCTAGGCAGGTTGGGAGAGCTGGACCACAAGAAGCAGCAGGAGATGTGGGGGCTAGAGGTGATGAAGGGTGTCACTAGCCAAGGCAAATAGGAAAGGATCCCATCTCTGCTGCTTTAGCTTGTTGCCTCCATAGCACTGACCACAAATTCTTGCCAGCCTATGCCTCCTCTGCACTTTAAAATTTGCCACTCTTCCTCAACTCAATAATGACAGAGTCTGCAAAAGGTTTTCTCTGTTTTAAAAGAGCAAGCTCCAACAGCTTGCCTGTGAAGTGGAAGGAGAACAGATCAAAAGGCCCTTAGAAACTCCTGCAACTCAAAACCCAGCACAGAGAGCCAGAAGACAGTCCAGGCTGAAGATAACCACTTAATATCTCCTGTCTTCAATGCCTGTGGCCTTGTGGCCTTAGTCTCTCATCACCACACATGAGAAAAATACGCATAGCATTCTCCTGGCAGAGGGGTGAGCTTTGGCTGGGGCAACATCCAGTAGCTGAGGGCCACACTCCTAACGCACTGCTCTAACCCTGCAGCCATTCCTGCCCAAACAAAGCACCCTTGCACACTGACAGTCTGTCCTGAGCTCAACAGATGGGGTAGCCTGATGTGGCTACAATACTCCTCATTATCACTGCTGAAAAATCTAAAATATGGAGAGGGAAAAGAGAAGACCTAAAGTTCTCTTAGAGCACCAACAGTTTTTAAAGGATTTCCTTTAAATTAAACAGCCTGAAGGCCTTGCTTAAACATGCCAAGGTCAGGGGAGACAAAAAACACCGAGGCTCTGGTAAAATTAATTTTATACTGCATACTTCTGACCTGGCTGAAGCCTGCATGCCCCAGGACACAGCAACTCATTTTCCTACCTCAGTCTGCAACACTGGAACACTGAAAAGCTGCAGCATCAACTTGGTGAACCACAAATGGATGCTTTATCTCTGCTCAGTGAAGCTAGAGAACCCCAATCAACACTGTGATCATACTGGCAAGAGAACAAACCTGAAGTTGACACTGCAGTGTTTAACCCACCAGCAGTGCTCCCTGCCCACAATAGCTGGCTGGGCAGGACAAACACATTACTGGTGTCAGAGAGGGCTTTCCTCTCCCCTGGCAGTGCACATTCATGCAGCAGCCTCTCAGTTTTCATTATAACTCCCTGGGACAAGAAACTATTTGTTTGCTCACTTCCAAGCACAAAAAATAAGTTCTGCTCATGCTAAATTCATACCAACAGAAGTTCAACAAGCAGAGTTCCTGCCTCCTTTGAAAAATTCTAGCTCAAACTTTAGCCCAGAGGAAATGTTCTCCAGGAACAGTTGTTTTACAGCGAAGGAAAAGCTGCCTTACCTGCGGTTCAACCAGCCAGCTCTCCTCCTCACTTTGAGCTGGCTTTGTAAACTTAAAAGCTGAATAAAGAGGGATTTTGTCCTTAGTACTGTAGAGGGTTGCAAAGCGTGGCTCTTTGTTGTACTGCTGACAGATTTTCACATGGAACGGCTCCGTAAATCCTTCGGGTGGGACTTGTCCAGGGAAGAACACGTTACACTCGGCAAAACCAGTTTCATCCTCTCTGACAACTCTGCCCTGGGAAAAACCTGGGAAAACTGAGATGCAAAGCAAGAATACAATTGACGTCTTCATGGTCCACTCCCTGGAGCCGAGGGAAGCCTCGTCTGCCTCCGCTGGGTACGGCAAAGCACCAGAGCCCATGCAGCAGCGAAGCCAGAAAGCGTCTGGAATTCGGGTGTAGCGTGCGAGGGAAATGAAATACGAAACCACAGCCGATCCCTTCGGGGAGCCGGCGCGTTGTGCAGGCAGCGCGTTGTGCAAGCGGCCGTGCGCCGCGCTGCTCTGACACACGCTGCGGCCGCCAGCTGCCCGCGGGAGGTGATGCCCGGCAACCTGAAATCATCAGGGCTCCTGGCGAACAGGAGGAGCGACGCCTATGGCAGCGGCAGGGCTGGAGCTGAGCGGCACCGGCTGTCCAGGCTGGGGCTCAGCGCCGGCGGGGGTGTGGTGTGCTGCATTGCAGCAGTCCCCGGCAGGAATTTTGGCTGACACAGCCAGAAATGTTCCTGAGACTGTCAGAGGGGATGCTGCAAAGTCAGATGCACCACCCCGAAGAAGGTATTAGCTGTCCTTTCCAGCTGTGAGCCTGGCCAAAGGAGAAGGAGAGAAAGAAGAGAGGTGGCAACACTGGAGCTGCTGGGAGCCCCCTTTCGCCCTTTTTGGGGTGTCTGTCATCACTATTGCTGCCACATGCTGCTTAGATGCTTGCGAAAGGCATTCACCTCCCATCTCTCCTGGCGCTGTATGGGGAATTCAAAGCCCTACAGTATCACCTCATCTTGGGAGACCCTCTCTCAGAAGGGACAACAGGCAGAAGGATGAAGACCCTCAGATCACGTACCCCTAATCAGCATCCACCACAGAACATTTTGGCCAAACCCATGGAACTGGCAAAAAAAGAGGAAATTAAGCTGCTCCTCTGAGTTTATGTTCAGCAGGGTAACTATCCCCCAATAAACAGCTGCCTATGATACCTTGGCTACTGCTGGGTAAAAGCATTATTCCTTCAGTTACTGGGAAAATCAATGTTTTCAAAATAGTGAAGATGGAAAGGAGATTTCCTGGAGTTAATAAGTGATAAGCTGTGTTGCCAACAACCTAAAAAAATCCTAGATACCACTAGGGCAAAAGTCCCTTTTATAGTACAATTTCCAAGCAGAAAACCTCCCATGTGCTACCATCCCACAAGTACTTCGTAGACAAGGTAGGATTATCTCCATATTGAAAATTATGAAGTGGGACAGTGAGTGGTTAAAGGTCAGAGAAGGAGTCTGTGAAGGGCTAAAAACAGACTGCACTGTATGACTATCCTCTACTCAGGGATGACTTCTGGAAGTATCAAGACAAGGAAATACGTCAACACCTCTTGGTGTGGTGATATCAGCTAGGGGAGGCTGGGCAGGCTGGGAAACAACAGGAAATGTAGTAAGTGGGCTTGAGTTTGGTCCAGGCAGATGACTGGTCACCCAGCCCTGCCAGAAAGAGTTAGTCATGTTCAGGAAAGGTGCTGGAAAGCACAAACATAAAATTTCATTTTCCTGGATGTAAAAAGGCTCTTGGAAAATCAAGAACTGAAGCTGAACCTTTGCTGTTAGGTGCTTTTCTGATCCCAGACATGCAATTATCTGGACAGCAGAATAAATATTTTCATAAGCACGGTAAGCCCTGCTACTCAGGCAAAGCTAGGTCACACAGTGAATTCAAACACCCCACTTCAAGGCTGGCATGCATTACCTCAGGACAGGCATGATCCCAATCCAGTGAAAAGGCAGCATGAGGTGTCTCAAGATGTGCATGACAGCAGGCACTAGCACGCTGAACAGATCAATGATTTCCACCAGGAAACATTCTGCCTCTGTCCTAGACTTATGAATCAACCTCTTGCCTCAAACTGGCAACTCTGTCTCATCAGATGTACAGCCCCAATTTGCCTTCTGAACCTCAAGGGCTTTTATGAGCTTTTGGGAAACTGAGGAGTTCTTTCCTTTCAAGGTGTGAAGCTGGGGTCTGCCTGCCAATTTAGCTCTGCATGGGCCAGCAAACAGATCAACCTGACTCATCCTGAAGAGCAGGAGCTTCAGGTTTTCGTTTCCCACTAGGAGCATCAGTTGAAAGCCAGCATGGAGTTCCACTCCTCTGCTCCCAGTTTGATTTTCTGTCCAAGCAGGGTGCCCTTCCAGTTTCTATCTAATTTAAGATAGATGTTGTGACCCTTGAACACAGAGCTGTATATTTTTTTTCTCTTGCAAACATCACTATTACTAAAGGGACTAGTGCCATCATCATGCTAGTGCACTCGCCATGCTTAAAAGATAAAGGTAAAAGGACTGCTCTGCCCTGGGAAGGTTACAGTCTCAGCCAAAGGACCACAGACAGAGGACTCAAATATGATGAGATGGAGTTGGCCAGAGGTTTTGATGACTGGGTGCTGCAGTAGCTTATCTCCTATCAGATGCTTTTATAGGCATCACAGGGAGTGATGCCTATAGGCAGTGATAGGGAGCAATGCCTATAGGGGCTGATGCCAGAAAGAGTATTGAGATTAGATTCAAAATGGCCCAAAGGCTGTGGATGTGAGCAGGAGGGCTCTGACAAAATACACATTGGGTTGGCTAGGGGCAGCATGACCTGGTGGTGTCAGCATGAACTGTGGCAGCAATGTGGCCCCACAGGACCTGGGGCTGCCTTTTCCAAACTCATCAAGGGGTGACAGGGCAATAAGCTGAGCAGTGTCAACAGTACAGGCAAGAACCCGATGTTTCGTGTGATGGAGCAGAGGGAATCCAGGGTGGATGCAGAGTGATATGGCCAAAAGGACACATGAGAAAAATGATCATAGAATCACAGAATATCCCAGGCTGGAAGGGACACACAAGGATCATCGAGTCCAACTCCTGGCCTTGCACAGAACACCCCAAGAGTCACACCCATATGCCTGAAAGCATTGTCCAAACACTTTTTGAACTCTGTCAGGCTGATGCTGTGACCACTGCCCTGGGGAGCTGTTCCAGTGCCCAAACACCCTCTGGGGTAAGAACATTTTCCTAATATCCAACCTAAACCTCCCCTGACTCAGCTTCATGCCATTTCCTCAGGTTCTGTCACTGGTCAGCACAGAGAAGAGATCAGTGCCTGCCCCTCCACTTCCCCCCATGAGGGCATGCAGAGGTATGTGGGAGACAAGAGGGGCTGTAGACAACAAACTGTATAGACACAGAGTTTGCAAGCCATGACAGAGGTGAGGTGTGTTGGGGAAAACTAAAAGAGGTTGGAGAGAAGGAAGGGCAAGAAAAGAGGTAAGGATCCAGAAAATTATATTGACCCTCAGGAAAAGGAAGATATGGGGTGAAAATTAGAGTTGAGGAGGATCTGCATTCCTGAAAATCTGAGATGCTAAGAAAAGGTAAAAAAGAAAAAAGAGTGGAAATAGGTGTGAGGAAACCCAGGAGGTGAGCTGTGACAGGTCAAGTGAGATGATGAGCGAAATCTGAGGAAAGTCTCTTGTGATAAGAAAATGAGGAGAAAATACGAGGAGGAATGGAGGAAAGGAGAATGAAAGGTTTACATCCATCTTCATTGACCTGACAGAGATGAGCAGTCTTCCTGTTCTCCAAGGGTCACAAGCATCAAGAACTATGTCTCAAAAGGAAGAATACCTCCCTGCAAAACAAACCTGAAAAGCATGTCAGCATCCAAACTCTCTAGCCACTAAAAAGCTGCCAGGCTTGTTTGTCTGCTTTCCCACACTGCTTCTCCAGCCCTGTCCCTCTTCACACGACTGACACTGGATTTGCTACAAATAGAAAATCTATGCCCTCACATGCTTGACCCCTCTACCCTAGTTTTCAAAACATTCTTGACTCCAAATATTTTTCCAGGCTGGATCTCCAGTCTCCTGTCATGGCCTCTGTGAGACTCTAGTGTTGTATGTGACTGTCTCTTTCTCCTGAGAAGAAAAGGAAGAAGACAGTGTCTCCAAGGGCAAGCAATCTCGTGAGAGAGACACCATTTGTTTCAGTAGGCATACCAAGCTTGGACTTGGAGCACAACAGTGCCAGCAGACATGCCATGGCATGTCAGAGAGCACATATGCCTCCCCATTGTCTCATGGGGAAACAGTCTCTTTTTAAAATTAGTTTAAAAACTTGCTCTGGGAAGGGAGCCCAGTGCTGAGCTACAGGGAAAAGCAAGAGTGAAACGATTTTCCTATTGTAACTAAGAGATTCAAGGACAAGGGGAGGGGGTGGGCAGAAGCGCTTAAAAACACATTTTTGGGATTTTTATTCCCCCCTAAAATGAGGTTTTGATGCCAATCTCTGCTGCCTTTTGTCTTCATACCTTCCCCACCATGTCCCTGGTGCTGGTGAGGAATGGCCCTCCACTGGCAGTGCTGCTTTGTTGCTCACCTCTGCCATGATGCTCATTAGCAAGGCTGGCCTGTGAGAGTCCAAAAACTGCCTCAGACTGCCAGGGATGCTGATCTGGCTCCTCTGCTTCTTCACTTGCATTTTCTCCTGTCCAGACTCAGTGTCCACTCGCAGCAAACAGTGGATGCCCTGAAGTGGTGTCACAGTTGAAATCAGAATAAAAAAGAGCATGAAGTTTTAAATGAAAAATTATAGAGGAGGTTGCCCATGGTGTACAATCAGAGGGAAAGGGTGGCAGCTGGGAAGAGTGAAGCAGCCAAACTGCTTTATGGATGGTAATACCATTAGGACAGAGACATATTCTCATTTTGTACAAAAACTTGCACAGTGGAAGTCTGACAGGCACCTTGTAAACCATGAAGTGTAAATGCATTGCATAACTACTAAATAAAATTAATAAAATCCAAAGGCTGCTTCCTTTGGCATTTTATCATAGTCTTCATATCCAAGAGATCTCTGGTTATCTTCAGACTGTTTAAAAGAAGCACAATGACAATCCCATGCTAGACAGCAAAAGCAGGATGGATGCAGATTAGCAGTATAAGGCAATGTTTTTAATAGTGCAAATGATTATCTGTCAAAATGAGCTATTTAGAGATGTGCTGAAAGCTCCAGTATTTCCATTCTTTAAATTAGGAGGTGCTTTTTAACATGATAACATGAGCTGGTGTTTCAGCTATAATGGCCTTTGTTTTACAGATTGTCAATTAGTCAGAGCCACAACAGCTCTTACACACCTTAAATCCATTTTGGACAGGGAAGTTATTCACTTACATGCTTTTCTTCTAGGTATTAGTATTGATTTTTTACTATTTGTTGTATTTTTTATTTTCAAAGGTGTAGTGTGATTCAGTAAATGCTGAGAGCTTGCTGTGCTACATGCTGCCCAAAACAAGGCGTGACACAGCTCCTGACAGTCTGCATTGACAAAAGACTGGTGAGTGGGAAGAAAATTAGAGGTACAGGCTTGTTAGGCTTGCATTATCTTCAGAGGAGGGAAGGAGAAAGCCATAGCCCTTGAGAAAGCTAAACCTGCTGGTGGGATTCAGAACCTCTAATCAAGAGGCAAGATAGTAGCCACACCCAGGACTGCCTGTCTCCAGAAACACCACTGTATTTTGGAACAAAAGAGTAGTAGGAGGAGTCACACGTTCTGCATTAAAAGTTTGGCCAGACCTGACAGATGGATATGAGATTCCAGCTGCTCCCCATCTCCAGCACCCTCTGTGCCACTCAGATTGGCAGTGGAGATGCCCTTATGGAGCCCAAACAGCCAAAGCAGAGGCAAGCACCACAAAGCCCTGACTTGTATCATTCTACACGGCCAGGCAAGGACGAGATGGCGTCCTCCAGATGTGCCTCTGTCTCTGCACCAGCTTTAAAATGAACCCAGGATGTCCACAGCTGGTCAGACAAACCTCAGGCAGGATCTAATGTACTCCTGCCACCAGAGACTTAGCCCATGAAAAATTAAGTGCATTGGCTGTGTTAGAGAAGAGTGAGCAGCTCTTTCTCCATTCTCAATTCAGGCCTTGGCTTGCTACTGAAATATATATTGCAACTGCTCTAGGCATAAACATAGTATCATATTTTCCATGTATGTTGGTTCTTGGCCAGTACTGTCTAGGGAAAAATTCAGTTGTGAAAAATCAATCACCAGCCCCTGGATGCTGTCACTACCCTGAGTATAGGGCTCAGAGTTCACAGAATAGCATCGGTGCATGACAGTCAGGACAGGATATCTCCTCTAAAATAAAAAAGCAGCAGTGCTTTTATACTGACAGCAGGGTGGAAGGAAGTACTGGCCTCAAATTAGACCTCTATACAAACAGATGGCTGTTGGGATTGCAGGTTAAAATACAAGTGCGTTCCCAAAGTCCCTGAAGAAAGGTAACTTTGTCTCTCTCCTTCTCAAGCTCAGTTCAGCATCTAGGAAATTGTGGTTTAGCTCTTATCTCCATCAGAAAGCAGAAGACATTTGGCCTGAAATGTCTCGTGCCTGTAAGAGCCAGTGACAGGAGTTTTGCTGCCCTGGGCTGCTTGCCACTGAACCTTGCACAAATAGTCAGAAGGAGAATCGCCTTCTGTCCTTTAGATCTGCAGTGAAAGCCCAAGAGCAAGAGTCTCGCAGTCCAGCCCGGACCATTCTGCTTACAGTCCCTCTGAGCAGCAGCCCCTGTGCCTGTGCCAGGACATGATGCTCTCAATCTCCTCTGTGAAGCAGCCAAAGGAACCAGAATTGCCTTGAGAGCACCACAGCCTTCTAACTTCCCTCCAGCACAAGGCCATAGTAACCACTCCACTAACTGAGCATCCTTACACCTGATGGGAAGTGCTTTGAAGTCTACCAAGCATGGACTACGGAGCTCAGAGCTGCTAGAGACTGCAGGAGCTGGGGTTACTGGAGTAGGCAGGCTCCAGCACAATGAAAACTTGAAGGCGGGAGAGATGGAAATAGCAAGGCACATTCATCACAAGCCAAACATTCCTATGCAAGCCCTACCCCCACCGGCACCAGCTCTATCAGTCTTCCCTCCACAGCTGCTCATGAACTGCTGTGCTCTGGTGGGTGGGACTCCCCACCAGTGGGACGCAGCACCTTGCACACGACCAGGAATCCTCCCTCGATTCCTGCTTTAATTTTTACTTCTGAGGATAGCAAAGCCAAGTTAATAGGGGCACAGTTACATAGTACTGGATAAGAGCAATGAGGTCAGCCTGCTCAATGTGCATGTTTATGCCAGGACAGACATGAGATATTGTTGCTTTCACCATGTTCATGGCAGGCAACTGGATAAGAACAGGAAAAGGGAGGGAAATGCATCCAGGAAAGCCTGAATGCAATTACTAATCCTCAATAGCAACGATACAGAAACAGGCAGTGTCTTGCCAAGATGAGCCATGCCTGTAGGGGCGTTTGCAGCATACACACCTTCTTGGTGTGCCCCAAGTCTTCGGGGGAGCATGCAATGCTCCATTCAAAAGGCCTCCTGCTTACAGTCATGGTGGAGCTCCATGTTCAGCTGAAGGACCCGGCCATCAGAAATCCTGAACCAACCTATTCTGCTAATCATATATTTATACTCCTAACCAGCATTAACCACCTAAACTTCAACTGAACCCCTCCTGTCTTTCTGCACAAATCACAGAGATTAAAACCAGGAAGGGAACAAATTTTGCCAGGCTGGTGTCATCCATAAGTTTCAGTCAGGGTTGCTGATCTTGTAGGAGAAGCTTGCTTTATCCTTAGTCTGAGTCCCACAACAGGACCCAGTTTACAAGCCTTGCTCAAACGGAGATGATGTTTCTAATGTGAAAATCAAATGTCAAAGCCCTGTGGGCTTTTTAATATAGGAAACCAAATTTCAGAGCCTGCTCTTACATGGAACATAATATCTACAATTTGAAAAAGCCTTTGGTTCCTTATTTGTGGTTTTACAGAAAGTGAAAAGCACAAGACTTGGGGAGAGGGGGTGAGTTTGTCAAGGTCCCCTGGCTAGTGGCAGTGCTAAGAAGAAAATAATAGTTTCCTGAGTGCCAGCCCTCTGCACTGACATAGTTCTTCAAAAGCAAAGAGCTCCCTTGAGGCCTTAGCAGCTAAAATACTGTGAAGTTGCAATCAAGAACTAAAAGAAAAACAACCTGGTTCATCCCACTTGTGGGGATTTCATTGTTTTTCAAGCTCTTGTTCTTTGTTTCCATCTGAATCAGAATAAACTCACTTCTACCCACGTCTGAAAAAAACAATGTGGCTGGTTAAAACTCTTCCAAAGCCTGAGTGACCTCATTACTGGGCAAACCCTTTGCACAGTGTGCCAGTTCAGTAAATAAAGGATAACTAAAAGTTAGCACCATGGTTAAAAGAACTCACGGCTGGCTGATACCCGCCAAAACCCTCTTAGGTAGGAACACATGTTATATTCATGTGGCATCTTTGGAGGTGGTAGTAATTGATCCTACACCTGACCTTCTTTTCAATTGATTTGAGGACTGCACTACTTGGATGTTGCTGGAAAGGAATCTAAATTGTGTTTTAACTTGTCAAGATGATATACAGCTGTTGTACTTTTCTTATAAACTCTTCCTTGTATTCCTGGTTTGGAGACTGGGGATAAATTAGGAGATTCTGGGCTTCCACACAGGTTCTCTATTCCTAAGAGCTTTGTTTACAACAAGTGCTTACCTGCATCTTGAAGCTTTCAGTAACTGAATTTTTAAATCCAGAAGGATCTCATCTAACTTAGCCTCATCTTTGGAACAAAACTACTTAGAGAGTTTTATATTGTAAACTCCACATCTTCTGCTTTCCTTTGTAAATTACTAATGAAATACACAGCAGGACTTTCTGGGATTGCTCAAGTAAGCGAGTGACTCACCTCCCAGAAGAACCTGTTGCTCTCCACTGAACAGATAAAGGGCCCTAAAGATTTGCCTAGACTAGATACCTCACTTACCTGGAGCAGTATGAGAGTAATCCTAAACCTGAGGGAGAGATGCACATAAACCGAGGACGAATTCAGAAAGAAAATATTGATAAAGCATG
Source organism: Sialia sialis (assembly GCA_009812075.1). NCBI lineage: Eukaryota > Metazoa > Chordata > Aves > Passeriformes > Turdidae > Sialia > Sialia sialis. The sequence continues at coordinate 12,864,970 of VRYO01002772.1, read as the reverse complement.
AAAACATTAAAAAACTTACAGAGAAATATGTGCACCAGCTCCTGATGTTATTGCTAAAAGTTATAGCTGCAGCTGTCTCTTAGGGAGACAAGGTCATGTCCACTCCATCCTGCCTAACAAACTCACTTGTGGAATACTTCACTGGTTCCTTTATTCCACATCTACACAAACAGAGAGGTAAAGTGAGCAGGTCCAAAGCCAGAGCCATCGTGGTATGTGGACAGCCAGCCCTTCCTTCCGTGCCACACCAGTTTCCAAAATCTGAGCACCGTGCTACTGAAACTCCTCCCAGCCTGACTGAGTCATCGTCAGCCAGCATTAAGGAAAGGATAAAATTAGCTTGGCTATTAGGAATGTTTGGTTAATAAATAAAACAGTAGGACAGTTTTGCTTAACAGTGGATGCAACCATAGACAGAGGTATGTTCTGGCTGCTTGCCCGGATGTAAATAGTGCATGGCTAAAATTGTTTGCTTTGTCCAAGCTGAAATCCCTTCAGTAGAAACAAGAGAGCTTCCATGGAGCTGAGCATGCATCCAAGACTGTGAGTCCAGGAAGCATTAGCTGTGTGTGTCTTGGGGCGCCACTCCTTCCTGCAGCACCCTCCCTTCCCCAAGTCCCTGAGTGCTTTTTGGCTGACATCACGTCTCACGTTGGAAAAGCACTGGGATCTCGGCGGAGAGTCACACGTGTGGGGAAGCAGACAGAGAAAGACACAATTAACAGAAGACATATTCAAAACCAGTGTGTTGGACCTGCAGCGCTGGTCTGGCTCGTTTAATGGCTGGCTGAGGAACCACAGTCTGCGGTGTCTGATGAAGGTCACCACTGCCTCAGGGAGGATCCAGATCAGCTCTTCATCCTGTGTCTTTTCTTCCAAGGAATTCCCACTCATTCTTGGAATTTTCCTTCTGTAATGCATAGGTAACAATCTGCTTCTGTTGCTGCAAAGCAAGAGTTTGCAGCTGCTAAATACACCCATGACTGGAGTACTGAAGCACAAAAATCCCAGCAGCCCAGGAAATGGAATGAAGCACAGAAGCAGAAAGTTGGAGAGACGGTGCAGTGGGAGGCATCAGGGCAGAGGTTACAGGCTGGAATGATTTTGTGAGCAAAGACAAGCAGCAGTAAATGGCATTCACATCCTATGGCAGGCAGCAGGGAAGGTGTGGCGGAGAGCAAAAGAACACAAGATGGCCTCATCGGAAAGCAGCCCCTGCTGACTCACCAGCTGAGTCACAGCCTTGCCCAGCTTCTATTCTTTTTCCAATCAAGGAAACAGCAACTCCCCACGGACTTCTTTTAAGGCTGGTTTGGATGCCGAGCATGCCTGCACCAAGTTTCCACTCCTGACAGTCCCCAGTGCGCTTCTATATCTGCTTCCCAGCAGGAGACACAATCCTTCAAAGCACAGAGTGTCCTGAGGGAGGAAACGGTGCTGTGGTGCTGTGGCCGCTCCAAAGCAGAAACAGGATTTACAATTTAGTGCTGACCGGCCACACAAGCTGCACCTCAGATGGCCAAAGACAGGCTCTCACAAGAAAGGGGAGGCAACAGGAAAATTCAGGCTGGGAGATTCCCATTCTGAGGCACTGAACCTCTGCCTTGCTGGGGGAAGTGCTCACCTTCAGAGCACTGCTTTGAAAGAGGAGATTGCACATTGTCCTGCTGTACTTTAAGCGTGGGAAGAAGACAGCCTACAGTGGGAGACATGAAAACTCAGTAATTACAATTGCTTCAACTAAATTCCTTTCTGGATTCAGAAAAAAAATCAGTGAAAATCGCAAAGTAAGAGTAATGCTAGAGATGAAAGAAAGGGGAACCAAAACCCAAAGAATATACATTTAAGGATTTTGAGAACAGAAAAATTACACAGGAAACAGGAAAAAATCCCTACACTGGCAAGGCTAAAAGGGAGTTTTTAAAGTCTGTTAGGAACATAAACAATCTTCATAACACTACAGGCCAAGAAGTAGATGAGAAAAACATTAACAAGGCTCCAAACAGGCACAAGGTCTTTAGAAATGTTTTTGTTCTCTTTCAGGACACAATGTCTTTTGCAGTCTTTCCATGATCTCACAGAAGGACCAGCACTATGGTGAGACCTACATCCTAAAGCAATGGGATAACCACAGAATCTTGGTCTCCTGGTGTGGTCCACAGGCAAATACAAAATTGCACTGAGAGTGTGTACAGGTTCCATAAAGGATTTGGGACACTGAGAGGCCTATGCCAGTGACACCAGCAAAGGATTTATTTTTAACACCTATGCCTGTAACACAACCAAATATGTTTATTTGTTGCAGCTCAAAGACCATATGAAATTTTCTTATCCAGAAAATGACAACCCTGAGAAGCATTCAAGAGGACGTGTGTCTGGATTCAAGCCCCCAGTGCAGTGGTATGGGTAAAAAGGCCTGTGTAATCCTCAGATAAACAACCACAGAGAAACCTGTGGGAGGAAAGTGGTTATATCTCTCTAGTTCACATTGATGGTGCTGATGCTGAAACAGTTTTTTATATTTTTGTTGTTGAGAGATAGATAGAGAACAAGAAAAAGCCATCAAATAATTGGTGTGCGGAAGAAAACAATCCCAAGACTAAAAGAGCCCAGGCTGTTTACTTTATCCAAAGGCAGCAGCAAGACTAGATTACAAAGTATAAATACCTAGTGAGAGCATAGGCTTTTAAAATTACCACAGAAAGGCACAAAAGGCACCCATAGTTGGAAATTAAAAATAAGGTGCAGCTGTAAACTGCACACTGGAGAAGATGATCAAGGGAAGTGGTGACTTCTGCTCCTCATGTTTTCCATGCAGCACACAATACCCTTCCAAGGATAGCCACAGACAAACTGCTCAGCAAAGATTGGAGCAGCTGTGGGAAGGGGGAAGACCTGGGATTTTGTTATTGTCTGCTTGTTTACACTATCTGATGACATTAAAATGCATAGTCCAGGAACACAGGAATTCACCCTTGCCACCTTTACCGCTGAACTTGAATGGTGTCCCCTTCTACATCCCAGCAATTTGGTGGATATTTAATCCCTTCCCTTATGCTTGGCTAGTCAAAAACACATGGAGAATGTCCCTAAATGCTAAAGCCTGCCTGATGGGGCAATAATTTTCCATATGTGGGGTGAGACCTGCTTGGGAAAGAGCTCTGTGATGAGACCCAGAGTGTCTGAGAAGCTCATGGTGATATTGATGACTGTGGACATGCTCTGAGAATAATTACTGGGTGAAGGCTCTCTGAGCACTTCAGCTGGGGAATAGACCAATAGCTAGTATTGTTAGGCCCAGGAGACAATATGGTGCTAAACTTCTTGCTCCTAAACTAAAGATCTCTAAACATACAGAGTTTTTCCCAATCTTGATGTTGTTTGAATTTAAACCCTCAAGTTGTGGACCTGTGAAGGTTAGGTGCTTCTGCAACAAAATTGAGTTTGTATTTTTAGGAGTCTTGGCTCAGGCACCTCCACTCACCAATATCCTTCTTTACTGCTCAAGTCTTCTAAGGAAACCAAGCCCTTGACCATAAAACACCTTTTTCCATTGATATACACAATCTGGGTGAAGGGAAGCTCCCTGGGGAACAATTTTGGCCAAAGACACTAAGCCATTCCTTTACCATTTGAAGAATCTCCCAATCTGGTCAGAGCAGGGACTGTGCTAGTTTTTAAGACACAATGGAATGCTTGCACTTTCCTCTAACCCAAGAGCAGGAGAGGTGCCTTCAGTTCTTGAGGTCTTTAATCAAGACTTGATACCTTCTACCAGATGGACATTGCAACTGAACAGGAGGCACTGCCTTCAGGACATGTTATGAGCAAGACATAACATTCTGCTGCACTATGACGATCAAATTGGCATAACAGTCAATGCCTCTTGATTTAAAGTCTACAGATTTGTAACCCACCATAGCATAATGATGCATTCAATTCAGGCTGCTGTGATCGGTACACCACCAAATTCCCAAAGCCAGACTTCTTTGCAAGGTTTGATCTTAAGTTTTAACTGCCTGTAGTGGAAGAAATCATGAACCCTTTTCATAGGGTGCTGATAGAGGCTTGCAGATGAGAAAAATGCAATGCTGGATACTTGGTTACTGATAGGTGTAGCTCTAGGAAGTGACACAGTAATTACTGTCACTATTCATCCAACTTCAGAGTGAAGCTTAACTTACTTAAAATAATTGGTTTTTTTCTACACTAAAGGCTCACTTCTCCCGAGTGCTTGCTGTGACGGCTTGTTGACACAAAGGGTGCAATTTCCATTGTTGCTGTAGCTCCCCAGATAGCAATATCTGTGGGACCTCTTGTGGGCTCTCTTCTAAACTGCACGTCGAGTGTCGAGCACTCAGGAAAATATTTACGTGTTCATTTGTAGATACATCAGGGAGCCTTTTACTTCACTTGCCTTAGTGTGGATTCACAGGAGTTTGGTGATAAAGTGTATCCAAAAGGAGCAATAAACACAAGGAAGGAGCTGCATTTTAAGAGAGGGAATTTAATTCCTTCGTGATCGTTGCTCGAGCTTTGGCTTCTTTACATAGACAGCAATGATTACAGAATCACAGAACAGTTTGAGTTGGAAGGGACCTTAAAAAGTACCTAGTTCTAATTCCCCTGTCATGAGCAGGGACATCTTCCATTAGATCGAATTGCTCAAAGTACCATCCAGCCTGGCCCTGGCGCCTCCCAGGGATGGAGCATCCTCAGCCTCTCTGTACCTCTGTTTCCGCGCCTCAACATCGCCACAGTAAAAAATGTCTTCCTTATAGCCAGTATAAATATTTTGTATCAACATCTGCACCATGCAAGGGCAAGTCAGACGTGGCTTGCTATCGTATACTCAGGCTGATGTTCCTAACACCCGTCCCCGAATACAGAGAATCCCTTTTCCTCCGCCTGCCATTGTTTCCATCCTCCTCCATTATCTCTCGAGGGCTCCTAACTCTCCCTCCCCCTTTAACCCCCCACGCCTTGCCCTGACCCCCGCAGCGCAGCCGCCATTGCTACCGAGGCAGCCGCCGCCCCAGCTCACTTCCGCCCCGGCACATCATGGCGGACAAGCTGGCGCCCCTCTCTATGGTTAGAGCTCCCGTGTCTATGGCCCGCCGCGGTGCATTGTGGGCGCTTGGCGGAACTATGGTGGCGGTGTAGGGCCCGGCTGCACAGGGTGGAGGAGGCTGCGCTGTAAGTGCCCGGGAGAGCGGCAGGGAGGCTGCGGGAGGGCCCTGAAGAGGGAGAGTCGGCCCTGGGGCAGAGAGTGTCGGGGGGGGCAGGTAGGGCCAGCGAGGGGATGGGGTGCGGCTGGGCCTGACGCTGCGATTCGGATTTCCCCGTAAGGGCGCAGCCCGGCAAGGCCAAGGCAATTCAGCTGCTGGCCGAGCTCAGACACTCTCTCTTGGCCGATAATTCCTGGTAGCGCTAAAGAGGGCTTTTCGGACGTTTCTGAAACCTGAGAGGTTTCACATTGGGGCTGGGTCCTTGAAGGCTAAGCTGAATACAGACTGACTTAGTTCTGTGAGGAGCGGCTGAGGCAGCTGGGGTTGTTTAGTCTGGATAAGATGAAGCTTAGGGGAGCCTCATGCCTTTCTACAATTGCCTGAAAGAAGGTTGGATCCACATGGGGGTTGGCCTCATTTCCCAGGACAAGAGGAAATGCCCTGAAGTTGTGCCAGTGGAGGTTTAGGATGGACACTAGGATGAATTTCTTTACCGAAAGGGTGATTAGACATTGGACTGAGCTGCCCAAGGAGATAGTGGAGTCACTATCCCTCGAGGTGTTTAAGGAAAGACTGGATTTTGGCACTTAGTGCCCTGGTCTAGATGACAAGGTTGTATTCGGACATAGGTTGGACTCAACAATCTCTGAGGTCTTTTCCAATCTGATTGATTCTGTAACCTGAGAGAAGCTTCCCAAATGCTTCCCAAAACTACTGTAACCACCCCAAATCTTGTTCTTCACCTGGTTTCATGGATCCCCCTGTTACATATAATTAGCACAGATAAGTTACGGGTACAAGTGACTTTCTTGTATCATGGGTCTGGCAGAATGTGTACCAAGAGAGCTAAAATGGCTCACGGAGTTTCAGCTCACTTGTACAGCATCACTGAAAAGCATTAGCTGTCCTTGATTACAAGCTAAGGCTAGTTACTGTCTCACTTCTTTTTAAAGGTGTTTCCCTCTGTTAATTTTGTATTTTGAGTAGTAGTGGCCATAACTGTTCGGCCTGATGGGGTCTTACTTTGAGCCATGTATTATATGATCATTTTGATGCTGAAGTTGAATATTTTGTGTTCTCATTCCAAATGACAAACTAACAAAATAAGCAGAGCATAAATAACTTTTGTTTGTGTACCACAAAAGTATATTAAACAATGTAATGTTTTTTTATTTTGCTTTTTAACATTTTTAATAGATTCTCTTGTCACCTTTCAACATTCAACCTTCTGGTTGGTAGGACTGATGCCTTTACATATCTCTGCAGGTCTCTCTCTCCTGTCCTAAATATCTTTAGGCTGTGACTAATGGATATGTGTGCCTTGGTGAAGCAGGAGTGAGAATCATTTCAGATAGTAGACTTAAGATCACAGAATGGTAGAATACCCTGAATTGGAAGGGACGCACAAAGATCATCCAAATTTGGCTTTGACCCTTCACAGGACACTCTTTAAGAGTCCCACCATGTGCCCAAGAGCATTGTCCAAATGCTCCTTGAACTCTTGTCAGGCTGGTGCTGTGACCACTGCCCTGGGGAGCCTGTTCCAGTGCCCAAACACCCTCTGGGTGAAGAACATTTTCCTGATACCCAACCCAAACCTACCCTGACTCAGCTTTATGATGATGGCTGATCATGCAGTGTTTTCCAGCACTGATTAACATTCTCAAACTCTTGGCTGGCACAGGGATTTGGGCTTGCAGGATCTCCAGGTCCTGCCAGGCAGTGCTGAACACAGTGTGTGCTCACAGGATGTCCGTGTGGCTGAGGCTAGTTGGAGCCTGTTTCAGTCTTCTGCACAGAAGAACTGATAGTAGAAATTTGGGCATCCACTAGTTTGGTTTTCAGGACGTGCTGAGTTCCTGCAGTTTCTAGGGGAGAGCTGGTGACAACTTCTCAATTTATCCAAGCTTTTTTTCTTGCACTTTGTTTATGTTGCCTGATGCTCATCAGTGGTTAATGATCAGCACCATCCTAGGCACTCTGTGGTCTCTGTGAGCCAGCATTTCTGGTGGTGGTACCTAGCAATGGTCTAGGGAATAATGAAGGGGTCATGCCCACAGGCAGTCATTTTTCACTGCAGTTTTCCAGGAGGGGAAAGACTTTCATTACAAGACTGTTCTGCTTGCTTTAAGGATGGGAGATCAGTTCCTGGCTGGTGTTACTTTACTTTACAAAGGTAGCTTCATATTTAAGTTAGAGTCCATGTGTCATCTTTGAAGCATATTGGAAAAGACTCTGTTTTGAAATCTGAACAGATTCTATCAATAAACTACTTAAATTTTGAGGATCAGGAACTGATTGACAGCTGTATACTGCAGTAGGACTTGTCACTGCTTCTACAGTTCCAGGAGCAAAGTAGCTCCTAATGAGTGTCTTACACTGTAAGTTGTAGTAACAACTTGTTTTGTCTCTTGATTCTGTAGGAGTGAAGATGACGACAGCAGCAAGGCCAACGTTTGAACCTGCAAGAGGAGGAAGAGGAAAAGGTGAAGGAGACTTAAGCCAGCTATCCAAACAATATTCTAGTAGAGATCTTCCTTCTCATACTAAAATCAAATACAGGTTGGTATTATTTTTTGAGTGTCAGGGCTAAGCAGGTTGGGAATGACTGTTTTGTTACGAGTGGTACTCTAAAATTTTCTCAATACATGTTGATGTTCTCGACACTGAGCAAGGTCCAGAGATTGTCCAGCAGTGCTGAGCAAGTGGGCTAAAAGTGAAAGTCTCAAAAGCAGAGCTAAGAGTTCAAATGCCTTGCAGGTGATTTGGGGAGGTTTAATTTTAGTAATAACTTGTTGCTGTTTATACACATGAATTATCAGAAGAAGACAAGCTTTGGAGACTGAACATCTTGGGCAGTGAAGTGGAAAGTAAATTGGCATTGCGGCTGAGCCACAGGGAGTACTGTCACTTGCAGAGCAAGATGGGATGAGAAGTTGAACATCTCTTAAAAGCAGGAAAACCACATTATGTATCTGGCAAAGGACCACTTGGTAAGGGCATTAAGAGGAGGCAGGAGAGCCATGGAATAGCACTCAGGTAGTGGGATGTTTTGGAAGAGCTGATGTTAAGCTGCAGGTGGTTTACTTGGGTCTTGGGAAAAGAAATTTCTTTAACCAGCGAAAAAGATAATGTGATCTTAGGAATATTTTCCTATGTTTGAAATGCATCAAATTTTTTTATCTGGAGTCAGTATGGTAGAATTTAAATTAAATGTGTTAATCTAAAAATGCTCATTGTAGCTAATTGATGTTGCTCTTGTCAGTGAAATTACTGTTAAGGTTTTACTTTTGCATTTAAAAAGCTGCTTGTTTTTATTCACTAGTACTTTTCAAGATATCCACAGAAATTTCAGCAGCCTCTAGGTGGAACTTAATGTGGTTCAGATATATGTAGTTGATTCTTTTTGCTGGTGTGTTGTTACATAAAAGAGAGGTGACCATGTGTTTACAAGGTGTTTTGCCTGTTCTGCCAACATTTTTATTATCCGTCATGGTCTGGGCTCATGGAGAGGGAAAGGTTTATGAAAAGGATGGTTTAGTCTTGGTCTTCTCTGTAAGCCTTAGAGATTGTTTGCAGCAGCAACTTTGGGTGGTAAAACAATGAAGAAAGGTGACCATGATGTTTATGGATGTCCACTAGGACACTGGGATTGGACTGCTGGAGAACAGAACATTTCGTCATGGTGAAATGCAGACAGATGTTTCCATCCTGTTTTGTAGGAATTTAAGTAAGGTCTTTTCATTCATTCAAGAGTTACCAGAAGAGATGTAGTAATTCACTGTTGCAAAGGAGCACGAGCTTGTGGTGTGCAGGTCTGTGTGTGCAATGCATACGTACACAGGAGGGCTCTGCTGAGGAGTGAATAAATACATGTTTACATGGAACCCAGTTCTTGTTCCCTATCCTTACCTGTTCACCTCAGGATTTACTGGCCTTCATGAAAAAATTGTCCCCAGCTGCAGACTGTCAAACTTCAGGCTTTTTTTCATTTGTTGTTTTAGACAGACCACTCAGGATGCTCCCGAAGAAGTGCGTAACCGTGATTTCAGAAGGGAGCTGGAGGAGAGAGAACGAGTTGCTGCAAGAGAAAAGAACAGAGACAGACCAACCAGAGGTAAAAACCAAGAAACAAAAATCTTAATGCCTTTGTGGAACATTGCTTTTGCGTGAAATGTGGTGTTGTAAGAAGTTTGCAGTTCAGACAGCACGTCATGGAAGTAGAATTTAGGGTATTGGCATTATGGTTCAGAGCTATTGACCTGCAAGGGAATGTCCACTGGTTTTCATGCTGGTTTCATGCTAGCAGAAATCTAGGCCAGCCAGTAGAAAAGCATGCCCAGCTGGTACAGTATAATTGTAATGAATTGGCAATAGCTAAAGGGCTTTTTTTTGTACTTGGACAAGCAAGACGGGAAGGAGAAAGGGTAATGACTCATCTTCTGCTGTTACAGCACTGGTGTAACAACAAATCTGTTCAAATGTATGTGATTCTTTTCAGATATGGTGAAGTAATGACATAATCAAAGGGCTTTTTGAGAAATACTCATTTTTAATATTAAAGTACAGTCTCTTACACTTTAGGTTTAGATGTGAAGCTATTGCATGGCTTTCAGATTCACAGAAGAAAGTACATGTGGTTTGGACCAAACTAGCCAAGAGTTTGGGATGATCCTAAATGGGGATCCTCCAGTTGGATATATATATAATAAGAATATTTCTCCACATTTTTTTTCCTACTTGAAATAATGAGGTCAAAAAACTTCTGGAGGCCAAACTGTAAGTTTGGGATGTTATTGCTTCTCTTGAGGCTTCCTAGGGGGAGGAATCAACATGGGCATTAAGATTGAGAAGTGAGGGGAAAGTAAGCATAAGCTTGTTTCTCTTACTCTAATTCAAGACAAATTGTGAAGATTTTTGCTTTCTGATAATAGATGCTTAGGACTTAAAGAAGTTACTTAGACACTTTCTTTTAATTCTTACACCATAGAGCATACAACATCATCTTCTGTGTCTAAGAAGCCTCGGCTAGACCAGATTCCTGCAGCAAATCTTGATGCAGATGATCCTCTTACTGATGTATGTATATTCTTTTCTGTCTTCTTTCATTTTGTTACCCTGCCTTTAGGATTTGCTGTTAATGTATTATGTACTTCTAGGTGGCCTAAATATTTCAGTCAGGTTCTAATGTATTTTCCTTTTACAGCTTGCGTACTGCGGTGATAGTCCAGGGTGGTTCAGTGGTCAGATTCTGGTCCATTCTGTACAGTAATTTCACGATTATAAGC
>VRYO01002772.1:12773062-12853454 GCA_009812075.1 Sialia sialis | reverse complement strand
ATGAAAAAGGTGCAGCTTATAATCGTGAAATTACTGTAATTGGAAAGCACAAAAAATCTAGGAAGCTGAAAATACCACTTGCACTTATGGGGAATTATCACTGGCTTAGTAAGAATTCCCCAAGAGAGCTATTGAGATACCTGCAAATGTCTGTCTGCATGAGCAACAAATGCCTGCCTTTGACTATGCTTTTTATTGCTGGTATCTAGGAGTTTAGTCAAAGGCTTGACCATAAGATCTGGGTTTTTTAGTCCTGTGGTATTTTGGTCCCAGCAGTAGTGGACAGGGTAATCAGGCATACAGAATTATTTGTATCACAGTGATTAGGGAGTGGCTGGGGACAGTCTGTCAGTTACATAGCATTTTTAATTGCAGTCATCCCAAAAGCACAAACATTTTTATCTCGATTTTACTGTAAAAGAGCAAAAACCCTATTTGTATTATATTTGTTGTTACCCGAGTACTTCAGAAATCAGTCAGTAGCAAATTGTAGCCTTAGCTGGGCAGCCCAGGGCCATTTTGTATTAAGTTAAATGACCAAGCTGATTCTTACCTTCCATTTATTACTATTAGGAAGATGATGAAGATGAGGACTTGGAAGACAGTGATGATGATGACACTGCAGCTCTTCTGGCTGAACTGGAAAAAATCAAGAAGGAACGAGCTGAAGAACAAGCTCGAAAGGTAAAAATCTCACATTAAAAAGCACTTGTTTTTTTATGAACTGGTGTATGTTAAAACCGGTGTGCCTTAAGTACCTGGGATGAGTGAGAGCTGGTAAACAAAGTGCTGTTCAAACCTCCTCTAAGGTATGATGGATTTGTTCTTCCATCTAATAACTTTTAACAATTTTTTTCTTTGTAAGGCATTCTGAATGTTTTGCTCATTGAAACATTTTTATTCTCTTATCCTACACTTTATATGGGCAGTGAGTCAAGATAATCTTGATTTCATGTGCAAGTCCTCTGCGCTCAACTGTCATACCAAGGATATAGTGACATAAGTGAGCTGCATGCAATCCAGTGTAATTTAGTTTGTTAACTAGCTTTTATGAAACAAGGAATATTAATTTTGTTTATGAAATAAAGATATGTGCTTTTGGTGCTGCTTCTTATTGCTGCAGGTTTTAAACAGTAGTTGTCCTTTCACAGCTTTGGTGCTGTGTTGCAAGGAGCACCAATTGGAACTGTAAGACCCGAACTGTTTTCATGTAATTATACACAGGCAAATTCATTTGAAAAATGTCTCTGCAAAATCAAATAACAATAGAACAGTCTTCTCAGAATTGGGAAACTCAATTCACATGTAGCTTTCGCACCTCTCTATAAACAGAAACACCATGTTCTGCCCTTGAAAGGGGAGGGAATTCTCTGTAGTTCCAGATGTTTTCCTGTGAGTGGGATTAGATCCTGTACTGATGATGCTATTATGTCCTTGGTGTAAGAGAGATTGTTGGGATGGAGTGCATTAACAAAATTCCGAACTATTGATTGGTTTTCTAGGGACTGGGAGTTTTGGACTAGTTTCTGGGAGTGGTCTGTATTGTAAAACTTACCAGGTTTGAGGTTTGGGTACTGGTTCTAACATTGCATTGCAATAGAGTTTAGAGTCCAGGTATTTCATCTGCACTGCTAAAGCACTCTCTTCTGGTGGTGCATCGGAAGTAGTGGATATGTGCAGCATTCCCTCATCTGCTTTTACTAAGTGCTTTCTCTTTTTGAGAAGGGCTTAAATAATTTTAGTGCTTTTGTGAAACGTTGGTTCCTTCATCTGGAGTAGTTTTGTATGCTTTTAAACGTCTGCTCTCCATTAGTGTAAAGCAAAACAAAAACCCCAAAGAAAGAGTCTGTCAGAAAACCAAGGTACCTGTCACCTGTGTATAAACTAATCTGAGGTATTTTTTTAGAACATCCTTAAATAAACACATTAGATGCTGATCAGGAGGCTAATCAAAGGGTGCTCTGACAATGTGATGTTTTAGTGCCTCTGAACTGCTTGTAACCTTTCCTGTAGCTTAACATACAAATTCATAGTTTAATGTTTTCCATGAATGCTTAGCTGAACAGGGCTGAGCTTACAGCAGACTCTAGGAACTAAGAGAGGATAATGTTTTAACTCCTGTTGGCAGCATTGTAGTTGCAAGCCTGTTCTTGCCTAACAATATAAAAATTTACCTTTATAATCAACAAGGCCTGTAAAACCAGTGAGCTCTGCAGTTTTGCACTTAAATAGTATGCAAGGCTAAAAGCTGTACCATGCTGCTTCATTGCACGAATTGTGCTGCAGGGGACTGTTGGTACTTGATTGCCCATTTGGCCTATGAGAAGTTTTCTGCATTAAAGAATATCTGAAAGCATCTCTTGTCTCTTTATCTAGGCATTTGAGGCACATCATAAAGCAAGGAAATTGTCTTTTGTAGTAGCAACATGGTGAAAATTACTGAAAAACCCTCAACTATTCGACCACATATTCCTACGTGAAATGTACTGAACTACAAATTAAGTGTAGCCATGTGTAGGAAAGATTTTGACCTCAGCTGTCTTTGTACAGTGCTTAAAATGAAAGCTTAGGTCTGTGTGGATTTTCCTCTTTGCTTGATGGTTGAAATTATGCATCAAGATAAAACGAGATAAAACAACATAAATTGTCAATTTTAGTGTAGAAAACTTGCATTGGGAAAATAATGGTTAGTAAATTGCAGCTCAGGTGTCTGCTTCCTTTATCATATGTGGAAAGTAGGAACATAGTTATCTGTGTGAAATTCTAATTTTGTCACTAGAGGGTGCTAAAAGCCATGAAGTATTTGGGATAGCACTTGTTTTATTTTGCTGTCTCTTACAGGTATAATGTGTTACTTTTGTGGATGTTCTCTGGAGCAGGCTGTGTGATGTCCAGTGCTGCATGCATATAGAATAAATTGTGTTAGTTATTTGCAATAGTACCCACTATTGCACGCTGAGAATCCTGACCTACAGTGTTCATCTTTCACTAGTTGGTGGCAGGTGGACTCTCTTTAAAATTGTCATCTTCAGTAAATAGAGGGTGCTCTACAGGTACTTGGAATTTTATGTTCTTGTGTTTTTTTAGGGAGTAGAAAACTAAGACTATTTTCATGGAAAAAGTAAAAGCCAGAGGTGGGGGTACAGCCTTGGAAAGAGTCTTTAGGAGCAAGGGTCATGTTTGAAAAGAAGTCTTGTTTTTGTTTGCTTTAGTGTGCAGTCTATTTAGATTATGCCTGTTTTCCACAGCTTTGAAATAAGATGTTACTGGCTAAGCATTTTAGAGTTATTTTACATAAATTCTTTTTCAGATGCATGGAATTTCATGTTACTATGTACTGCAAGCCACAATTTAGACCTAATTTTATAAATAACCTTGTATTAATAATTCTGATAACTTCAGGATAATATCTCATGTGAAGTCTTAACTGTGTAGTTGCTGTTAATACTAACTGGTGTGCAGGAATGCTTCACCTGCTGAAATGCTGCTGTCCACAATAGACAGTGGGGTAAGCCAGTGGCCAGGCAGTGGGAAACTGTGGAGTGAATACCTGTTCTCTCTTCACCCTGATCATCATTCTCAAACCCCATTGTTATACAGGCAGATTAATGTGTCTCTTCTTGTCATCTTCCTGGAATATCCCTGGATCTTAACAAGATTAAGTAGGTAACTACTGTAATATATCCAGAACCTGTGCCATATGTAGATTTTCCTCTGATACTTTATTATTGTGATTTATTAAAATGCTGAGACTTCATTTAGAGTAAACTATATTTTTGTTAACAGTCTTCACTCATCACTTTGGTGTCCATTTTTAAAATTGCCATTAAAGGAGAACAGCTTCTTTTTGAATGCATCTGTTGTGAAACAGCAGTTAAAAACAAAATATGATAATCTGCTTTTTTAGGGCATCCTATTCTTTGTTCTCATCTATAACTTCCCTGATAGGTAACACAAACTTCCATAGATATCCTCTAAATCTAATTTTGACAATATTAAGAGGTTTTAATAGTTTGTCAGCCAAATAAACAGTTCCTCTCAAAGCTTGTTAACTTCTCAAAATGCTTAAGTTCCCTGCAATTATGTAGAATCATTAAATACTGTGAATGTTTTTTAAAAATTGTTTGAGCGTGGGAGTCCTCCTGACATTTCCTCTACAATTGTACTCCTGGATTATTTCTAGTAGACACTAAGATGACCAGGAAATTCTAGTTTTGAAAGCCATTTCTGTGGAATAACTCTAGGTCTGTATAAAACTATACAAACACTAAATTGATGTCTGCATTAACCATCCATGGATAGGTTTCCAGAAACATTTTCTAAATTAAGAATTACAATGCTCTTGTTTTTCAGTTTTCAGGTGCTTCCTTAGAAAGTAAATTGAAATAAGTAAAAAGAAACTTCAAACAGTGAGCAGCTGAATGTATGTGTGCACTTCTGGCAAACCTGTTTTAATATCCAGTCATCTTTTGCTTAGCTGAGAGCAGACTTTCAATTTGTTTTCTTAACAAGTTTTATTTCACCAAGTTTCTCTATAACTAAATGTATTACTTTACCAGTGGTCAGAATAAATCTTAGGTCTTCCCCCTGTTTTAGTCATGTCACAGGCTTTCAAATAAAACATCAGAAAATTAGTCTTGATAGATATTAACCTCTTCACTTAAATCTTAAGGGTCTGACTTAAACTAGAAGATCAAATCAGTGATTAAGAAAATTTACATAAAGAGGCAAAAGCAGATGGCAGAGTATGTTTCTTCATTCAGTGTTTGAGACATGCCAGGAACACTTAACCCTTGCCAGGAACTAATGATTACGTCCCTTTTCTTGTGGACAAAATCACAACAAAGCTGCATGTGGACACTGATGTTGTGATTACTTGGTGCTCCTAATTTGTGAAGTTTCAATGAATTATTTGAATCTCTGTGTTTCACAGAGTTAGTGATTTTAACTTGCACAGGATCAGATAACTGGAGTAGATCTGTACATTTTTGAATTTCATTCCCTGCTGCTAAAGGCAGTGCTGTCCTATTTGTCATTCAAAAACTAGCATTTAAATCAGTTTATGCAATTTTTTTTTTTTCAGCCTTCAATGAAATGTGGGTATTTCAGGTTTGCTGGCAGCTGCTCAGTATCTGTGAAGACTGAGTAGGATAAATAACTTTAATACAGTGGAGTCATGTGGAGAATTTCAGCACTTTCTGTAAAAGTAATCTTGCTCTGTGCAAAGGGTAGGAACTATGCTCAAAATAAACATGGTAACTATGTTTTTCTTTCCTTTGCAGTCAGAAACAGATATGCCAAGGAAAGAAATTCCCAAGATTGCCTATACCACTTAGTTTATCTGCTACTTGCCAGTCCTCTGCGACTGTAGTTGACTTTAGTCAATGCAGTTTCTTTGCTAGCAATAATCAGCTGTAAGACAGAATTCAGTTGATCCTGAAGTGCCAAGTTTTTGCGGGCAGTGTGCAAGTTGTGTATCCTAGCCTGCATTGTGGTGCAGTGGAGGTGCAGTCAGTAGAGCCTGGAGTGTGATTGGTCTAATGTGTCATAATTTACTGTGAGCACAAAAGCTGTCTTGGCTCCATGTTGTATCCTCTAGGTCTCTGCCAAGATATGAGCTCAGGTGCCTGTGGGACCATGTCCAGCAATTGGTGTCATAACCCAGAGCTAAATCCCTCCTTTAGTCTTACACTAGTGCTTGTAATATAGCACTTCTTAAAAGTGTTATTTCAGCTTTGATTTTTTTTTCTATTACCACATTTTATCACTTAATGCTTTTCTTTGTTTTCAGAAATCAAACTAAGTCAGGCTGATTGAGGCTGAAGGATATTATATGGGCTGTCAAAGCAGATAAAAGGATGACGTGTAACATGCCTTTTAAAAATCTCAGTATAGAAAATTAGAATGTGCATCTGTGTTTAGGAAGTACATTGGAGTACTATATGTGGGTTTTTTTTATGATTCTTAATGTTGGCTTTGTCTTTCTCTAGTGATTCTGAATATCTGCCATTCAAATGACTGAGTGCTTTTTGTTTCTCTTCATGCATGGTGGAGAGTGATGGAATCGTCAGCTTTGTAGGAACTGATGAGATTAAATCTGAAATGGGGAAATGGCGGGAAGAGGAACTGCAATTCCTCCTGAAAACGTGCTAGTTGACTCCAGTCAATTTTTGACTCTGAAAAAACATCATATGTGGAGTGCATTGTAGTTCTCTGTATCAGTTATCTGTCAGTGGCGTGTGGATGCATTTGCACGCATCAGAAGAAACCCAAACCAGAATAGTAATGTCTGCTTCAGATAAGGGAATGCATGATGCACAGATTCAGTAGCATGGGTCATGACTGAAGTTAATGTCTCAGAAGTTTGAGGGTGAGACTATGCTGTGCTCTACCTGCCAGCTTCAGAAGAGTTCAACTGGAGTCCAGCTCTAAAATGAGAAACTGCTGCATCTGTTTGCATATAAACTTGGAAGAATTTCTCTCCACAAAACCATTTTTCGACAGAGGACTATTAATTTCTGTCTTGGTTTGGAGGACAGGTGTCTGCTAAGAAAGGCAGGAGCCTTTCTTTGAAATGGAGAATGTCAACCCCCTCCCTCCAAATTATTATAATTTTGAAATTAAGGGGCTCTTAGCTAAGATATGGGAATTAGGAATAACAGTTTTTTACTAGGAAAATTAAAATAGAAATACAGTACAGCAAAGAAACAAACCCCAAACCCTGACAGAGTCAGAATACAACCTGACACCCCATCAGTCAGGGTGTTGGTAGCAGTCCCATTAAATGGTGGCTGCAGTCTTCTTGCAGTGACAGATGTGGTTCAGTTGAAGCAGTGGTGCTGTAGAAGGGTGCAGTTTCCCTCCAGAGATCCAGTGGTGATGTGGAGAAGTCTAGATTTCCTCTGGAAGTCCAGTGGAGAAAGGGCTACTTTAGTGCCCCAAAATGTCTGTTTTTATCTTGGTAAGAAATGTTGGGCTCTTCCCCCTGGCTGGAGCAACTTCCAATGGGATGAAGTAATTTTATCAGTCACACAGTGGGACTCAGTGGGCCATTAGCAGAAGATAACTCCCTGGAGGAAGGATGGATTGTGAAAAGATAAAGAACAATGCCCCACCTGGTTTCAATGGATGGCCCATTAGCAGAATATCTCCCATGGAGATAAGGATCACTGCCCCCACCCTCAACAGATCCTATATTGTAACCCAAGGCAATTTCTTAAAACTATCTTAGTAGTGCTACCTTCTCTTGATTAGGAATTTTTAGTTTATAGCCTTGTCATTTGCTCTCAGTGTTTTTCCCAGGCCGGTTGTGTTTTCAAAGCCTCACTTTTAATGGAGCTTTGGAGATAAAAGTTAATGGTGCAGTGCCTACCCCATTTTGGACAACACAGAGAAAAGTTTGCATGCTTGCATTGAGCTGTAATTTGCTAATGTAAATTACAATATAACAGTAAACAGTATGTGATCACCTCCTGGGAAGTACCTGAATATCAGTACTGGATTTTTGCTTGTTCCAGTGCCCAAGATTTTGCTTGGTTTCAAAGCAGTGCTTTGCATGCATGTGCTGTACAATAATCTGAGGGCTGCTGGTCTTCTGGGGGGAACTCATGGCAACAAACTGCAGTAAATTGGATTTCTTGGCTACAGCGTGTTTTGTGGAAGGGAGATGGTAAATCAAAGGTTGGCATTCTGTGCAGAAGCAGCTGCATACATTTCTTGTCTCTGATCCAGAGAAAAGTATAATTTGAATTTATATTTCTAATATGGGAGGAAATCGCTGTTTCATATCAAATATTTTTGTTCTCAGTGATTCCATACTTACTGGGATGATAATAACAGAAGTTGGACAACAAATGTTAGATTTAGAGCTGTTTGAAAATTCAAAACCTTTGTTGATATGTGTTAATAACTTCTGATTGTTTGGTTTGTGTTAAAGCACCATGGATACAGTAGCAGGAAAGAGCAAGTTTTTCCAAGGCACATATTTTAATAAGGGCATTACAGGTCTTCTGAAGTTGTGCTTTGTTTTTGAGCAATGTGCCCTTTTGGGGAGCTTTTGCCATCCCACTGTCAATTAATTGCAGCTGATTCTACTCTTTTTTTGTGAGAAGCAGTGTAATGGTAGGTGTTTTTTCATAACTAAAACTTGAGTAGATTTTGAAAAGTAAAATCTTTACCACTGATCCTGCATCATCTGGTATTTGTATGTACATTAAATCCATGTGCTTAAGAAAGCTGAGTTATTTTAAAATAGCATTTCATAGAATCACAGAATGGTCTGGGTTGGAAGAGACCTTAAAGGTCATCTACTTCCAACCCCTTTGCTGTGGGCATGGACACTTTCCACTAGACCAGGTTGCTCAGAGCTCCATCCAGCCTGGCCCTAAACACTTCCAGGGTTAGGGCCCCCATCCAAAATTTCACATACCTGATAAATTTAGTGGAGAAATACTGCAAATTGTAGGTAATAATAACTTAGTATTGACTAAATGTTGGAAGCTAGAGAACTCTGGCTAGCATCAGCATCAAGTTTAGCATTTAAACCTTGTAAACTCCAGCAGCAAGGAAACAGCTTCCTCTCTTGCGATCCTGTAGAAGTCCCCAGCAATTACAGTAATTTCACAATTATAAGCCGCACCTGATTATAAGCAGCACCTTTTTTTTTTTTTTTTTTTTTTTTAAGCAAGGATCCATGTGTAACAAAGTAACGAATTAGTAACAGAATCCCTGCCAGCTGGGTTTGGTGTCAGGTGCTCAAGTTGCAGTGGTTTTCATAGACAAGCAAAGCCTTTAAAGGCAGCGCCAGGTGCCCTCCCCGGCGGCTCTCACTTCCGGGTGGCATTTCACTGGGATTTGTCCATAAATAACCTGCACCTGATGGTCAGCCGCACTACTGGGGTAGGCTGGATTCTTCAATGAAAAAGGTGCGGCTTATAACCGTGAAATTACTGTAATTTTCTGCAGGGATTTTTTTCACAGCTTGGGAAAAACCGTGACCTTATGATTTCTTTGTTTTTAATGTATATAATTTTTAAAAGCTGTGGTTTGATTCTTCTGCAGTGCTAATGAGGCTTCAGTTCATTTTTTAACCAGAGTGTCTTCAAACCATACTGCAGAGTAGGAAACCTACTTAGTCATTCTAATTTAAAGAATTACTTTTTTTTCCCTACTAGTTCTTTCAGCAAAGAACTCTCCTTGCAATATTTGTGAAATCTTATGGAAGAATATGTAAAATTAATATTAAACATTAATTTTGAAGTCTGTAAATATTTAAGTCGATAGATGTGCTAATAGAGCTTGAAGTGTGGGCCGTGGAATTACTTTATGTTGCTTGTAGTGCATTGCTTCACTTAGGCTTGAGTTATATGCATTTGACAGTACAAGGACAAGAAAATTTGTCTGCTTCTTGAATAGGTTTATGACATCCTCTGTTCATTTCACTGTGGGGTTCTCAGTATTCTTTTTAATTGGTCCCTAGGGAAGTTGTAGTTGTAAAAACAGCTGCTGAATATAGAGAAGTTTCCTTGTGCTGTAGGGTTTCTTACCTAGTGAATATTGTACGATGGTACTGTCTTTTCTCATGAGGATAAAGAAAATCTTTTGGTGTGTATACAGTTTTTAATATAATAAACATGTATATGGTAAAGCTACAATTTACCTGAATATTTGATGTTGCATCAGAGCTAACCAGAGCTGATGTGAGTGTTGCTAGTTTGACAGTTTATTAGTTAAGCTCTGTAGCATATCTGCTTCTATCCTTATTCTCCTCATACATAAGTGCCAAACACTCTAAAAAGTCTGAGCTAAGATTTAAAGCTCCATCAAAGCTAAATAATGTGTATCTCTTCCAACTAGTAAAATAATATATCCATTTCTGGTTCTCAGGAACAAGAGCAAAAGGCTGAAGAAGAAAGAATTCGGATGGAGAACATCCTGAGTGGTAACCCACTGCTGAATCTTACTGGGCCAGCACAGCCTCAGGCAAATTTCAAAGTTAAAAGGAGGTACTGTGCAGTCTGTTCAGTGGCACCCATCCCCTTGCTGACTCTTGCTATTCTAGTCAGAAAATGTTATCTCTGTAGCTAGTCTCTGTTTCCTTCCTCAGGTCTTGTCACAAGTTTGTAGGAGATAGCTTGGGGTAGAAAAATAGATCATCTTTTCTGAAAGACTAAAATCTAATCCTAATGACTAGTTGTTCTGTAAGAGGGTAAAACTCCATTTATATGTTTTTGTACATCACACCTGATTTTCATACAAGCATACTGAAATGAAAAACTTCTGTTTTCAGGTGGGATGATGATGTTGTCTTCAAGAACTGTGCCAAGGGGATAGATGAAACAAAAAAGGACAAAAGATTCGTCAACGATACTCTGCGATCAGAATTTCACAAAAAGTTTATGGAAAAATATATCAAGTAGTGCAGTAGTGTGGAAGGACTTGATAGGTCATGGCTGTTCCCTCCCTTTTCCTCAGAATTTCAGGCTGAATGTTTGGTCATGGAGTCTCAAATGCTTTTCCAAGATCAGCAACAGCTTCATAATGAATAAGTGCTATGTATCTGGAGTTTTTATTCCTGCATATTGTTTTCCTTTACAGTTTTAATTAAACCAGTTTGTGTCTCATGAATATTTTTTTTCTTCATATGTGTTTACTTTTACTGTCCACCTTGTAAATGATAAAGAGAAGCTGATTTGCAATAAATACTGCTGTTCAATTGACAAATTGTTTTCCAAAATGCCCTATATTACACAACTTAGATAGATGTCAATATTAATGAAAGTGAGGAAGAGCTGAGTATGGTAAGTGGCGTGAACTGAAAAGAACTGTACTTTCTGTAGCAAACGGAACTTCCTCTTACAAGCTAGTTAGAAAATTAATCCTCGTGTTTAGTTTCTTTTTTCAGTCTGTGTATGTGGTCCTTCAGTGGTAATAATAGGATTGTCAGAAACTTGCAAGTGTTTTTATCAAACAAGTGATACCAAGATACCATAGTACACTTTGTTTAGTCTTCTAATGTCCATGTTAACACTTAGGTCAGTAGAAAATATCTATGACTGCAAAAAAAGCTGAAGGGTTTGTTGTTTGTTTGTTTGTTTGTTTTATTCTCCTGTCATCTTAGCTACATTTGAAATTTTGGCCAAGTGATAGGAGCATAACATTTTCAAAATGGAGTAGTTCTGTCCCTGGCTGGGAGGTGCCAGTGGCAGAACTCAAATGTATTTATGTAAAATTCTTGACCTTTTCCTTGCCTATTTATGTTCAATTGAGTTCATTCTCACAGATGCTGTTTCTTAGCATTAAGTTCTTAATTTGAAAGCTTACCTGTTTTGCTTTTTAAGAGAGAAAATGTAGATCACAATGTTTCAGATTTTTGTTTGGTATGACTGGTACATCCTGTGTAAGCTTTCCTTAGCTTTAGCTGTATTTGCCACCCTTTCACTAAGCTATGCACAGTGTACTAATGCCAGCAGCTCATACCCACCTTTACTTGGAAACAAGATTTTCAGCATGCTTAGGATCATGTGAGCTTCTGGAGAAATACGTGTCTGTGTTACTTCTGCTGCCTGCCTCATGATAGAAACAATTCTTGGGAAGCAGAAAAATGGGTGTAGTTTGTAACTGCCTTAAAATAAAGCAGTTAAAATCTTGGTATATAGGCAACATGTTTAGAAGATGGGGAAAAAAGGAAGTTAAGAGCTGTACTTGTCAGGGCCTGGCAGTGGAGAAGCCAGCTGCTGCTTTATGTCCAACCTAGCAGTATAGTTGTCATGGCAACAACAAAAAAAAAACCTCACAGTATTCTGGGATCTAATTGCTGTGCCATAGTGAGCGAGCGTAGAGTCTTACTGGATGGGGGAGACATGGAATGCCAGTTCTATGCCCCCATGGCCCCCATCATTTGTGTTCCTGAAGTAACGTAACTTCTCTTGGAAAAAATAACCCCAGATGGCTGGGGTTGAATGAGGTCTTCCACAGGCGTGTGGGCAGCTGTTCTGCATCCCTTTCTTAAATTTAGGCATAATGCATAGAAATGTGCTGGGTCATTTCTCCCAGCAGCTTCCCTCCCTCGCAGGTTCTGGAGAAAGATCAGTAGGGACACAGAGCTCCAGGCTGCAGTTTCATTTGAGTTTTTTTGTTGGCATTGTTCTCCTTCAGCTCCACCACAGAATTTGCAGATCCTATCTCTGATGTTCCCCCTCAAAGCTTTTGTATTTTAGCCTCCTGGAGTAAGCTGAGTGTCATCTAAGGACTCAGCAATACACCAACACAATATGATAATTAAGGAATCTCAAATCTCACCTTTTGGTGGGTTTTGTATCATTAATTACTGAACTTTCTTTACTAGTACTGGAAAATCTGAAGTACTCCGTAATTTTTTTTACTTTGTCAGGAAAGTGCTTTCAGTATTGATGTTTAATTTTCTACTGTGCTTCTTGCATGCAACTAGGAAAAATAAGCAGATCATTTGTTTTGTAAAACTGCAGTGTGACTATGAGTTGTCAAAAAAAATCAGATCAACATTCTACACCTCTACTCTCAGCAGAGCTTTTTTCCCATGAACCTCTATTCAGTATGACAAATAGCTTTCAACAAGGTCAGTGGACCTGGCAAAGGTGACTTGTTCCAAGGGGTGAAGTGGAAGAAAGTTAACATACAACCTTTCAAGGAAGGTATTATTTTGCAGTTCCTAGAAATGGGGATTGTTTAATCCTGTGTTTTTGTGAGCAACACCTGAATTAACTGTAACCGGTAAGTATAGACAAAGCCTATCTGCTTTATAAAGAGTTTCCCCATTGTTTATGGCTACCTTTAGAATAGCATTGCAACTGAAAACTGGGTTCTATTTTCCATAGACAGTTAAACTTCTAAGGTCTTTTTACAAAGCCTCATCTTTCAAATTTTTCTTGGAGTATGTTTTATAATACTGAAGGGATTACTGGTATGAGGAATAAAGCCTAATGATAGTCCTGCAGCTGGAAATAATTTTGCTGTGTATATACAGGGTTCTAAAATATTTAGCATCTATTTGTCTTCCTCAAGTAGATGTGGCTAAATATTACAGGCTTCTTATTGCAACCAGCAGGATTGTGAAATCCTGAAGGATGCAGATAGCATTGTTACAGGTACCAGGTAGGCATCCAATGAATGCCTGGAAAGAGTTCTTTTTTAAGAAAACCAAACCAAACATACCTTTTCTGGTGAGTTCCAGTTTCTCTGCTCACTTGTATTTTGTTTGAAGTAAAATCCTGGGGCAGGGGTGATCTGGTACTTCCTCTGTTTGCCTTGGAGTGTCTCATGGGCCGTTCAGCTGGTGCCTGCTGTGGTGACAGCTCAGTGTCTCCTTTCAGCCAGGCAGCAGGTATCAATTCCCACTGAGGTGCTGAAATTTCTCTCTACAACTACAAATACCAAAAAGTCTTTCATGCTGGAGGAGAGATCTCAACACAAGGTCAAAGCATCAAACGCATGGGAGAAATTGCCCTCAAGTGCTTCACCTCAAAGAAATCTAGGATTCAAGCCTTGAAGGGATGTGCTGATGCTCAGAAAGTGCTTCAGACTCAAGTGTTTATTCATATCTGTAGCTAGGGCAAATTGGAGTCTGAAGTTGTTTTGTTGGTTTTTTTTAAGGAAAGTCAGAATCAGATGTAGGTACTTCTCTGATTTTCTTTATTAGGGCATGGTTCTCTGCAATACAGATTCAGGAGGAGGGAAATGAAAAACCCACAGAAATATTTCCATCAATGGAAGTCCTCATTCCATCTCCTGTCAGCTTCTTGAAGGAAGTTTAATTTGTTGTTATTCAAAAACAAAACTCCATGTCTAATTTTGTCATGCCTGTTTGGAAGAAAAAAATTGGGAAACTTCTTGCAAGGAAACAAAGCCTTGTTGTGTTTTGTTGTGAGTTCAGCTATATTTTCCTTACCGAGGCAGATTGACATGTCATATCTAGTGATAGAAGCAAGTACAGCCTTGCTATCACATTTTATGTCCCCCAAGATACAGTGCAAGCAGAGCATAAATGGTCACATTTGGAAAATTTATGTTTCCTAAAATGGCTTCTCTAAGCTCTCTTTTTGAATTGTGGATAAGCAGAAAGAAGAGTAGTGTTTCCATATGTGTCACTCATGCAAAGTACAGTATTTTCACTAATATAAGCTGCACCTTTTTCATTGAAGAATCCAGCCTACCCCAGTAGTGCGGCTTATATTCAGGTGCGGCTTATCTATGGACAAATCCCGGTGAAATGCCAACCCGGAAGTGAGAGCCGGCCAAGTGGAGAGCTGCCACTGAGCAGCAGCCGGGCAGGTGGGAGAGCGGGCTTTGCCGAGCAGGGCGGGCTTGCCGGTGGCAGAGCCGCCAAGGAGCTGGTCGGGCTGGCAGCAAGGTCGCCGGGGAGTGGTACAAGCTGGCCAGCAGTGGGGTCGCCACCGCTGCCAGGCGGGACAAGCCGGGCGAGCTTGCGGCGGGGTCGCCACTGCTGCCAGGAGGGGCAGGGTGGCAGGGGACCAGTGCCGGCTGGGGAGCACCACCAGGCCGTGCCGCCGATCGGGGCCCCCGCGCCGTGGCGGGGGCACAGCAAGCGGTGGCCGGCGGGACCATGGCAAGCCGCAGTGAGCGAAGCTGCGGGTGAACGGCAGCGAGCGGGGCCACGGGCAAGCAGGGCGGGCAGGCGGCCGGGCCACCGCCGAGCGGGGCGGGCGAGTGGGGCTACATTTAAAGGCTTCTCTGGTCTGTGAAAAATGTTTGCAATTTGAGCAACTGACAGCAAATCCCGTGTGGCCCTGAGCCCGCTCTGTCCTGAGCCCACGCCACCTCCCCCGAGCCCGCGCTGCTCCAAGCCAGCGCTGCCCGCCCTGAGCCTGCGCTGCTCCGAGCCGGTGCTGCTCCAAGCCCGCGCTGCCCACCCCAGGCCGGTGCTGCTCTGAGCCCCCTCTGCCCGCCTTGCCGCATGGCACGGGGAGCCAGCGCTGCTCAAAAGCGACATGGGGAGCCTCGGCAGCCAGCACTGGGGGCAGGAGTGCCAGGACCCACGGCATGGAGGGGGAGCCTGGGGTGGCATTTAAAGGTTTCACCAGTCTGTGAAAACTGTTTGCAAATTGAGCAACTTGACAGCAAACCCCGCGATCGCAGGATTCTTTTACTAACTCGTTACTTTGTTGCACATGGATACTCGCTTTAAAAAAAACCCAAACAAACGTGCAGCTTATATTCCGGTGCGGCTTATATACGGACAAATCCTGTGGTCTGCCCGGCTACCCGGATGTGCGGCATATATTCAGGTGCGGCTTATAATCGTGAAATTACTGTAAATTAAAATAAAAACCAAAAAACACCCAAAACACCAAAACCACATTGAATTCTTATGTTGTTCAATAACAGATAGATTTTACCATTGTGGTGCTTTCCTCCTTAGACTGAGGACAGGCAGGTTGACTTTTCTGTATTTCAGACTTGACCTTGTTTTCTTGGCATAGGTGGGTGGGATGTACATGGCATACATTGGGATGTAACTCAAGAATGACCATTATATTGTGTCTGGTGGAGAAGTAAGATTGAAAATTAAATAGTGACTATGTCTAGTTTTTAAATTGCTTTAATTGACTGTTGGAATATACCAAAGGATTGTGTAGTATTTTTCTTTCTCCTTTGTAGAATCTGACCAGTAGCTCAGGACCAGAACCTTCATGTCACTGATTTTTCCAAAAATTGTCATTTCAAGTGAGAAACTTCCATTAAAAAACAAAAACAGACAAAGGAAAAAACAAGCACAAAAGCCTTTGGAATTCTAATGTGCCTAGTGCAGCTCTAATGAGAAGAAAGGGTTATGTCTCCTAATCGAGATCCCAGTTTGCCACCAAGCCTAAGGAATACATTCTGAAGTAGAGAGAAGAAGCACTGTGCAGGAGGTGAAAGAATGGAACAGAGAAATCTGATTTCTCTCTGTTGAAATCAGTATCATCTGCATAGGAAAAGATTATTTCTAAATTGTATGCTAGAATATCACTTGAAAGAACACAGTTTTTATCTGTTATGGTAAGTTTTATGGAAACAGGATGTAAAGCAGGCTATATTCTGAAGAGCTTAAATGCTCAGAAGTCAGGGTGAAGGGCAGAATGAAAACAGGTGAAAAAGTTGGATTTGGATGCTGAGTATTGAGCTCATCTCCCCTTGGTATGTGTGTTACTTACAAATCTGCCACTCCAACAGTTTTTGTCTCAGAAATACTCCTGTTAAGAAATTGGGCTACTTCTGTTTTTTCTCAGTTGTTTCTAGTGGATGGGATTTCAAGCAGTTGGGCTTCCTCCAGTGAACAATGGTTATTTTTCCTGCTCTGGGAGAACAAGCTGTGAATTGGAGTTGGATGACGGTGAAGGATACATCTGACAGTTAATCTGCTTACTTTCAGATGGGATCCCTTTCTATGGGGTTGTCAAGTTGAAGTTGCTGGAACATGGGTGTTTGGGATTGGTGCTGAAACCAGGCAGCAACGGAGGTTGCCAACATCAAACAGAGTGGAAGAAGTTGGGGTCCTGTTGGGATTCTTCTGGTGATGAGAACTGTCACTTGCACCCCTGAAAGGACTGCATTAAACTGATTTCCCCAATTACTCCTCCTATCAGTAGATGGATTCATCGCATTTCTCACTGCAAGACATGTTTGGGGTAGTGCTGCAGTATGATTTATTTTAGAAGGTAAGGACTTCATTGGAACTTCTTAGCAGTTTGAAACTTTGAGGGTTGAATTAATTTCACTTGGAGCACAGATAAGCTGATGGTAACAACAATAAATCATGTTTTCTGAGAGCTACAGAAATTATTCATAGATGCTGAAATCTCTAGATGCTTTATGCCCACTTGATATTTTAATTTATGCCTACCTCATATTTTAATTTATGCTTGCTTTTCAAACACCAGCTTTTAAAAGTACAATAATTTCACACTCATAAGCTGCACCTGGTTATAAGCCACACTTCCGGGTAGCCAGGAAGACCATGGAATTTGTCCATAAATAAGCTGCAGCGGGTGATAAGCCACACATTTATTTTTTTTTTAAAAAAGCAAGGATCCATGTGCAACAAAGTAACAAGTTAGTAACAGAATCACATGATTGTAGGGTTTGCTATCAGGTGCACAATTTGCAAACAGTTTTCACAGATCTGCAAAGCCTTTAAACACAGCCCCAGGTGCCCTCCCTGTGCCGCAGGCCCCAGCACTCTCGCCCCCGGTGCTGGCTGCCGCGGCTCCCCATGCCGCTCAAAAGCAGCGGCTTGGTGGGCTGGCTGCGCAATGCCGGCAAAGTGGCAGTAAAAAGCGGTGGCAAAAAGCAGCAGCAAAAAGCAGCGGCAAAGTAGCTCAGCTTCGCGCGAAGGTGACAAAGTGGTGGCTCCCTCCCCGGCTGGCTAACACTTCCGAGTTGGCATTTCACTGGAATTTGCCCGTAAATAAGCCGCACCTGGTGATTAGCTGCACTTCCGGGATCGGCTTGATTCTTCAGTGAAATAGGTGCGGCTTCTCAGTGTGAAATTACTGTATATTCTCTATTTCGATGTGTCCTCTTTGCAAGTGAGAGAAGGAATAATTTTAGAAAATTCTGGAGCGAAATAATTAAAAAATAAAAAGCAAATGAAAGTCCTTCTTTATGTAATAGTCCTTTCTACCATTTGTTCCAATAAAGAATGAAAGCCAGATGGTGTTATGTGGATGTTAGAGCAGGGAATTGTAATCAGGGCTCTGGAGTCTCTTTGCAGCCAAGATGGTGGCCCAGATTTTATTCCTCTTGATGGGGTTGTGTTGCAGAACTTATATTCATGGAGTAGGGCAGAAAGCAAAGGGATGAAGCAATGATTTTAGCCCTGCTCTGAAATGGGAGGGAATCAGGGTTCAGGTTTTGGCTGCTCTTCAGCTTTTGTGAATTTACAGGAGTGGCGCATCCATGTAAACTCTTCCAGTCCCAGCCCTGTATCTGAGGAGAGAGCAGAGTGCTTGCATCCCAGCTGTGTCTAGCTGTTCCTGATGAAAGTGGGTGTACCTTTACTCTTGTGGTGCTGAACCACCTGGAGCAAGACAAGGACCCACCTTAGAAAATAAGGTGGTCACAAGAGAGCTGCAGATGATCTGAGTTAATGTTGCTCAAGGCAGGGGATAAGGGGATAGCAGGAGAAGTGCTCAGTGTTGGTCACTTGACTAAGTTCATACTTTCCAGGTCAGACTCCTGCAGGAGGATAGAGCTTGGGACATGCCTTTGGCTACTGAGATGCCTCTTAGCTCAGCTGTAGCTGCAGAGCATGAGAGCATGTCTGGATGCAGAGTGAGAATGCCTTTGACATGACAATTTTGTTAAAATTACACATTTTCAAAGTCAATAGTTTTCATCAATTAGCAGTCATGAGTACCAGAAACATTGTTAATTTTACTCTTCCTTTTAATAGAAAGCTACTAGCAATTGCTGATTGTAAATGGGAGTACGTGTGGATAAAGCTTTTCCATTCCTTACTGCTATAGCCTTGCTGGCTCCTCTTCAGCAGTTGGTGGTTTGGAGTGGGTTTGTTATTTAATTTAATTTTTTTTTTTTTCCCCAATAATTACTCCTTGCCAAGAGTATCAAATCTGAGAACTGCAAGAAAATTGAGAGATGCTGCAGAGTGCCTTGGTACAAGGGAATGTGAGGAGGGATTTCACAGAAGACCTGGGGCATGTTTGGACTGCACTCAGCTGGAGGGGAACAATGCAGAACTAGCAGATGCAGAAAGTTACAGGAAAAAAGATAATAAAATGGTGAAATTAAGTAAAGGGAATAGATCTTGAGATCTACAGGGAATAGATGGGAAGAAGTGTGATGGATAAGCAGGAAAGATGAGCAGAGTAACATAGGCAGAAAGGAGCTCTTCCCATTCCTGCAAGGTGCTTTAGACAAAGAGGTGATAACTCACTAAGTGGGACCATGTGGGCTCGTTTGTCTGTTCTCCAGGGCTCAGCAGCACTTGTTTCAGCTGCTCCAAAGAATGAGTTTCAGACTCTCAGCACAGATAGTTGCTCTTTTGACAAGCAGTTCAGGGGGCTGTCAACAGGCTTTCCAAAGCATTCAGTGTCTGCGGGAAAATCTGAGCAACATCTGAGATTGTGGTCAGTCAAGAGGCATCTGAAAGGGAGATGGAAGATTTTAAAGCCCTAATTTCTGTCCTAGAATGCTCAAAAAACAGTGCTCTGAGATGTTAATCCTGTGACTGGCATGGCTCTGATTTTATGCCAATGTTATACTGCTGGCTATAGTGGAGTTAGTCTTGGTGCTTGCTGTAGTAAATGGGAGAGAAAGACCAAGTTGTTTCTGAATACCTGGATTTTTTTTTTTAATGTGAAATACAATTTCTAGAGTGAAAATGACAATAAAACAGAGAGCTTTTTAATATCCTGGACATTCTTAGAGTCAGCTATGTATTTTCCTGCCAAATGCAAGGAGTCTGGTAGGATGAGCTGTTCCTGCCAGCTGCAGGGACAGGGAATAACTAAGTGTTTGAGAATGCCAGCTCCAAATCCAAAGTGGCAAGCTGGGCATAGGAGGGATGGTTTGATGCTGAATGGCATCATTATGGACGAACCCAGAAGCTGTTATTCCTAAGAAAAGAGATTTGTCAGGAAGCTGAAAACTCTCCAGAAGTTTTCTTGGCCAATGAAGCAGAAACAGAGGAAGTATGGGGGTAGTGGAGTGGGAACATGAAGGACACAGTGGGACAAGCACTGGGTCTTCAGTAAAACCAGCTTCTGGAAATCGGAAAGTGAGTCTAGGGCTTGGTCCTTTTGGGGTTTTTTATCCAGCATTCAGTAGGCCAGAATAAATTTTTTTAAATTTCATTTTGAGGCATTTTATTTCCTTTGCTATCTTTTTATTTCACTTCATTTCTTGATTCCTCATTTCATTTACAGTAATTTCACACTCATAAGCCGCACCTGGTTATAAGACGCGCTTCTGGGTAGCCTGGAAGACCACGGAATAAATAAGGCGCACCGGGTGATAAGCCGCACTTCTTTTATTTTTTGAAGCGAGGATCCATGTGCAACGAAGTAACAAGTTAGTAACAGAATCACATGAGTGCGGGGTTTGTTGTCAGGTGCTCAATTTGCAAACAGTTTTCACAGACCAGCGAAGCCTTTAAGCGCAGCCCCAGGTGCCCTCCCCGTGCCGCGGGCCCCAGCACTCCTGCCCCCACCGCCCGCCCATCCTGCTCGGCAGTGGCCCCGCCCCCTGCCTGCCCCCCCCGTGAAGCCCGCTCCCCACTTGCCTCCCGCCCGCCCGGCCACTGCTCCATGGCAGCTCCCCAGCTGGCTGCGGCTCCACGGCAGCTCTCTGCCTGGCCGGCTCACACTTCCAGGTTGGCATTTCGCTGGAATTTGTCCATAAATAAGCCACACCTGGTGATTAGCCACACTTCTGAGATCGGCTTGATTCTTCAGTGAAATAGGTGCGGCTTCTCAGTGTGAAATTACTGTATTTAATGAAATGACATAATGAGATTTCAATTAAATAATTTCAAGAAATGGAGAATTTTCGTGAAGGAATTAAGTGAAAGCATTTAATTGGAATTGAAAGGAAGTGCATCAAAATGAAGCAAAAACCATGAAAAAAATTTCATTGAAATTCTAAGATTTTGTTTACTTTCATGAAATGAAGGATTTTTGTTTCAGGGTACCCAGATTGCTCACTCCACATGTTTTGAACCCAGCCATGGTGATGTGGATCTCAGCAGCAGGAATTAGCTGCCATTAGGGTTTGACCAGTGCCTAAGCAGTCCTGGAGTGCGGCACCCTTCCAACAAATGCCTTGCACAGTGCAACTTTGGAGCTGCTCCTGAAGGGAGCCTTGAAATGGCACGCCCCTCCTCCAGCGAGCTGAGGAACAGCTCCTGTGTTCAGAAAAGTCTCTTCTACTTAAAACTTCAAGTACATTCTTCACATGGGAAAAATCTTGCTGCTAGTGAAAGAGCCAAGGGGAAAGCTGACATGTGGGATAAAGGCTGTCAAGTGCTGGTTAATATTTGCTCTAAAGCAATGTGTGAAATTCCTCCCTAAAATTGAAATCTACCTGTTTTGGATCTGAACAGTTCAACTGGATGATGGTGCACAAAGGAATTCTGCACCCAGATGCTATGTAATAAACTAGTTTTCAAATGCAGATCCAGTTCCCATGAGGACACGATCCCATTTTCTCACTGCAAGCTCAAAGCCCTGTGGTTAGATCAAGCTCTTTTACCTGGAAAGGCCTACATTTCAACAGGCCTGGCCATAGCCAGAGGTCACTGGGGAATAACAGAAAAATTTCCCTTAGTGTGAATGTCTAGCTCACTCTAGGATCAAATTTTTCATACTCAAACTTTCTTTTGCCACTAGAAGTGATCAGATTTCTTTTCCTCCTTCTTCTTTTTTCTTAATTTTCTTGTTTCCTGTAATGAACCAATTTTTTTTATTGCACTTATTCCTATTCTTGTTTTTCTTATTTTCTTGTTCTGATTCCTCTTCTTTTTTATTTACAGCCTTATCATAGGATGGTTGGGATTGCAACGGACTTTTGAAGGCCATCTAATCCAACCCCCAGGCAATAACAGCAGACATCAACTAGATCATGTTGCTCCTAGTCTGTCTGAGTCTTATTCCTCTTGGTCTCTCTCTCTTCATCTACTGCTGCTACAATTACTGTCATTATAACACCACTGGCAGTAGCATCATCGTTACAAGCTGGACTCACCAAAGACCAAGAACCCGCATCCCAGGGCCTTTCCAGTTAAAGCACCAGACAGGATGAGCCAGCAGAGGGAGTGGTTCCCACTCTGTTTCAGCACAGGGACAGACACTTTGTTCGAGCTGGCACTCCCAGGAGCTGCCCATGCCTGCTGGAGAATGGCACAGAGGACCTGTTAGGGGTGGATGGGGACAGGGATGAGGTAGGCTGGTGGTGCAGTGCTGTTCGGGGTCGGGTGAGGCTTCAGAACCCTGCAGTCAGAAGAGCCAGCACACACAGCCATCTGGGTAACACGATAAGGCACTCATGGCATCTGAAAAGAAAGGCTCAGCCATCTAAAAAAAGCCCTGTGGAGGGGATAAGGCATTATTTAACACCTTAAATGAAAGGGCTCTGACATGTGTGCCAGATTTAGGCTTGAGGAATGTGTACAATGGTTTCATTTCAAAACCAGAGGTGCACAGAGCTGGCATGCAAAAAATAATAATCATGATCAACAAATATCTTTATTTACAGCTTGAGAGCATGATTTGGGGCTACCACACATGGCCCCACTGTGCAAGGCACTGTACAGGTACCTAGATGAGGGTAGCCCCTTCCTCTTAAGCTGTTCAGTCTTAAAACTGAACGGTAAAACTGGTGGCACATGAGAATCTGACTGTCTGGGCTTTCACTGCCTATTTCTGGTGGGTTTTGCTGGAAAAATACATTAGAAGCAGCAGGGTGAGAGGGTGCAGTAGAGAAGTAGGGTAAGATGTGCACTGAGAAGATGAAAGCCAGAGCTACAAGGGGGATGCTACAAGAAAGCCAGAGAGAGTTTTTACAAGGGCATGTAGTGATGGGACAAGGGGTAACTGCTTTAAAGGGGAAAAGATTAGATTGGACATAAGGAAGAAATTCTGAATTGTGAGGGTCATGAGATACAGGCTGCCCAGAGAAGCTCTGGATGCCCTGTTCCTGGAAATCTTCAAGGCCAGATTGGATGGGGCTTTGAGCAACTTGGTCTCATGGAGTATGTCACTGCCCAGGGTAGGGGTGTTGGAACTACATGTGGTCTTTAAGGTTCCTTCTATGAATTCAGATTTACACTAAGCAGCAGGTTTTTTGCACACCAAATTGCATTGCAATTTTAATAGCATGCCTATTAAAGAGTCATCTTAAAAATGCTCCACTTAGTAACTGGCCAAGCAAGAGGACCTCTATCTCCTCACACCTTGCAACACCCTTCTCCCTCCTGGAGCTTCCTTCCAGCAGGATTTTTCCTAGCTGGGCTGATCAAGGCCCAAACCAGGGACTGGTGGAGGGATGTCAGCTGCCATCACAGTCCCCTGTTCGCATTCTGAGCCCATCTGTCCTGGAGGAAGCTTCACATGCCTGGAAAGTCACTGGCTGTCCACGCTGCTTCTGCAGGTGGTGCTCCCAGGGCATGCAGGCACCAGGGGAGCCATGAACAAGGAGTCGAAGAGTCCACCAAAGAGCTGAAGAAGCCACCACAATGGTTGTGTGAGTATGACCTCCTGAGAGGTGCTGGCACCGCCATCCTCCAACTTTTAGCCTGCCAAAAGCTCAATCGCTGCCTCATCATGTAGTACCAGGGAAAAAAAATGTTCCCTTTCAGCACTAAACTTTGCTGCAGGTCTTCAGCCTCTCACAGGATGGAGGTGAGGCGGGGCTAGGTCTCATCTCTTAATTGCTGCCCTGCTTTGTGTCAGACTGGAGGGCACAGGACTGAGTTCTGGACTGCAGCAAGGCCATACAGGGTTACTCTGGAAACTATGCACACCGATATTCTGTTCATCTAAAGCTGAAGTGGTCGGTATGAAAGAAAATAGCTTGTGGTCTTCATACCTCGAGTCAATGAATTCCTGGGCCTTTTATAGCTCAGGAATGCTGGGCACTCGTGTTTGGTTTTACAAGGCTTCGAAGCCACAGCTTAAGGTCTGGATGAACATTAATCACAGTGGCACAATGACAGCTGCTCTTTTTTACCCCTCTCTCGGGTGGGACTGCACTGTGGACATTGTAGCCTGCTTTCTTCACTTGCATTAGTTTGCAGAGAGGGGGCTTACTACCTTCAGGCTGACTTACCTGCCTCAGAGTGGCCAAGGAACACAGTGGGGTGCTCAGACCAGCCCGGTTTGTTGGATTGCATCCACACCCCAGACTGGGGATCCCGATGACAAGCAGACACCTGGCAGCATCCTTCCTGCCAGGGAGTGAGATCTGAACTTTTCATGTTTCACTGCAGTGTACCTTAAGTTCAGATCCAGAGGGTATTTATAGATATTTACAGGTATTTACAGAAATCACAGCTTTTCCCCAAGAATGCACCTCACTGCTGTTTGTATGTTTTCCCCCTCAAACTTTGGGAGAGGAAAGGCCCAAACATGGTAACAAACCAGCACAGAAGAGATGTCACAGCTGCACAGTGCACTGAATCCAACTGAATCCTGAAAAGGTCTTGTCATTTTGGATGAGACTAGATTTTGGAATGCTTCTAAATGGCAATCTTGCTAATATTTTTAGCTCTTCTGAGTTCTTTCTTTACATTATGTAGGTCTGTTACTTACTTTTGGAATAATGGATTTTAATGTTTAAACAAATTCACTCTGGAAGTTTGCTACTTTGCATGTTTATTCCTGACATTAATATGCAAAATATATTTAACCTGCAGACAGTGTTACAGTGATATTCTTTTTTTTTGACTGGAGCACATCTGTGGTGAAGACACAACCTAAAAATGGAATAAATCTCTTCCTTATTATACCTGAACACAGCTGGCCATGAGGCTTTTCCCATCCTAATATTGGTTTGGCCATTGTTAGTTTATTTTCTTCCATGGCCTTGAAAAACAAGATATATACCAAATATTACTGTCAAATCCTGAAGGAAGTCAAAAAGCCACAATCTCAACAATCACGAAACTTTTGTCCTTGGCACAAATAATAATTCCAGCTGCCATGTCTTGAAGATTGAGAGTGATCAGATGGGTCAGGCTGACCTGAGCTTGCACAGGGAACACGCAGTGCTGGGATCTTGGTCAAGAAAACTTCTCCTTGAGCTTCTGCAACGCCCTGGATCTTTGCTGACACACTCCTGCTCAGAACAGGTTGGTTTTTTACAGGTATGCAAGGATCTGCGGAGAGAAGGTTGGGACAGGCAGAGAAGAACTCATAGGGGAGAGAGGCCCTCAGTGGCATTCATGCCTTTCATGCCTCCAGCTCCCTGGGACCTGATTCAGGAATTTTTTAACAGACACTTTCAAGAGCATGTGAGAGCCTGCTGAGCAAACCTCCCTAACTCAAAGCCAGACACTTGGCTAACTTTTGCTCCCTTCCCTCCATTTATTTCAGTTGCATAAACAAACATAGGAACAATATTTCCACCAGGCTGGAGCATTCCCCTTGCCAGCACAACAGCATGAAATGGGATCTGATCTTTATTCCATACTAAGCATAGTATATAACTCAAGAACATCTAGATATAAAAGATATTTAGGTACCTCGCTCACACTTATCCAACATGTGTCAAATAAAGAAGACCCAGATCCTCAGGGAAAAAATACAAAAAAATCAGTGGTAGTTCTATGCTTAGCAGGAACATAGGGCTAAAAAATATTCGTATCTTCACCAAAGTATCTCATTAAATTTCTTCTCTCATTTCCTTCCAGTGAAGACGATCTCACTAAAATAATCTCTTCTTGATCATCTATAAAATCATGCTCTTCTTGCTTGGGCAAGGTCCCAGTTTGGTCCTCTGCCCTGGAGACCCACTGATTTCATGCCCACATACAACTACTGGTGTCACCTGCTGTGGGGCCTTTCATTAACATCTGTGAAAAATGGAGAAGATGCAACCTTAAAAGTCCCTGAGGTCTCCCCTCTTAGTTTCAGCACATTGTTTGCAAAGCTTAAAGAATTTTTTTTAAGTCCTTTCTTCAGGAGGACTGAACGTATTCACACTGGAAAAGTGAGAAAATAAACATGTTTATACATTTATTATCTACAATAGTAAGGCACAAATTTAAACAGCAAAGAATAAGAAATCTTTGGCTGACCAACAATATCAACATTTGCTGGGGGTGACACATAACGTCCTTCATTTCCCCCCCTATGTACAAATAACCCTCCAGCTGTACAACATTGTACACAAACTTCTCTATACAACCAACAACAATAAAAAATGACAGTATTTTACAACTAGTTATCACCAACATCACCTGGAATGGCTACAGCACAGTCTCCCAAAAACACGAAAGAGTTCAAAGAGCTGGGAAAGCCAGCGCAAACGGAGCAGTGCCGCTCTGCTCAGCGGGGCTGACATATGGCAGTAGTACTCCATGCAAGTCCTGCTAGTGCTTGGGCTGGAGGGAGACACATCAGTTCTCCACACCTTCCCTCCAGGAAAAGTAACATCTCTTGAGTTCAACACAATTGGTGAGAATGAACCTCTTGGTTTATTTGAGCTGTTGCCTACATTGAGAGCTGCCTACACACTGTCTCTAACAGTTTCCTATATGTGACCGTCAAGTGTAAAGCCAGAATTGGATAACAGAAACTGGAGAGACTGTGGTCTCTCCAAGGAGCAGTGCTGTACTCTAGCTGACTTGGAGAAATGGAGCTGAACCACTACCAAACATAACTGAGAGCTGATCCATGCTGATCCAGCACTGTTTCTCCTGGACGCCTCACTGTCTGCCTGCACACAACTTACTGAAGTGTTTCAGCAAAAGAAGTATTACAGCTGGTAATGAAATGCTCAGGGACTTCCAAGCACCTGGGTATCCTTATTTCTTGGATAAAAAATGATGCAATTAAAAATTCACCAACATTTTACTTTCCATTCCCTTCCTCCTGCCCCATTCCTACCACAGATGCTTGAAGAAGGGCCACTAAAGTGGGTCAGTGGTGATGTCACACGCGGTCCCGGCTTTTATGCAAACTATTACAACATTTAAATTAACTTTAGAGAAAAAAAATACCTTACAAGGCATATATTAAGCTGCATAACATCTTCCAAGGGTTCTGCACCTTTGGATTCACAATGCAAAGCTGCTAATACTTGAAACACAGAGTTTGCTTCCTGCACAACCTACCTACCTACCACTATTTTGTTTAACAAGTGCAAAACTCAGAAAGAGGGTGACAACAACAAACGTCTAATTCTAGGTACACACAAAAATAAGTGCATAGCTTTAATATAGCAATTTTGTTCTTTTTTAAAAAAATGTATCAGCCAGGCAGCATTGAGCACAAGGCTCTGGCCTTGTGAACCTGTGAAGGCTCTGAGTTCACAAGGACTTCAATTTTCAGCAAAAGCAGAGTTTAAAATGCCTGGTGTTCTCAAGAGTCAAGGGCTCTGATCTGTCACCTATGGGAAGAGGTGACCTCGAGCCAGCCCTGACTGCACAATTACTTCTAGCACCCATCACTTTTCCACTCTAGGCAACTTCATGTTAGATCCCATCGTTCTTTTTCCCAAAGCCAAGCTCTCCTTAAAGTCATTATGGTGCACCACAAGACTCAAGGAACCACAAAGCCAGTACAGAAATGCCTCACAGCGGAAAACTGCCCCATTGGCATGTGCAGTGCACGAAGCCCCGAGTAACACAGTGAGTGAGTTGGCTGCCTCTCACTGCATTCAGGGACAAAGCTGAAAATAAGAAATGTTCCACCCTGGGTAAAATAAGGTGAAAAGAAACCGCAGCTCAGCATAGAAGACACATGATGCTCACATACTGCTTTGCAGTTAAACTCTTCCCAGCCTGCTCCTGCACTCCTTAACGTCCAATCCCACATCAGCTTGAACAGAAGGTTTGTATGCACAAGGAATGTAGGATTTGGCTATTAGAATTGAAAGTAAGGAAAAATCTTGCTCTTACCACAAACACATGGATTCTTCCAATATTAGGAACCAGTGCCCAGAAAGAGGTACCTTCTCATCTCACATGCAAACCCAGCTTAACTCCTCTAAAAACAAACCCATGCAGCTCCCCTCTGAAGGAACTCTGTAATGCACAGCTATTTAGGGAGCTGCTGTGATCCTCCCCCAGCTTTCCCTCCTGAAACTTTCCTGTGCTTACAACAGGGTTTGCTTGCTTCAGCAGGGTCCCTCCTCCCCATTCTACATTCATCCACCAGGAGAATTCCAGCCAACAACTGCTCCTATCAAAAAAAGAAGTCTCAGCAAGCTCTGAGGTTGCAAGACATGAATATTTGTACTGTGAATTTGGCTCCAAGAGAAACACTTGTCCAGCCAGGAAAGAAGCACCTGACCTGCCTGCCCAGGAAAGCCACACCAATGCCACTTCAAACAAATACTTACAAGAACTTGCCGTGTACATCTACAGACCAATTACTCACAAAAATTAAGAAGTGAAATTTTTGAGACTGAAACCTTTGAGAAATGCATTGGTACTGAGGAAGATGCAAGGTTTTCCCGATTACTCAGAAACTCTCTCTGGCCTCTAAAGAGACAGGATTTCCCTCCCTGTCCTGGTTGCAGAGGCAGGAAAACAGAGCAGCAGCGTACAACCCGTCTGTAACTTCACTACTTTCTCTTCATGCCAGAAAACAGAGTTTCCTTTTTCCTCAACACTTCCCTTCTCACATGACTTTCCATTTTCAACAACCCCTTCTGTTCAGAAAATCTCAGATGTTCATTTCATCACTCCTCTTCAGTGCTCTTGACTTCTTGCCTGGTCAAAAGTCTCAACATATCAGACTCTAGCTTCAATTTGGGAACACACTTTGTCTTTTTTCAGACTCGCAGGGTTAGTTTTCAAGGTTGGCACACCGAGAACCATCTTAGGCCTGGCTGCACACACACAAAAGCCCAGCGATGCTGTCCTCTGCTCAGATGAGGACTTCCATCATGTCTGTATCTGGAAACTCAGGCTTGTGGAGCAGGCTGCTCACTCTGCCTTTGCTGTCAGGCAGCTTCCCGTGGCTGGAGTTCTCTGCAATGGAAAGAAGGGAAAGTGGTCTTCAGTCCAAATTCAACAGCAAGTTGCTCAAACCAAATATGAACCAAATCCTTGAAGGTGGGGCATCCTACATACTGAACAAATTTGTTTGGGACACTAAGAATGTGTGATGCTGAATTGCCCACACAACAGCAGGTGTGTCCGTGTGCACAGACCCCAAGGACAGGAACAAAGATGGTATTTAAGAGATACAGACCAAAGAACCTCATTAGCTAAAACTGTAGAGTGGTCTGAGTTGGAAGGGATGCTAAAGACCATCTAGTTCTGTGATAGCCAGCCCTTTTAATTATATATAGCATGTTTTAAGAGGGAAAACTTGCTTTTGAGAGATGATGAATGTGTGGGCTTTTTCAAAATAAATGTTTCCTTTGCTAGAGCTGAAAAACAGCAGTTTCTACCTTTCAAAAATAACTAAAATTGTACTTCTTCATCCCCCCTAAAAAAACAAATCTCCCCTTTCTCCTTACCATTTCCCCAGCTTTCCTTTAAAAATTAGGGAGAAAATGGTGCTTTAACTAACCATGATTTCAGTTGAAAAAAAAAAACAGAGAAGAGTGAGCAGGTGTGGAGTGTTTTCGAGGTGTGAAACCATTTTATATCTGGCAGTGTGAGTAATTGCAAATTCTGCCTGCCACAGATGAATGGAGCTCTACAGAAGCTGCCAAGCACAAAGCTCTGCAAAGCCACTCTGGGCAGCCTTAGAAAGTTCTCTCTCTAAATTTTAGTTTCCCTGAAGAAACCTCCACCGTACCTTACAAACCATGGCAGCATCACAGACCCACACCTTGCCCCCATTAATACTAGTATGTCTCTGGGGATGGCTGATAGCCCAGACGTGCGGACATTTTGCCCTGACGGGGGATCTGGCAGAGCTCACCCAGTTTCTCGCTGGCCACTCGTGTCCCCAGGGGCCGTGGGGCTGGGCTGTGTGATGGGGTGGTGCCCAGGCGTCCCCGGCCGGGGAAGGAGGCAGTGGCAGGCCAGAAGAGCTCAGCGGTTTTGTCTGTCTGGGTGCTGCTGTCCTTGCTGCCTGTCTTCGCATGGGAGGCTGCCGGAACTGGGACGGGCATGCAAGACAAGGAGGGCAGAGGTGGAGGCAGTGAGGGGCCTGATGGGTGGTCATGGTTCTCCTTTCCCAAGAGCAGCCCTGAAAACACAGAGAGGTCAGTCACATCCTGGCTCAAATATATGTGCTGTCCCCCATCCCACCCCGGAGCTACAAGAGGCTGGGTATGGCTCCAGTAATTCAGTTCAGCTTGGCTTTTCCCCTTGATGCTGTTTTTTCTGGCATCCACATGGTACTTTCCTACAAAACAGCTTTTTGAAAGCAGCTTCCCCTCCCTGCCTCCCCTTCTGCACACTCACCCCAGTGGCCCTTACTCCTGACACAGCCTTGCACACCTCCACACCCCCATCCTACATGGCCCCAAACAATGGGCAGTCCTGCACTGATTTTCCCATTTATCTGCCACACCACATCATGCTGTCCTAGCCAAAGGGATGATCACTCTCTTGATTAACTTTATTCAGGCTTTATTTCCAGCCCAAATTTGTTATTTACTCCCATAAAGTTGCAAACATTATGTGCTTGTGTCTGGGAAGACTTCCCTCAACTATGGCGTTCTATAATCAGTGCTGAACGATTTAATATGATTAAAAATGCAATTAAGATACAATGCAAGGGTAAAGAATGACTGTTTTTTGACTTAAGCACAAGGACACACATTCTGCGCATGGAAAGTGCTCTGGAAATGAGCTGTCAGGGCAATGCATGCCAAGGCACTTTTGCTGAGCTCAAGCAGAAGGATTAGGATGAAATGATGGATGAACCAAAGCTTAAGCAAAAGCTGAACTCACCTATGCTTCCCTTCCAGAGCTTTTCCTCCTTCCTCTCCTCAGCGATCTGGTTGCTGGTGAGAGAGGTCTGGCGCGAATGCACGCCTGTAGCAGCGGCGATGGAGGGCACGGACCGGGCTGGTCGCAGGCTGGCACTGTCAGCTTTCCCAGGGTCCTTCCGTGACCGCTGCTGAAGGACCTTGATCATGGCATCCTTCTCGATTATTTTGGCATGGAGGTTCTTTATTCTGCCAAAATATGAATGCTCTGCTTACAGGAATGAAAAAAAATATTCATATAGGCAAGTCTCCACACCTGGAG
The DNA here is from genome assembly GCA_009812075.1 of Sialia sialis. Lineage (NCBI taxonomy): Eukaryota > Metazoa > Chordata > Aves > Passeriformes > Turdidae > Sialia > Sialia sialis. Next base: position 12,822,580 of record VRYO01002772.1, on the reverse strand, counting down.
GCAGCAGGGAAGTTCCCAGGCAGATGCCCTGCTGCTCCATTCTTTCTGGTTTTGGATACTTGGACAAGACAGTTCCTCCAAGGATAACCATGCACTGCAACACAGACAGCATTTCTAGCTATTAAGCCAGAACTTTTCTGCAAGGTTAACTGAACCCATCTATGCTATGGTTTTACTAACCCAGCAGGAGCAGTGGGCAGTACCCTGACCAGGCCTCACATTGCTACTTCTACAATACAAACACATATGCAATTTTCACCCTGTAATACACTGGGGCCAGATCTGGAAACCATGCTTTGGCAGACTGAGTTAACCTCAAGATTCAGATCTGTTGTCAGCTGGAGTAAAGACCTGCTGAAGTGAGTTCCTTTTGGTTTCTCTAAGAGATGGTCTGGGCTCTTCCTTCTCCCTCACTGCTGCACAAACAATCAGCACATGGTGTTCAGAGCTGAGCAAAGCTCACTGCTTCCCTCATACAGACACTAAAGACTCTCAAATCACTAAAAAAATGGGATTATCTGAACCCTTCTCCAGAAATGATTAACACAAAAGTCATACTGAACAACTACAGAACTATATATTTCAAAAATTTGCACACTTTGACAGTCAAATGACTGGCCTGACTGTACTGGACAACATATAATACAGTGCAGGTGCATTTTGTGAAGTAGTGAAAGCATTCATTTTCATCATCACATGCTTAATATGCAATGTAAACAGAAGATGCTAATCTATATTTATGAGGAAGTGGCAAAACTCCACTTCTTCCTTGGAAACAAGATTAGCTTGCACCTGTGAGTGAAAAACTCAAAAAAAAAAAAACCCAAACCCATTAAAAACAATCACTGATATTTCCCACAAGCAACAAATACACCTTTTTTATAAAAGTGTCTGCAAATTTGTGTCCTTGCATGCCAGACTACTTTTAATAGTGGAATAGCCTCTGCTTTGTAAAAATGTTGGAGTTTGCCACAGAAGGCTTAACAGGAAGGTAGGAAGTTATCTAATGACAACAACTCTTTAATCCCTGTCTGAATGCTGAAGAGCAAAACTAAACTGAAGTGAAGCCTAGCCTATTCTTTCCAGGCACGTAGGAAGGAACAGAAGGGCATCCTGGTTCAGCTGAACCCAGCCCCAAGATCACAACAAACAGGAATGGCACAGCATCCCTGTCCAACAATCCCTTACGTGTACTCCATGTCCTGGCAGCGGCGGTTGGCTTGCACGATCTCCTCCTCCTCCTGCCAGCCGCGCACCTCCAGCGCCGTCTCGCCGTAGCTGCCATTGTGTGAGTGGCTTGGGGCTGAGGCATCCCTGGCAAAAAGGTGCACCCCAGTGAGTCAGGCTCCTGAGACTGTGAGGGTGGCTTTTGCAAGTGAGATTGAAACTTGCAAAGAAAACCCCAAACCCATGTTCAAAGAGCAAGCCAGCAATGGTTATCTGTCAAGCGAATGGCTACCTGGCACTGAGGTACTGTTGCAGGCTACTCTTGGCTTGGGCTGGGTCATTAATGCCATTAATTTAACTGGGCTAAAGGAATAGAGAGCATGTTGGAATCATGGGTGACCCACACAGGGCTATCAGCCACCCAGAAGGATAGGGACTCACCAGATCCCAAGTCAACAAGACTACATCATGAACCAGTAACAAAGCTCCACACTTTGGAAGCTGAAAAACAGCAGGGGAATTTCTGCCCAGACTAGAGTGCAAAAAGAAAGTCCCTCCTGAGTCACACACTAAACACATTCCAAAGGGAAAACTCTTTTTAGGACGTTTTCTGGGAATTTGGTTCCTAAGAAACTGGGGTGAGAAGTTAACTATCCCATCCTCCTGATCACTGGGACATGTCATTGCCTTTTGTGCTTTTGGCCACGACACCTTGACACAGACAAACTGGAGACAGATAGTCCAGACATATGCAATGTGAATGGGAAAGGGTTTACACCAGGGCATGTCAGGAAAGGCTGAGGGGAGGAAGCTAGTTCAGACAAGGGAAAATACAACAGGGAATATCTGTCCTTCCAATATTTATGATGTTTGAACATCAACAGTGGTCTGTTGTTCAGCCTGTATGCCTGGGAAGGACAAGAATCAATGGAGGTAATTTGCAGTGAAGAAGTTTAGCTAAGTTATCAGGAAAAATATTTTAGTTTCAAGATTAATGAAGTGGTAAAAAAGGGTATTTAGGCAACAAAATTTCCCTTATTATAGGTTTTTAAAACTAGGTTAAACAACCTTGTTGCAGGCCATGGGATAGGTACAGCCATATACCAAGTCCCTGCTCTCTTTACCAGGGTACTGTGTGGAGCTGCCTTACCTGTGCTGTGTAATTTGGCACCTTGAGACTACCAGAGGCCATTGCTTCAATCTGATGCCTAGATTTGATGAGCTTTTGGACCCAATCAGAAGGATAAATCCTATCTCAACTATTCTATTTTACTGGCATGACATCCTGGAGAAGTGCATTAACCCTGGCAGTGCAACTCAGCAGGCAAAGGCAAGCAGCATCCAGCTTTAAGAAAACACCCATTCTGTATCATTTTGCCATGCTTCCCATGGTGAACAGAGCTGCCTGCTTGCAGCAAGGTCATCTTACCTCTCTGTTGCAGCTGTGGCTGCAGCATTCATGGCAAAGTGCCGGATTGTACTCTCCTCCAGATACTTCTGCTCCCACTTGGTCATGTCAGCTTCCAAGGCCAGGATCCTCTCCTCCTTCTCCCGCACCAGCTCCATGAGGGCTGGGGCATTATGCTCTGGAAGGCTGCTTGCCTGGTAGCTGCCCTGCCTCTGCCAGTGGAAACAGTGACAGATATTCATGCCCTGCTGAGCATGGCGTGCTGACCCTTTTTTCCTCAGTTTTCTGGCACATTCAAAGACATCCCCCTGTGTTTTGACAGGAGCAGGCGAAAATCCCTGGCTAAACCCCTTGCAGGAGAACAGGCGAGTTGACCATATGTGCAACCCTAGCCCATGCTTCCCCAGACCATGCTGACAGAAGCGGGGATTTGGCTGTTACCTTGGATGTGCAGATATTTCCTGGGATACCCCAAGCCAGGGGAAAAAGTAGGGGAAAAAGTTGGTAGGAAAAAAAGCAATGAAGCTTTAAAAGATCTTGCTGGGACTTCACATCCATGGCTGGGCAATGCTTAGTATGAACAGGCAGTTATTACCAGAGGGTTTATAAATTAAAGCTGAAAAAAAAAAAAGCACCTTGTGACTTAGTTAGATGTATCCTGCTTAAAGCAGCACCTGGGAAAATATCCCAGCCATGTGTTTAAGCTTGTCCCTTCTGGCACATTAGTTCTTTTGTGTCCTCAGGGGATGCTTTCTGTGGTGTAACAGCTAACTTTCTAACCAGAGGGGCAGAAGCTCCCCAGGCACCTGTGGGATGGCTCCCAAGGGATGCTGACAATCAGCAATGGGTACATAACTCTTTCCATCTATGCTGCAAGAAAAAAAACAAAGCTGCCTGCTTGTCCAGGCAGGATTTATTCCACCCAGTTACAGCACTTAATTAAGTCACCTAAGCAGCATGGGCAGCTATCCTGAGCTCCTCTCAATGGTGACAGAGAGCAGAGGCAGAGGGAGATCCAGTCCTTGGCTAAGCAGAGGGATGAGTACACACTGAGGAGAGAGGCATGAAGCTCTGGGAGAACTCAGTAGAAATAAATTAAATTTTAAATAAAAAATGCAAGAGATTTGTTATACTCCATGGTGAACAGTATTGTGTAAAGAGGAAACCATGTCTCAGGAGCACTGGCTTCTCATACATGCTGCCCCCTGAAGTTCCACTGGCTAAGCTTTACCATTGAAACTAGAGATACCAGGGAAGGGCTGCAACCTTTGCCTCTGGTGCAGTAACAACATGTTTGGAAGATGCTTTCTGGAAATGCAGTATGGAGTGGCCTCTGGGAACAATGGCTGTGACTCTGTGCCTGCACCAATATTTTCAAACCTCTGTCAGGAAGGAAGTGTGGTCCTGATCTACAAATGGTATCCTGGGACATCACAGTGCTTGTCATCTTCCAAGTCAAAACATCTGCCAGCCTTGCACACTGAGCCTGCAGTGCTGACTGAAAAGAGTTTGTTTATTGGTCCCAATTTGTGCGTCAGTGATAAGGAAGGTTTGCCATTTGGACTCAGCTACCAGCAAACCAATGACAGAAGAGACTCTGGCTCACTGTCTCCTTGTGTGCTGGGTCTCTTCTGCTGACTCTGGTAAAAATGAAAAAAAAAAATTCCTTGCTATGAGAAAATGTTTCAGTAGCTGTAATTTTGATTACTCTGAGAAGACAGCTCTGAAGTGAAAAGCTGGGATATTTTGATGCCATCTGATTCTCTGCAGCATTGTGGCTTATAAACAAACAGTATAGATAACAATAGTAAAAATACTCTGAAGTTTTCTCTCAAAGCTTATAGGTGAGACAAGAAGTTGAGTATCTTTCCTCTTAAAACTTACTAGATGGAATGGGTGCAGGCATTTGAAAACTATGTCAACCCAAAAACCAATTGCTAATTACAGTACTGAAAAAAATTAAAATTAAACAATCTGTAAGTTACAAAGGAATTTCCTGCCAAAATGAACAGACATAGCCTGAACTCCCAAGACAAGGATTTCAGCAACAGCCCATCCCTGTTACTTAATATATCAACTTGTCTCTGTATCTCAGCCTTTCTTAGTTCTAGTTTTACCTTCACTTGAATTTTAATTGTATTTTTCTCAGATGTTCTTTTCTCAAAAGGCATTAGCATGTCCTATTCCATGTAACTCCATTGTTAAATTGGAAGAGAGCTGGCTTGGGGGAATTGAAAAGACTTGAACACCAAGCCCATGATGGGCAAGAAAGACCGAAAACACTTCTATGGCAGCAAGAAAGAGTAGAGATGAATGAGAAGGGTCTGCAGGGAGCAGCAGTAGAGTGATACCTTGGGAAGGGTGCTGTGGCACCTGCCCTGCAGCTGCCAGAAGGAAGGGGATGCTCTCAGGTCTGGCCGCCTCATGACTCTGCAAACCACTGACACTGACCCTGACCGTAGAGCTATTTCCCAATGGCATCCTGCCAGCATCATCAGCCCCTCGGCTTTCTGGCAGCACAAGCTCAGTGTAACAGCTGCTTTGGTGTCCACTAATGGCTTATAAATAAGGAAAGGTTATAGTAGCAGATGCGTGAGATGACAGATACAAGTGAGCCCTTCAGGAGTTCCAAGAGCATCATGCTTTGCTTATGTTGCTGGTTTTTCTCCAAGCTGTAGTTTGATACATTTAGCATATCTACTCACTCTCCTCCAGAGCCAATGCCCATGTATTTGGCATTTGTGTAGGCTGCAGCCTGGAAATTCTCCCTGCAACCTCCTGGGGCTTTTTCCCCCCCTTATCAAGATGACTGGAATTTGTGACTTAGGGATGAAGGTGCTATAACAAAGGAGTAACTGTGCATAAATTACAAGCATAACAATATCTCTCTAAGGATAAGGGCTGCTGAAAAACACGGAGACACACACAGAAATTAAAATCTATATGCCTAGCCCATTCTGGACTGGACTGAGATATAAATAATTTATTGTCTGAAGATGACATCATTCGGCTCCAGATCTGTCATGGGTTGAAGTTTCTGTGAACCAAGTACATCAGCTTTGCACAGAACAAATATGGGTCTAGGTCTTACCAGATCCCACATCATCTTACTTGGCCTTTTCAATGAAACATCAGCTAAAATTTTTGGGGTAAATCTCATGTGTACCACACCTTTCCTCTCCTCCTCCTCTGTGGAGCTGGCTTTTGCACAACCCGGTATTGCTAGAGAGAGAAACCTGGAAGGACATTTTCCCCTGTCTGCCCTTGGGCAAGGGAGCCAGGACATCTCAGCCCTGCAGCAGGCAGGACTCAGCTGTATCCAGAGCTCCAGAGCAGAAGAGCCCCATCCTTGGCTGAAGATCAGGAGCAAGAATCATGGAGTGGTTTGGGTTGGAAGGGACGTTCAAAGACCATCTAAATCCAGCCCTCCTGTCATGGGCAGGGAACACTTCACAAGCTCAAAGCCCCATACAAAATGACCTTGAACATGTCCAACAATCCACGACCCTATCCAAAGGAATGGTTTAGGAGGAAAGCCCAACAACCCAAATCCAAAGGCATGGTTTTACCTGGCAGGGCTGCAAGTGACCATCTCTGTTAAAACCAACACCAAAGGCCCCGTGCTGGAGTCCTGCCCATATCACCCTGTCCTCACCTGCTGCATCCTCAGTGAGTCCAGCTCTCGCTCCAGGCGTGTGCGCAGCCGCCGCTCCATCTGCTCCCTCTTCTCACAGGCCGCCTGCAGCTGTGTCAGTGCCTGCTGCAGCTTTTCCACCTTTTCTACATAGGCCTGCTTCCTGCGCAGCTGTGGGATACAGGGGGTCAGCAGTCTGGATGGCACTGTACCCCACCCTGGGCTTCTGGGACCCCCTGTGCACTTGCAGGCATGCTTGAGCATGGCTTTTTGGCCATTTGCTTCCAAGAGTTTCTCTAGAGAAAGGATGGGCAGGGAATGTGCACAGCAGGCACCGCTGGAGCAGAGCTACCCTTTTTGGAAGGAATGCTGCCCCAGATCTTCCACCCACTGGGGATCTGCTAACCATGAGCCCCCCAGGCCATTTCTAAGCAAGAGCTGTCATGTTGGTGGATACTCTTTGGCAAACGCACAGGATGGACCCAGTTAATAGGACTCCCTGTGAGTTTTATTGACTGCTGACACTCAGCAAACTACTTGTACCCAAACAGAGGGGTTCTTTCTTCACTCCTCCATATTTGCTCAGCACAGGTGAACAAGCAGAGTGCCAGCAGCCAGAAGCATTCCACCTACTCTATCCTGCTCACAGGCATGTCCATGCTGATCTGTAGATGGGATGTCCTGGCAGCTAAAGCCAGGCCCTCTTTATGTCTATAATGCAATTACTGAAGGGCTAAACACGACACAAGGATTTTGCAATGCAGGGTTTTACAGTCAGAGACTGCTCAAGCAGCATACCCCAAAAGGGGTATGAATATCTCTTCTGTCACCCTAAATCCATCCATGTCACAGGTGAAGTGAAATACAGGCTTGCTCACAGCAAAAGCATAGCTTGGTTTAAACAAACATCCCTAACACCTGGCACCAACAACTGGCAGAGTGACCTCCTTAGCCCTGTTGCAATCTAGGCTAATGCTTTCAGCTCCCTGGGCTTTCCATGAAAATTAATGAGATTATAATCCTCACTAGTCTCTGGCAGCAGCGTGAAGACTGCATTCCCCAGGAGCTCACAACTTGGCAAGACCCACACAGCAGAGACTTCTTATTGAATGTGCTATTTTGGCAGTAGGAAGGTGTTTGTGTCACCTCCAGCCACACCAGCATGGATAGAGAGGGTTAAGGGGGTCTCTCTTTGGCAGCAGAGCTCATCTGCTCTCCCATGTCCTGCCAAATGCTGCAGGGTCCTGTATCACAGCAGCCACAACTTGGCTTTGGAGCAGCCCTCTAGGCCCCAGGGCTCACACTCACACACCTCACATGCCCACCACTTTCAAAAACAATTTTAAAGGAGATATGCAACACGACAGTGCTCACATTCATAAGTTTATAGGGAGGATCTCCAGCCAATTCTGACTTTTCAATTCTGCATGTAGATTCATAAACAAAAAAAATCACCAATGCATTTAAAACACAAAGTATAAAATGTTGTAATTCAAATTAATTTGGGTTGCCAGTGAAGCATGGATCCATAAGGGAGGGGTGACTACAATGAGAGACATGTAACACTAAAGTTCAAAACCTCACAGACATACAGACTTCAAAAAACCCCAAACTGGATGGCAACTGGAGAGGTACCAATCCATCCTCCTGCTGCATGGTAGGATCAACTGTACATAAAATCTGGCACATATCTGTATAAGCTGTTTACAAAATCACCCTGGGGTACATGACCTATCCCAGCAAACTACTTCACAGCTTATTTTCCTTTACTGCCAAAAAACCTTTACCCTAATGCCTAATCTGGCTTTCTCTTATGCAATTTAAGCAAATTACTTATTGTTCTGCTTCCAAACTGTGATCTACTAGAGGCAAAAAGCATTTAATTAAACAATTCACTTCCTCACTAGATCAGCAAACTTGCCTGACCACGCTGTCCTTGTCCTGGGGATTAAGAAAATAAAGATGTAGTAGAGATAAGGATAAAAGGGGATCATTCAAACAAATAAATCTGAGTAAAGATTAGTGGGTCCTGGAAAAATATCCATGCTAGAAATATAACTCCAGTTTGAGCAACTGAATTCTATAGATACGAGATTTGAATGAAAGACTGTAAGAGATGGAGAATCTACTATCATTTTAAGTATTGTTTCAGTGCTAATTACTCTTAAGTCTTTATTTTCAGCCTGATTTTCTCAGCTTCAGCCTCCAAACAATGCATCTCATTATTTCCTCATGTTAAATACCTGCTGGAAAGCAGCTCTGCAGAGAAGGACTTGGGGGTTCTTTACTCTGTGCATGACTGAGCACTGGAACAGATTGATCAGACAGGTTGTGGAGTCTCCCTCACTGTAGATAATCAAGAACCCTCCGGACACAATCCTGTGCCACGTGCTGTAGGATAACCCTTTTTCAGCAGGGAGGTTAGACCACTGTGGTTCTTTCTAATCTTAGCCATTCTGGGATCATGTTTATGTGCACAGACTGAAACTCAGACAGCTTTTCACTTTAATTCTTCCCAGCAAAGAACAGCTTCTGGACCCCAAACAAATTGTGCAGCTGCTTTATGAGCCATCTCCAGTTATTCAGTTTTCTATTCAAAGCAGGGCACAGACACATGATTCCAGCAGCAGTCTGCTAAGTGACATGCGGTGATAATACCACCTACACATTTTGAATTAAATCCTTCTACTAGCAGGCTCTCAGGATAATGCAGATTTACATAGAACAGTATCTTATGTTAATTCAACTTAGTAGCTACTGCTTATTTCTCAAGGCTTGATTTAAAACGCTGCTAATTACATGCTGGTGATAGAAGAAATCTGGGCGGATTTACAGAGCAGTGTATGAGCTAGAGCTCTGTTAACAATAATAACAGTCATTTTGATTTGACTGAATTTGTGTTTTCCTCAACACATTTCGAATTATAGTAAAAATCCCTGGTTTAAAATGAAGGTTTAACACTGAAACTTATCTTCTGCCTGTGTCTAATTAAGATCCAGAAACACTAGAGACTGTTGAAAAGGTGCTCTGATTCAGCCATGAAACAGGACAAAAGGGAAAGTGAGTGCTGGAGCTTGAGCTCATGCTGGCAGCCTCAGCTTAACAGCACTTCACCCCAGCGGCCTGATACTGCCTTGAACAATTAAAACACAGCAGCTGGGCTAAAATTCATTTGAACTGCCCCTAGAATGAAAAAAGAAGTTAAAAAGTGCTAGAACAATATGGGCTGAGGACTCCGATATACTCTGGCAAATACTCTGGCATCACTTTCATATATGTCACCTCTGGTATCTACCATGCCCAAGGCAAGAGATTAACACCTCTGTAACACCTACAGTGCCCCAGGAAGGAATTTACCATGCCCTGGGCAGGTTAGGAGCTCCCTGAAGGGGAACATCTAACCTCTCCTCAGCTCTACCAGTCCACAATCCAGGATCCAGCAGAAGTACACTTCTGTTAGATGACTAGACTAAAACTTGACTACTGCCAAGTTCTTAGACCCCTAAGGCTGTAAACATATTTATTACAATACAGCAGGCAAGACGTAGGCTCTTGGACCATCTGCCTGGCAATCACTGCATATGCTTCTGCCTTCTCTAGTCTCTAATCACCAAGTCAGTGTTACCTGCCAGTATCACACTGTGGACCAGACACAAGCTAACCACTGTTTCTTGCCATCCCCTGCATGATGCCATGAGCATAGAAGCAGGCATTGCCACCTAAAACATTCGTTTATTCAGTCCTTTATAATGAAATGCAAATAGAAAACCTCAGGTTGCCTCTCAGCCAAAGAGTGTCAAGTGAATTATGTACAATTAAAGATATGCTGGCTCCTGCAGCTAGCCCAAAGGGACTGCCCCATATACACCCAGATAGTGAGCAGGCTTTAGTCTAACTAACAAAGGAGCAGTTAAACTTAATGTGATCCTCTTGCTGCTGACTGCATCCATCTGAGGAAATGGAGTTTTTAAAATATTCCTAAACTGGGAGTCAGAACGGGCCCATGGTCAGGTACAAACCAGCTATGCCTTCAGCACCTACATATAGTACTTTACATCTTCCAGACTCTAAGTAAACATTGGTTAGCCTAACAGGGAATCTGTCATTGTCATTTTAATGTCACTAAAAAACATTCCCATCATCTTACCAAGACAATAAACGGCACTCAGGTTAATAGCAGATTTTTGGAAAAGGCTTTCTCTAGACACATCTATGATCTCCTTTGCTTGCTTGTTTGGCTCAGTAATTTGTAGCTACAAATTTTGTCTATAAAAGGACAAGTGCAAGGGAAACAGGAAGACCTAGCATCCTGTGGGTAGAAGAGAATCAGGACTTGGATGGAGAAAGGTCTAACGATTAGCCATGTCTATCCTCAGAGCACAGAAATACTGTCCATGCCTCACCTCCTCTTCCAGCTTGATAACCTTGGCTTGTGCATTGTTTAGGGCCTGGTCAAGGATTTCTATGTGCCTCCGCTGGTCCTCATTGGCTGAACGCACAGCTGCCAGCTCCATCTCCAACTTTTCCTTCTCCTTCAAGTGCTCTTTGTCTGAAAGAAAGACAAGAACAAGGGGCACTCCATGAGGACAGCTCACAGGCCCCAGGGCACACACCAGAGGTAAGCTGCCACCTACCCAGAAAAACAAAAATCATGAAAAGCAGCAGCAAGTAGGGCCTTTACAACACAGCAGGCAAGGAGCTTCCACTGCCAGGGCTCAGCCCCTCAGTGCCCAGCCTTACACCAGCAGTAGAGACAAGTGGCAGCTTGGGCTGCATCTGCACTAGCAGAGCTTGCGGCTCCCAGCACTGCCTCGCAGCTTTCCATTCGGCCAAACTGCTAGCACATCACCCAGCAGAATTCTGGCTTGCACCAACAACCTATTTTTTATACAACACTCTACATCAAGAGCTGATGATAGCTGCCAGCTTCAATGCTGCTGCCTTCTGGAATGGTGCAAGAAACCTCAGCCCCATGGATGTGGGCTGTGCTGTGCCTTGTGCTTTTTATTTGCAAGGATGGAGATCGTGACATACAGAAAATGTGAAGAAGCCAAATAGTAAACATGAATCTGTGCTGGACAGCCTGAAAATGGAAAGAGGGGAAAATGGTAATGAAGAATGTGATAGGAGGCCTCTGTACACACTTCCTCTGACCATGCAGAGAAAAGGCTGTGGGAGCCATTTCAGTCCTATGGGGACCCTGGGTGACCTTCTGGACCTGCAGGGATAAAGGATCCAGTGAACAGTGCCCCCCTTCTGTTAAGCATCACAAGCAAGACTAAAGCACATAGATAACCTCTGTGCTGAAAAATCATCCCTTTTTTGGGTAAGATTTAAAACAACATTAAAAAAATAAACAACTGGCTAAATTCAGTCTGCCCTGCTCACATCTTTGTCTTCAGCAACAAATTGCAGGCCCACCGCTGACTTTGCTGGCAAGCTGCCTGGGGAAATGCTTTGTTACATCTGCATCTGTCCTGACAGTGCTGAGAAGCCTTTTCTGGGAACATGAGTATCACAGGCCAATCACTGGATCCCTGATGTTAGAACACAAACAGTTGCATGACTGGAGTGAGCAGGGGATCGAGGTTTCTTTCAGTGACAGCTGAAATTTCAAAATCTGGCCTTTGTTCTGAATGACAACAAAAATAGATACTTGGAAATCCTCCAGGAAAGAAAATTTCCTCCAAAAATTTATTTGACATCAATTAAATGTTGTTTTGATTTTTGATTTTTAAAACATACCATTACATAATTTTTTGTTTTTTAACTGAAGTGAAAAGTTGCTTCAAAAACACTGAAACATGGGACATCAGCCCCAAACATCCAGCACATGCCACACAAATGTGACCACTCAAGCTGGAAGCCCAACCATCTGCCTTCTTCCATGCGAGGTCAGAAAACTACCCATGGCCAAAGCCGTTCCATTTCATTTCAGACCTGAACTACCCCTACCAGGGCAGGTGGGATGAGAACAGGTTTAATTCATGCCCCGTCAGCAGGTGCCTGCAGTGAGGTGAGATGTACACAAACTGAGCCGTGTGCAAAAAGGCAAAAGTAGACGAGGTGAGTCCAAACCCACCCAGCTGTCTTCTCATTTATCCTAAAAGGAGGAACTCAGCATCTCATAAAACCTCCTGGCAGCAGTATCATCATGCTGGTCACTGCAAAGCCCATAGGCAAAGCCCAGTGAGTGCTGTGGACACTACACCACTGATTGCTACCATGAGACATCTTGGTACGATGGTGGCCTTCTTCTTCCCTTGTTAGCAAGGGATTTTCTATTAGACATGCAGACCTCTTCCTTCAATGCAAAAATATTTACTTCAATCAGATTAGCCAGAAGGAACAGTAATATCTATTGTAGAAAAGTGTAAATCTTGGCAAATTACTGGGGAACTAATGTCATTAGAGGGTAAGGAAGCTGGAAGACAAATGCTACTTCAGCCCAGCACTCCACCACCTCACGCTGGGACCCCACGTGCTCTGCTCTGGATTTAAAACCCGTGTTTCATGCTACACATGAGGACAACATATAGCAAAACAGGACTCGGGATCTTAATATTCAACTTCCATTCACAGAATTTGAAGTCCTCAGCCTACCCTGTTGTATTGTGCTTTCTATCCCACCAAAAAAGGACCAATTTTATACAAATACACAAAATAATCACCACTAGAAAGCTGGCAAGAAAAATTTCCTGAACAGCTCTTAACACTTCTCCATGTCAGCTTCATCCTGTAAAATCCTGGAGGTATGTTTTATAAGTACTTTACTTGCATTAATTTTTAGTGAAGAATGACTTAGTTGAACATACCCCAAATTCTCTTAAAGGGCAAACAAGGTATCCTTAAAGACTAAAAACTCTGTTTTACTGCACTAGCTTTGCATACAACTTTTTAACTAAAGGAATTAATAACTATTTCTATGCTCTACTGGGTCACTGCCATACCCCATTACAGAGCAGCTCCCAAAAGGCTTCACTGTTGCAGCTCACACTTGTAATCTCACAGTTTTCTACACACTGCCTCTGACTTGTTGTACCTCCACACACTGTGGATATTACACCTGTACTCTGGCTGAGTAGAAGAAAGGGGACAAAGCAAGGAGGCTACTTCAATGCTTTTTAAACTGGCTTTCTGACTTGCCAGGCTGGCAAGTGCATCAAAAGTAGACAAGTCTTGAATCTGCTTTGAAATGCATTAGACAAAAAGATGACACAGATTTAGCAACTCAGATGTGACTCCCACCTTAGCACACCTTACATACAAGTATAAACTTATTTGACCAATTTAATTATCATCTCAATACATCCCAAGCTGATTTCTGCCTTGCTCTGATGATGCAGAGTGGCAACATTGACATATTTTAAAGACAGTCCTTGCTACTACACAATGACCACTGCTGACAGAAGAAAATATATCTAATTACAGCAGCCAGAGACTAATTTGGCTGCAGGAGATTTCCTGCAAACAAGAGTGGCTCCCATACCACATCCCTTGCAGCACTTCCAATAATTTCTCTTATGCAGGTTTTCATTTCCCAATGGTGGCTCTTCACTCACAGCTGTTAATTCCACAGATGCTTTCCAGCAACCATGCCTTTCCTCAGTGAAACCTGAGGGACTTCTTTAGCCTGTTGTCAGTCTTGCAGCTCCTGATATGGCAAGTATGTGGAGAAGCTCTGCCATTCTCCATCCCTGGTCACAGGTGTACACCATGGCAGCCGCTGCCAGTCACCCTTGAACCAGATGATTTACCAGGATGAGGCACAAGAGTCACCTCTTCTGCCCACCTAGATGGAGCTGTGTCCCAGCCAACTCCAGTGGCACAACCTTCTCAAACATCCATGGCTGTGAGAGAGGGGATCAAGAGCAGCATGGGCCCTCACGCTCTGACAATCTCCCCACACTGACTGTCAAAAAGAATCTGAAATGAGGACAGGACCTTGCTGCCTGCTCCAAAGATCTTTCAGCAGCTAGTACCCACCCATAATAATAAGCAAAATAAATGAATCCATATTTATCCCAAGCAGCCAAACAGGAGAAGCTTTTCCCACAGCTTTACTAAATTCTCTGCACATTAAATAGGGCCAGGTTGCCAGGCCCAGACATTGAGGTTTCTCTCCAGAGGAGCAGCAGAGCTACTGTCCATCTGCCCAAGCCTCTGCAGCTGTGGTTTGATGCTGACAAAGCTGGGCCAAGGGAGGCCTGGAGCAGCAATGCAGATAATTTCCTGATTATTTCCGGTCTGGAAATGGGAACATTTCTTTGCCTGGGATATTTGGGACAGAGATATAGGCACAAATTCAGGGCACATGAACTGAACACTCCAACAAAGCATAAGGCTCTATCAACTCACTGCTAAAACTGCTCACACATCCCAATTAACAGATGCAGAGCCACATGGATGGGCACAGGCCTCAGTCTGTCTCTGACACCTGAAAAAACAGTGCTCCCACAGTTAGAAATCCCACACAAAAACCACACAAAATTCTCACACTCCACCAAAACATATTTTTCCCGAGACAGGACATTGTAAGCTTCCTCTCAGTCCTATGCCCTTGAAACCATCCTCAATCTTCCTGCCTCTTCCTTTCCACAGCATCTCAGACTTCTCCTGTCTCTTCTCTTGCCATATGGGCCCCTTTGACTTCATCAGTCACTGCTTCATGGTTTTCTTTGAAAAAGCCCTTTTCTCTGACAAAACATCACATAATTATCTTGAAACTAATACTGTGTGAGTATTTTCCAGCCCCTTATAGAAGAGCAGCATTTCTCCTAGGCACAAATGCCTAGCACTCAAGTACTTAGAGACATGTGGCCTGGCTTTGTCTACTACTGCAAAGAATAAGATTTTTTTTGTCAGCTGCAGTCTCCATCTCAGAGCACATGACTGCTCTGCACTGTTGCACTGCTAATGGAAAGCTCTGCAAGCAACTGAGAAATGATCCTTGAACATCCTGCCTTGCCAGATTTCTTTTTCAGGGAGTTTTTCCCATTACTGGAGTTTTACCTTAGAAAAATTGGTATGCAGTATTACCAGACTCAAGAATCTTATCTATCTTTCTTCAGCTCATCACCAGAGCAGCTTAAAAATGACAACTTTTAGGAAACTGGTGATGTTGGAGTCTTCTTATATAACTTGGTCATGTTTCCCAGCTGTCTTCCACCAACATGGGGACTAGAAATCCGCTTTTGCTTTCCTAATGAAAATTAAGATTTGCATTTACTAACCTGAATTTACTTAATAACCTGCTACTCTTAGGAAAAAAATGAAAGATCACTTTCACAACAAACCTTTTTCTCTTCCTCTAAAAATGACTATTTCAATCTCAGTGTATATAAGGCAGCTAAAACTCAGTTGCCTCCTTCTCAATTTTCTGACTGTGCACCTCTTTAAAACACATGAGGAAGATACAAACTGTGCTTGCAAAAACCCCCAGGTCAGCCATGAGGTACAACCAAATCCCAGTCACAGTCTGACCCTGTGGAAGACTCAGAAACACACAAAAATCAGTGTATAAATGCAGCCAGCAGCAGAACCTTTTATGGACTCTGAGAGGAGTGTTTCAGGCAGGCACCCTGATATCGAGGTCACCACTGTGCATGTCCCAGCAGCCCAAAGAACATAACTGAAGAGGACCTGCTTTACATGTGCCCATTTTTCTATTCTTGGAAGCACTCTGCATTGCATTAGTAACATTTAGCTCTCTGGCCTAGCTAGGAGACACTCCAAGCATTCAGACCTTCTTATGTGATAGGATCCGAAAAGCTATATTTGTTTGTAAGCTGGGAATTGATTGCAGCAATATGCCGAGTGCACAGCGCAAAGTTTCACTGCTAGATATTTATCAGTAGAAGCACAGAGCATGTTTATGTACTGGAAAAGAACTCAAACTGAGTCCACCTGGGGCATTTAACTCCTCCTTGAAGCTAATAGCACATAGCAACACTGCCAGGCTGTCCCTATACGAAGAGAGCAGATCCCAGTCTCCATTTCCACTGAGCAGCTTATGCTATTTGAACTCTTCCAGAGGATGAAAAGATTTATCCAGCAATGCCATTTCCTTAAGAGATCATCCTATTGGATTTGCAGCAGTATCTACACACCTTTAAGCCATTTGCTAACATGGCAAAGCTAACACGTCATGAAAGAGATGACAGGATTCTCTTCTGGTTTGCGCACACGTACCAAACAGTCAGCCATGCTAGCATCACTGCTGCTGGTGGGAGCCAGGACAAGGCTCTCCAGCGTTTGGAGCAGCTGCTAGACATTACAGGGCTAGTGGTGAGGCATGTTGAATAGGACCAAACTCTGCAATGCTAATGGAGGTGGATGGTTCTCCACTGCAGCTCATCTTACAAGGAAGCTCTTGGTGTGACGAAACAGAAGAATGATCTGTACACAGCAATGAGCTTCACTGGGATTTAAGCTCATAAGATATTGCACAGCTTCCAGGTGGCCAAGCCCTTCTGAAAGCATGCTGAAGATGCTTAGGATACAAAAGAAGCCACATACTGCCACACAGCATCCAGCTGCTCAGGTTGCACGGTCACACACACATCAGTGCATGGCAAGGAAATCAGCAGCCCTATAGCCAATCATTTTGAGAGCCTACAATGTGCTGGGAATGGATGCTTCCATAGCAACAGAAGCTGTAAAATCTTTGTCACTTCAGTCCTTTGTAAAAAGCATGGTTAAGCTCTGCTCTTTCTGCTGTTAGTCAAACCATGGGATTGACAACTAGTCAGCAGAGCTCACTCTGGGCTTTTCCCAGCCAAGAGAAGAATCTGGCTTCTCTAAAAAGCATGCATCCCTAGAGATTATCTCTGCAAGCAACACTTCACAATTTCAGATAAATATTTATCAAAAATAAGCTAAGTTGTGTTACCATTAACTCCCACTGCTTGGTTCTGGTTCTCAGAGAGAAATAACCCTACCCTAAACAATACAGTCTGCAGCTTAAACAAGAGTATGTGATGAATTAGCTGAGTAAAAGCAAGCCACAAGCAGGACAACAATTAAAAGCAAAGTATTCACCTCCACTCCACCATGTATATATGTGTGCATATACATATGCATGTTTAAAATATATATATATATCTGCATCTTCCAAACAGTACTCACTCTGAGTGGCATAAAGGCCCTCTGTTGCCTTATCCTCGTGCCCATCAAAGTCTCTGCTGGCCAGCTGCCTATTGGCTGTCTCCAGTCGTTCTGCAAAAAACAGGAAATACTTCAAGCATAAATATATGTATATAAAATTGTAGGCCAACCAAGAAAATAAGATGCTTGCCAGCAGAGCAGTATAAATAGACTCTCTGAAGGAGGATATTAAAATGGAGGCTGACACATACATAAAAGATGAGGCCTTTGACCTCTTCCATGAAGCTGTTATTTAGATTCACAGAAACTGGGAGGAAAGCCTCTGCCATTCACAGCTGACATGCCCAGGCAATCATCTCTTACACTACGCAAAACGCACAAGGCATCTGCAATCTGAATTCCCAGCTTTGCAAGGGGATGGCTGCTTTCCTGCAATGAAAGCTGCCCCTGGTGCAGCAAGACATCCTGGGGAAAGGCAGTCCCCAGCCCAGTGACACCACTCCTTGGGGATGCCCTGGGAAAAAAGGCATTTTCTGCAGCCAAGGACAGCTTCCTCTGGGAAGGTCCTGCCTTCAGAAACATCCCCCCTCCAAAAAAGACCACTACCTTGCACCATTGCAAAAATTGTAAGTCAGCTTGCAGAAGGCACCTCACTGCATGAACAGTCAGTACCAAAGTACCCCCACCAGGAACCTGGATGTGCAATAGTTACCCAACATATCCTCCCTTTCCTTTCTCAAAAGGACACACCCTCAATTTTAAGTTTCTTAAAAAGAGATACCCTTTAACACTCGGTACTGGTCTGTGAAGGCACTGACCTTGGAGATTTATGGGTAACACAGTAATGTAATGTTCTACATTACAATTTGCTCTTCAGAAGTGGACAGGATACTGTGACTGGTTGCCTTGCTGTCAAATCCATATTTTCAAGTGCTCAACAAAAGGCACCATCTGGAGCTAATTCTTACACTTTGCCAGCAGGTTTTTTTGCCACCAGGGGGTTGACAGCAGATTTGTCTAATGCTAATGTGCAGGGCCTTATTTCTCATTATGCGTTGCTAAATATTGTATGAAGCCACTTCTCTAAAGCCTGCTGCTCTGGAGCTTGTAAGTGAAACACTAGGCCAACCAAAGAGGAAAAAGACCACAAGCAACTGTAACATACCACGGAGATCCCTGTTGAAGTCATGAAGTCTCCTAATTTCTCCTTCGAGTTTGTTTCTCATCGCTTTGTCCAGGGACTCCCTCTTAGTGGTGGTCTTGACCAAACCCTCATAAGCTTCTGAAATCCTCTGAATCTCAATTTCAAACTGAAAGGAGAAAGAGTTCTTGTTAAAGCCCTGCAGGAATGTGTCCCATCCCAGTGTTTGCCCAGCACATTCCAACAAGACACAAGGGGTCAGGCAATGCTAATGTCCAGTGTCACGTCAGTCACCAATTCTGCAATGACCAATCTCCCTGGCAGAGGAGCAGCAATGCTGGTTGCTGCAGAGTGGGGACCTCTGTAAACACCCTGTAGGGCAGCTCACTATGTTACAACATCCCAGGACACCCCATTGGCAGCTCCCAAAAAAGTCTGAGGTGGGCTAGACTCAATGGAACTGCTTGTTTGCCTTTGGTCTATGACCAAAGTGACTGCTTTAATGCCACCCAAGAGGAGAAAAAACAAGAAATGGTATACTTGTGTGAGCTGTACTCTCCCCTAGAGAGTGTAGGAGGCAATACATATTATTCAAGAGGTCCGTGATCCAGAACTTATCTCTGAATGCCACCAAAAGTATTTTAGGCTCAGCTCCGGCCCCATGTTGCTTTTAAACTACTGTGATCCATTCCTTTCCATCCTTAACTAAAGACTGCTTTATAGAAGAGAAACTATAACAGACAGAACCAATTGTTTTGTGCTTTCAATCTTCTTAACTTCAGCTTCTTGAAATCTGGTGAACTGCAGGCAGGTTTGCAGAGGAATCCCTTAGTGGTGAATTTACATCTTAAGACCTGAGCCCAAAAGACTGACAGAATAGTCCTGGGTAGAGTTTTGCTGTTTCGATCAATCTATCCAACTCTTTTAATAAGATAATGTCATGTTAAGTGATACAGCTTTGGTAAAATCATTGTTGCAGACATGATCACCACTCATGTGGGAATCTGTTCCTGCATGCCTGGCCCTCATGTTTGTGGAGAAAGGCTTGATAATGTGCACAGGCTGGAAAACCAAAATACATATACACATACATATCCCACGTATCTTTCTAAATCTGGTGGTTTTTTGGCCTCTTGGGTCATGGGTGGGACAGATTCATGATTTTTGAAGCCAGGGTGTGAGCTCACCTCCACTTGCTGAAGCGTTAAGTCCCTCTCAGTAAACTTAATAATGATTTTCCAGTTGCAGCACCTGCAGAATGAAAGCTCCAGGGACACTGGAGCTGTCACCACACTGGGTGTGTAGGAACCTGCAGCCAGGTTCCAGCAGCCTGGATCTGTACTTCCCACAATGCTGAAGCCACTCTGTCAAGATACAGCCCATGGGAAGGCAGCACCTCCAAACCACACACCACGGAAAGCCTGGCAGAGCCATGATGGGGAAACCAGATTGCTTTCCCCAATTTCTGATTCCAGCTTGTCCATAAGCACGAAAGCTGAAACAAGTGGGGAGAGTCAGACTAGCCATGAGAAGATGTTTCTTTGCTGAGTGGGTGGTCAAACCCTGGAGCAGATTCCCTAGAGAGGTGGTTGATGCCCCAAGCCTGTCAGTGCTTTAGAGGCATTCCCACAATGCCCTCAGCAAGATGCTTTAATTTGGTTCACTCTGAATTGTTCAGGGAGTTGGTAAGCCACTGTCTGCAGAAGATGCTTCCTCCAGAGAACTCCAAAGCAAAGCAGATTTGCCAGCACAAAAGTGGGTTTCCACAGCCTAACAGTCTGGCCCAATGCTGCTGGTTACCACAAGGACTCTGCTTGGCCCTCTGTATGCTGGTATTTCCCAAAACACATCACCCACAGTCTTCAGCCCTGAAGGCAAAAACTTGCTGTATCAAGTGCTCCATCAGCACTGAACAAAATTAAAGCAGAGCAGAAGAACAGCCATAAATTGCGTTGGCATTTCTCAACAGCTCTGGGATTTCCTTCTTCCACGGAGGAGAAAAAAACCAATTCAGCCTTTTCTCTGCCTTGTAGCTCCTGGAGCCAGCCCACTCAACCCACACATGTAGCATGGGGAAGAGCTAACCCAGCCTGGCAATTAAACTTCAGCAAGGTAATTTTCCCTTGGAAAAGGGAAAATCACACTCCAAAAAAAGGGAAAAAAGCTCAAAATTAAATCCACACAATTCCTCTTCCAACTCTTTTGAGGGAAGAGAACAAGCAAACTCATCAAGCAGCACAGGGATTCATCACCACCTTGTACCTCTCTACAAAAAAGTCTGTAGACACACAACTGAGAATGTGACAACACTCAAAACCGATCTGTTTGTACAAATATCCAGGGAGTCCTACAAGTCAGGCTGACTTTCTCTAACTTCTCATGTTCTATAACAAATAAAAGTAATGGGAACGTGGTCCAACCTAGAATAAAATTGTTACCCACAAACAAGAAGTACTCCTTCCTGACCTTTCCACTTGCAACAAGAGGGAAGAGTTTTCACATCCAAAGTACGTAACTAAACTCAGTCACATTTTCAGAGGCAATGTTTGTGGGAACCAAGGAAGACCTGCCCTGACCTTGTGTTCAAACACAGCAAAAGCAGCATGGGAGGGATACCATGCGTTAGAGATCTGGTTTTCTGAAGAAAGAATGCACTTGAGAATGTGTTTCACTTTAATACTCTGCTTACATTCCCCCAAAGTCAATGGGACTCAAGTCCACACTTTATTGACTGAAGTGAGACTTCAGCCCATGCCTGAATACCTTTCTGTTGGTGTCTGATGCAATAGACTTGCAGGACATCCAAGATAAAGAGAAAGCCATTTCCAAGAGTGAAAGAAACCAGAATATTTATAGGGCATAACACTTAAATACCTTTCACTGAACAATGCAGCTTTTGTAAAATTAATAGCTGGAATATTTCTTTTTGCCCACAAAGGCCACAGGGAAGTCAGTATTAAAGTTTTTGCAGATTTCTTCACAAATAGCTCATGTTGCTGCAAAAAAAATTTTAGCTAGGTTTAGGAAGTTCTGTGAACAAACTCAACTCATCTTGTTGCAGAGAAGGAGACAGAAAAGACAGCAGCTACAAAACACCTGGTCTTTTTTCTGATGTGTTTGAACAGATTATCACAAATTTCTCCCAAAGCTGAGGCTGGGACATGGTCTCTCAGAGCTGCTTCTTCTTCTGTGAAGGGTATCTCTAAGAACATCCTGATCTGCACAGCATACCAAAAAACTGAGCTCCTATATAGACTCCTAAATTCAGAGAGAAAAGACCCACAGTCTAAGCTCATTTGTGCAAAAGTGGTGGGAAGATATAAATGAAATAGTAGTGCAGGGTCCTAAATAAGTTACTTGGACTGAGCCCTTGGGACCAAAGCCAGCACATCTGGGAAGCATCTCTGATTTGCCTTCAGTGAGCCTCAGTTTAGAGCAACTTCTACTTCATTTGATACAACTCTTCATTTTCTCACCCCAGGTGGTGCTGTGCAAGACATCCCCCTTCTCCACTGAAAACACCCACATGCTTACAGAAAAGAAAGCGCATGCAGGATCTCTCAAAAAATGGGTTTTGGGCAAAATCTTTACCAAATGGCTGTTTCAGGTAAGGGGGCAGTGCTTTTAGAACCAACATGTTCAAATAGATGTCTAACATCAGTCCTTAGAAACTCAAAGAGAAGTAACTGAAAGCCTCTAAGACAACCTAGTTAATCCATTTCCAAACAATGGACAACCCCACTGGTGGCTATTACACTTTCAAAGAGCGTGGAGCACCACACAAGCTTATTGTGGTAGACCAGACTGCTTGGGACAGATAACAATGTACTCTTCATATGGGTCTCACCTGCACATCTAGCCCCTGTGCAGAAGGTGCAGAAGCCCATACTGCCCATAGGAGACTTCCAGGGAAAGCTCCAGTGAGACCAGCATGGAAGGATGGAAGGGGAAAATATCCAGTTGAGAGATATCCGATGGGCTGCCCTGTTTCATCCTAAAGGCAGTGGAGCCCACAAGGCACAGGATTATCTTTCTGTGAGACCACCATGGAGAGGCAGTGGTTAGAGATGGCCAGTGGTGCATGTCCATTGCGGTGACACGACTATGAAGAACAGCTGCCCAAGTGCAGAAGCACCAAGATGGTTATCCTGGTTATCCTGGCCAGGCCCCATCCCAACCTCTACACCTACCTTCTGCAGCTTGTCTGCCTTCTCATAGTATCCCTCCAGCTCCTGCCGCAGCACGTGGTTCTCCTCGGAGAGCATCTCTACCATCTGCTGCGCCCGCTCCACGATGGCAAAGGCGTCGGGTGTCAGCTGCTGGCCTGGCAGCGTCGGAGTCTGGGCAGCTGCAGGGGCTGGCAGTGGGGGCAAGGAGCCTGGGAGCAGAGGGCCAGTGGTGGCCTGCGAGGACATGGGGCTGTGTTGCTGGGCCGGTGGCGGCGGGAAGGGCGGCTGGCATTGTCGGCTGTGGGAAAGCACACATGGGCCAAGTGTTAGAGCCATACGCCCTCAAAATGCTTACAAGAGCTTTCACCTAATGACGGCGTGGTTTATTAATAGTGTTATAACTGGACAGTCACAACTCCTAAATACCAACAGTCACAGCACAGACTGGGTAAAGTGTCTTCTCACCTCCTCTTAACAGTGACACACACATCTGGTGTGAACAGATAAAGGAAGCACTGAGTCAAAACCACCATTTCTGCCTAGGTGTGCAGCTAATACTTCAGCAGCAGCCAGCCTCTCCCTGCCTCCCTTTCCCACAAACACCATGGCTGAGAAGCATAAGCCTGCAGGTTTGAAGAAAACACAGGGGATGCATTACTCACCCTTCAAACACTGCTCCCTACCCAGAGCAAGACCAGTGGACCAGCTAAGTGGGGAGGCAAGAGGAAGTGATGTGAACAAAGCAGCATCCCTGAGTGGCTTTAGCAAGTGGAAGAAGGAAGAACTGCTGCAGGCACAGCCCCGTTCAATTACACTGAGCCATGAAAGCCATCTTCCAGTGGGAGACCTCATTGTGTCACTCCCTGATTAAAGGCATCTATCACTCACCAGACTCCTATCAGGGAAGAGTAAGAAGAGCCATAGTGGATCTGCTTGTGAGCTAAGCTTTTTGTCAGCAGGCAACTCTTTAATACACCTGAATCATAATTTGCAATAGCTGGAAGATAATCCAGGAGGATGTCTCAGCAGTGAGGGTAAGCCTGCAGCTGACAACCAGGTGAAATCAGAGTCCCTCACCTGACCTATCTCCATCCCTCCATCCATTGCACAGGCAGCCCCTGAAGCCTTGACCAGGGGAAGCAGCCCCAGGTGAAATCTCACAGCGCATAGGCTGAGCCACTCCTCAGCCCTGAAATTTCTACACTGATCTTGTCAAAGAGACTCAACCCAGACCTCGTGGTACCTCAGTGTCAGGGCCTAGTTTGGCTGGAAAATAAGCTGGCTGATGGACCTCACCTAAGTTTGCAATCAAGCACCTTCTGAGATTTGTATTTTAAAATAGCTACAAGCTATTAGGCTTGCTGTTGATATCATTACCTTTATTTCTGCACCCTACACAAGGCACAAGACATAATGAACAGACGCATTTACCCCACTGGGCCTCAAAGACCCATGAATGCTTTTGCTTTAGACAGACAATTTTGTGCTATATAAATACATAGTAATTATGGTTACTGTTGTCTTCAGCACCTACACAGCTTGTCAAAACAGGGTTTTCAAAAGCCTTCAGTGTTGGCCTAATTCTATTGACAATAACCCACCACTTCCTTCAACTGCAGTAGAACAAAGCTAAAAAGTGAAGGCAATTTTAAAATCCTGCCCTAGAAAATGAACAGCACTGCTCTAACAAACTTGCCCCTGCCAAGCCACACAACAGCAAAGCAAGCCAGCAATTCAGCCTTAATCTTCTGTTCAAACTAGAGTGAAAGCAAATTGGGCTCTTCAGGCCCCCAGACACAGCGCACACACAGTCTCACTCTCATCCCAGCTTTGCCCAATGCATCCATTCTGGCACAGAAAGGTACTGAAATGGAGGAAACACTGAACACAAGCACCCTGCTAACCTGGGCAGAAGTACAGACCAGCGTCCCTGGGAAGCAGATTTCAGCAGAGCTTCATGCAGCCAACACTGGGGAAAGAAAGCTGTGCTGAGCTCGGTCTGGCGTTTACCTGCCTACCATGGACATGCTCTAAGGCTGTGTCTCTTCTGTAAAACATCCATGGAGGCAGCTCAAGAGCACATGAAAAGGGCCATTCCCCCAGGCAGCTCCCAAGGCCAGAAGAGTTTGCTCGCAGTCCCAGTCATATTAGTTCTCTGGCAGAGGTGCAGGCTAATAACAAAATAGCTAAATGTCTACTGGAAGAGGATAAAACTTTCCAAAAGACAGGAAGCCAAGGAGGTGCTGTGTGACACTTCACAACAAAACACACTGGATTCACAGAATCACAGAATGGCTTTAGTAGGAAGTGATCTTATAAAACCATCTAGTCCAACCATCCTGCCACAGGCTCAGTAACCTTCCACTAGATGAGGCTTCTCAGGTCTCCAACCAACCAGGCCTTGAACATTTCTCATGACAGAGCATCCAGAATACTCTGGGCAACCTGTTGCAGTGCCTCACCACCTTCATCATAAAAAATTTCTTCCTTGTATCTAATCTAAATCTACCCTCCTCTAGCTCACATCTATTTCCTTTTGTCCCATCTCTACAGGCCTAGGTAGAATGTCCTGCTCCAGCTTTCTTATAAGCCCCCTATAAGGATTAGAAGGCTGCAGCAAGATCTCTTCTCTAGGCTGAACAACACAGAAGAGGTGCTCCAGTCCTCCGATCATAGTTCTCACACCATCCCCGCAGTCCCCCTTTGCTTATGGTGCTCCAGTGTGCAAAGCTGGCAAGGGACCTGATGCCCATCGTGGGACTTGAACATTCTTTTGTTCAAAAATCTGAAGAATATATAACATCATGAGTGAGGGATATCAAAAGTGCAAAGGATGCTCCACAAGTGAATGTGAACTCAGGCAAGCACGCAACACCTCCTCAATGCTGCTGACAGCCAGTCTGTGCTCATGTGTTTTACCACAGCAATTCATTCATTTAAGTGTGAGCTTGTTCATCTCTACCAAAAGGAAAGGCATTACTGGTTTTATGCACGTAAAAGCCAAGTGTATGGATACAGTTATACCCCTACAAAGACACTTAATAGCAAGTAGAAAATTTGGAAGACTTGCAGAGACTTTTCTCACTTCTTTATGGGAATGGTGTAGAGCAATAGAATTAAGTTGATCCCTGAATCTGAACCAGTGGAGATACAGCAATTTTTCTTTTTCACTATGAAGCACAGCAATCTTTGTCTATAGATACACCCTTTAGACCCTTGCATGAACTTTTGACACCATACTTTTGGGAAATCTTAGCCTTTAATCAATTTAATACTTTCTTGCCACTTTAGTCTGTCTAGCTATACACTGCAGAGGAAGGAAACACTACAGACATCTCTATTTTCTTGAACTGCAAATTATTTTTTGAGCTACTACAGATTTACACCCTATAGCTGCTGCCAGCCAGCAGAGTCTCAGAAGCCACAGCCACAGGAGAGACTATCCAGTGTTTTCCAGCTTCGAAACTGAACAGGTACAACTGACTTTACACCTCTTGAAGTACAGCTGTTCAACAAAATTAATGTTTCTAATTTTCTTTTTACTTTTTCAAGCTGTCCCAATTTAGTTCTGACTTACTCAACTGCAAAATCTCTGAGTACACATGCAATAAAATAAACACAGCAATTCACATTAACAAAACAGCATTTGCAAAAATAGGAATGTTATAACATCAGCTTAGTTCCTATCCAAATTCTCATGTAAAGCTCCAAAGAAACGCAGCAATCAGGATTATCCTGAGGTCCTTTGGGCTTAGTAAAGAATGACATTCTCACAATGCCTCTACTGTATTTTAAATGTTGATCTTACTCTGCATTAGAGCAGGTTAAAATCTTTCAGCCAAACACATTCTAGTTGAAAATCATCCTTCTTAAAATCATGAGACAGTGTAACATTATGCGTTTTGGCTATCTCTGCAACATTTCAGCTTCATTTCTATTAAAAACACTTTTTTGTTGTTGATATTATTGTAGAAGTAGGGCCCCCATTAGCTTCTGCAATGTATTGTAAAGAAGGAAAAGGAGAAAAAAATTAAGGAAAACAGTTCTTTGAATAAAGAGCACTAGCAGGCACTCCACCTTATACTGGACCACCTGGGAGCAGGAATTACCAAGACAGAGGAATTTAGGGAGAATTTGTAACTTTTTGTAGGAATAAGAAACCTGGAAAGGAAAGTTAATGATAAAATCCACTTGCTGTTGATGACCAGGAAATCATAAATACAAAAGAGCTGTAGTTGGATAAAGCAGAACAGTATTAGTAATAAAACTAAAATGCCTGGACAGAAAATTCCACTTCAGCCTTGCTACAGGTAGAGAGAAGCTGTCCTCTGTCTAGGGATGGAAAAGGGCCAGTGTAGGAAGGACTTTGTTTCCAACACACCACGGCATTTACATTCATAATTAAAACGCCCTCCTCTAACCTATTTAGCTCATCTTTCTCTGCCTTCCTTTGCCTCCAGGGCAGACTGGCCTATTTCATCTTTCAAAGACTCTCCCAAGGAACTTTATCTCACAACTTCATGCATCTTCTGTGGATGCTCTGGCTGAGTCAGTGATGAGAATAAGGCGTTTCTGAGGTGCAGTTCTTTGAAGTGGCCTTCAGCTTTCACCTTAAAATGAGAGTAAAGAAGTGTGTGAAATGAGCTTATTCCTGCCCATTGACTGGGAGCCTTCAGTCTGGATACCAACCTCAGACCAGGTTTCATTATGATTTCTGCAGTCACAAAGCAGACTTCAAATGCTATTCTGTCTCACTGTGAATAATATGGAAGAAACAGACAGTGCAGGAAAAAAAGAACAGGATCCTGGGCAAGTCAGCAAGCCCAGTCTGATGGTCAAGGAAACACAATTATAGATTCACCACTAAATGGTGATACACAAAGAAATGGAGAACATTTGCCAAAGCCCAGACATGGCCCTCATGGTACTCTCTGTCTTATGGAATCAGCAATAGTTACAGCACCTCGAAAACACAAGTGTTTGTTTCAAAAAACATTCTGCAGACTTGGACTCACATCTCTTGAATTCACTATTTTGTTGGTGACGTTTTTTAGTTCTGGAAAGACTTGGTTCAGCTTCTTAGGCATGATTACATAAAGATTTTGCATGGCAAAATTATAATCTAAAAAGACATATGTTGTATCAAACATATCCTCAGTAATTAAGAGAGGGACAGGATATTGTATTTCCTCACAGAGATCTACACTCAGAAGAGATTCTCAGCACAAGGAAAAGGTGCCTTCCTCAACCTCAGCACTTCTAGAGGAACCAGCTGGGATAATAACAGAGAAGGGTAAGGGGAAATGACAAGGCATCACACCAAGCTGTGGAAACAGCTTCATTTCTCTTTCGTTTGTTTTAATGTAAGGCATATTGGACCAGAATGAGAGGATACAAAGCAAAGCTCCTCTGCAGGGCTGCCAGCATTCACATCAGATGGAAGCACAGCCTCCAACCCACGCTCCTTGCAGGGAAAAGCCAGGACAAGTCAGTTTGGCTGTAACATCCTTCAGCTTGTCCACACTGCCAGCAAACCCGCCTGCCTGGGCTGTCTCAGGGAAGAAAATGAGCTCCTTATGTCCTGTCAGCAGCCACCAGCATGGCTGAATCAGTAAATATCAACAGGTTGTCTAAAAATGGCAGCAGTACATATGGGGGCAATAAATACACAAACAACTGGAGAAGCAGCAGACTGTTTCAGCTGTTAATTATAGACTTCTACATCCTGGCAGGGTGGAATTTTGTGAAGCACATAAAAATGGGATGTATTTAAACACAGCCCAGATTTATTTTTTTCATTGATTCTGCATGCTGACTTTCAATACTCATGGATTAAATAAGAATGAAAAGGTGCCTGCATGATTGTCTTCTGCACGTACCATAAATTAATTCCCCTCAGTAAGAAGCAGAGTTTCCAGTTCAAGGCTTCATTTGCATTATACATGCTTTTTATTAATAGTGCAGAGAAAGAAATCATTCTGAATGAAAGACACCAAGATCTGACAAGAGCCACTGGGGTCAATGAAGAAGATTCACTGCAGTGAGTGGTCTGGATCACTGCTTAAGCAGGATATGGAGAAACACTACTGATTTGAGCTGGTCCAAGTTCATCCACCCAGGAATAAATACAGCAAGCTAAAGTACAAGGGTGGAAAACATTATCCTGGGCTGTGACAACTCTCACATGCCTGACTGGATAACAAGCTGTATGGGGAGATCCCAGGGTGCCAACTGCAAGTGTTAATGAGCTCTGCAAACAGGGAACCCTGAGTGAAATCAGAGGTGTTACTACACCTGATTAGCCTCTGGTCCAGCTGATACTGAACCAGTATGGCTTTCCACAGTGAAAAAAAGGGGTTTTGACAATAGAGAAGTAAGTACGGGGATCCAGGCTCCATCTGTTAAATGTATTAAAGGACTGATAGCACAGGTCTCCTCACTGTATCTGACAAGGATTCTGCAAAATCCCTAGTAACTAGAAAATACAGGCTGAAACTAAAATGGGGATCTATGCCAGAGATGGCAATTAGCTAGTGGAACAAGGCTGTAAAGGCCATGATGGATTCTCCAGATGGAGATTGTTATACTCACCAGGATTGAATGTTTCTCAAACTGGAATTAATTCATGGCATTGTGCAAAAAACTAAATTAGATTAGTTCCAAGCCCTTTTACCTAACAAACTGTGACTTTCTGAACCTGCACCTAAGGAAAGTTAGTTAGCAAAGATACCATTCAGGAATAGCTGCACATCTAGGAAAGGAAACGTTTTCTAAAGATTATTATACTTGGCCAACTTAAAGCATTCAGAAGTTGTGAGTCAGGGCCCGAAGCATCAAGCAACTGGTTTAAAAATACTGATATTTTTAAAGGAAAAAATTGGTTCATTTTTATTTGCCTTCTGGTTGTTTTATCCTTTAAGTTTCAAGGTTCATGCTCTGCTCTGCAACTGCGATATCCATAAAACAGAAGTCACTAAATCTAATTTATATAAGTGGTGAGACTACCCTTATGTCATATAACTCCAGGAGTTCTTCAGTACAACACCAATTACCTTGAAATTTACAATAGATTTCAATATTTCACCCTGATGATTATCAAGGCAATGTTTCCTTTAAAACCAATCACATGCAAAAGAAAAAGTCAAACCAAAAAAGGCAGTTAAGCAGCAACTACAGTTATTCCACTATCCTTCAACAGCTCCTTGCCAGCATTGATCCACTTCCAGCCACACTTCCCTTGACAAAGGACTGTGGGGAAGTGGGGGCTCAGTGACTCTTTAGGTCTTTTCCATCCCTAGTGAGTGCTTGTTCTTGACCGATGCGCTGTGTGTTTCTCCTCTTTTCTGGAACGCCAGAAGCCTTTTGCATGGACCTTGTCCAGAGGACACCAGGATGGATGGGATGGGGAGCTAATATGACCAAGACAGAAGGAAAGAGATTCTGGGGTATACAAGATTCCTTTCTGACCATGAGCAAAGTTCTGTATCCATCAGCTTCTATCCCAGACACTCCTGAGATAAAAGCTGAAATTCCTCACCTCACTTGCTCCTCTAACAGAAAAAACAGCTTCTCAAAACCCTACTCCTACTGTTAACCTTATGAAACCAGACACTATCTCAACCTCTTCTGTCAAGGTCCTCCATCCCAGTCAGATGCCTGGCATTGAACTTCCCTAGAGCTCAGGTAAGGGGAGAAGCAGTGAGCAAGTGCAGAGTCACAGGAAGGTTTGTGCTTGGGTGCAACCCCAGAGTGTAACACATCCCCCTTATGCACCCCACTCCTCCAAGAGGGTTCAGACAGTGACTGCTGTTCAGCCAAATGCTCTAGTGAAGACAGGGCTGACATCCCTGAACAGGTAACCTGCTTTTATCCTCTCCAAAGACTGAAATACTTGGTGCAGAGACCACTTCATGAAACTGCATTTCAACCATCCCAGCTGGGGACAAGCCCAACCTGTCATGCAGCCCAAGATGCATGCAAGGATGCACTGGAGCACAGCTGCTGCAGATAGAGAAATGACAAGTGATGAATAAGCACACAGGGACTACAGTCACCTCCTAACTGCTTTTGTCAACCAAATCTTCCTGGCTTATGGGATCATACAGGGATCCAACAGACTATGAAACTAGTTATAGACTGGGATAAGCACAGAATAAACTAAGTGAGTTTGTTTCCTGGTTTTTAGTGATAGCAGTTCATAGTAATAGAGAAAAAGCCCAGGAAATGAATATTTCAGCACGCCGAAGGTCAACATTCCTGTGTTAAAAAATACAGAGAAGCCTGAGATGAGGATAAAGACCATCACTTTGTTGAGACACAGAGGCTCACTGTCTGACATCTGAACACAGCCAAATGTTCCCCTCCCACTGACAGGAAACTCCCCAAAAATCCAAGCACCATGTGAAGGGAGTCAAGAATGACCTGAAAATAACCACTTGTACATCAGGATTCAGAACTGCCTTAAATAAAGCTCAAGAGACACTATACACCTTAGAGCAAACCTAGCTTTGGTGAAATAACCCCCAGCCATGCCAATCCCCTAATCCACATCTGTACAAGTCTGCAGACTGAGAAGTATTAAGGCCCTTGCTGAGCTGCAAGAAAGATACCAGTGAAGATTGTTTTACTAAGTGTGCAAAACTTGGCAGCTCTGTTCTGTCATGCTGCCAGTCCTCTGCTGCACTGCATATCCCTCCCCCTGGTGCCCCCATACCTGATGGGAAGGAGATTTCTCCAGCATCATGAAAGAAAACAGCACACAGGGGTAGCAGACATCCCCCCTGCAGTGTGATTTGGGGTTAAACGATGCTGCCTTGCCAGGAACAAGCAGTGACCACCATCAAGGTGATCCAGCCTTTGCTGAGGACTGGCATGGAAATCTGCACTGAATCAAGGTATTAACCTTGCTGATAAGGCAACTGGGAAAAGCTCTAGAAGTAGCCACAAAGGGTTGACATTGACATTCCCAGTTAGCTGAAGCACTGTGTGCAGACCCCAGCTCCACTCACTTGTATAGACTCAGAACACTCTGTGGCTATTGAACCAGCATTTTCCAAGAGTGATAAAAATATCCAAAGCAGCTCCTTTTCTGTGGGGATGAATTTGCTCAGTGCTGGAGATGTTTGTTAGCACCACAAACAACCGCAGGAAAGCACGGCCCCAGTTGCCTTCACATCCATATAAGTCTTTCTTTGCATAAACAGGCATTTTTGCTGAGGTCTTAAAAATACTATCTTGCTCTGAATAAACTGCATAAACTCCACATAAGGGCTATACACGTAGCTGTAGAAAAGACTCAGCGCAGGCCTGATGCTTGTCACAGCCACCTTGCCTCTGTCACTGAAACTACACTTTGAGTTTCCACCTGTCTCGAAATAAAACCCATTCTTTCTGCAAATACGGAAAAGCAGAGCTCCTGCATTTCATGCCTTACACATTTTGGACACAAAGAGCCAGGTCATTTGCACCACCTTTTGTTTGTGCCTATGTTGTGGTAAAATAACTGTGTGCAACTTAAGGTGATGCCAACAAAACTTTGGGGGTTCTGGGATCAGGAAAGACCCAATGAGGCAGCTTGCAACAGGGAAACTGCTCACATACACACCAAAGGACTTCAGACTTCCAAACCCAACAAAGTAACTGTCTGAGAGATCGAAGAGACAGAGAAACACTTGCATTTAGGTACAGCAAGGAAAAGGAGCCTTTAACACTCCATCTCATATCTAAAGGCAGGACCTGCACCACTCACATGGATCAGCACACAGCCAGCAAACACTGAATTATTTTTAACGCGCTTGGAATAAACCTGTGCTCACAGGGAGGCCTGGCATGAGGGGCCCAGCACCGTGAAAGCCCCATGTGAGCTCTGTGGGAAGATTTAAGCAGCACATAAGTGGAATATAAGCTTTAAAAATCCTCTGGGAGATGCAGGTGGGCCTGCCATCCCAGCCACAGGATGTTACATACTCTGGCCATGTCTACAGAGGCTCAAGCCCCACACACACCGGCTCCTCTCGGGCAGGACCAGGCAACCCTGCAGACTGACCCCAATGGCCATTACCTGCTGACCCCATACTCTGGGGGTGGCTGGTAGCGGACGAGGGCCAGCTCTGCCCGGGCAGGCTGGGGGGCGGCGTAGGCGGCCTTGAGGACATCTTGTGATGATTGCTCGCCGTAGAAGAGCCCGTGCTCCTGGGCCTTGCTGCCTGGGGCTGCTGCCTTGCCTTTGTAGGGGTACTCGGGAGGCGGGCCCCGTGGGTCCGTAGCCTTGCTGGCTTGTGGGGCTGCCTTGAAACCCTTCCCAGCTCCTGGGGCTGGGGGGTGCTGCTTGGCCCCGTTCCTCTCCAGCGAGAGCTGCATGATCCTCTCACTCAGCGAGCGGACGTGGCCCTGCTTCAGCTCCTTCAGTGCCTCATCCTTATGCGCCTGCCCGCTGTTGGCCCGGTTCACTGTCGGCCTCCCCTCCGTCCTGGACTTCTGGCTGGAGGAGCCATAAAAGCCCGATGTGGCAGCAGTGGCCGGCGGCGCAGGCTGGCCACGGAAAAACTGAGACTGGGCCTTGGCCTCCTCGTAGGTGGGGAGCTCCTCGGTGCTGTGCGGGGGCTGTGGGGCCCGAGGCTGCTTCTCCATGGCAGCACCGTCCCCCTGGTGCTCCTGCCCCTGTGGTTCCTGCCGCCCTGACGGCTGGACCATTGGCAGGTCTTCAGGAGCAAGGTTTTCTGCGGAGGAGAGAGTGCTGGCAGTGCTGTTGGAGGGGCCGGCGCTGCCCGTCGCCTGGTGCTGTATGGCCAGCAGGTTCATGTTCTCGCTGGGGTTGCCATACCTCAGCCGTTCCTGGATCAGGCGCTGCAGGACGGTGCCAGCTGCCACCTCCTCCGCCCCTCGCATCTCCGCCTCTGGCACACGGCGGAAGCTGGGTGGGCGCAGGGTGCAGAGGGTCTCCTCGGCTGGGCAGGGAGAGAGAGGTGGCCGTTAGCTCTGCTGTCCAGGATGTCTAATTCCCCATGCTGTTTCTTTTCTTCCTACATCCCACAATGGTGACCCCATCCCAATGTCTGGCCAGGATTCCTCCGACAGCACAGGGGACATGGCTGGAAGCCAACAAAGGAGGCAGAGCACTGCTCATCCTCCAACCCTAAACCCTAATTCTGTTTGATAGTGATCCCTAGGAACACATTCCAGTCCTCTCCCTGGCCTTCCCCTCCATAACAGTCCATGTGTCCCATACCCACAGCTCTGTACCTCCCTCTAAGTAAACAAGGGACATTCCATGTTACAGGGAAATTTGGTATTTTCTAACATGGACAGGATTGGATAGGATCAGATAGGATCAGAGCCTACAATGGTTATCTCATCCCCATGCCTGACCAATTCAAAGCTCACAAAAAGTTAAATCATTTTATTAAGGGCCTTGTCCAAACACCTCTTTAAACAATGACAGGCATTGCCCACCTCTCTAGGAAGCCTGTTCCAGTGCCTGACCTTTCCCTGGAGATGGCTCGCACACCTTACAGATGCAGCCTGCATGGCAATACCAACTGCTGTATATTTGATGGCCAAAAGTGTAAGTGTACTGTGTGCCATGACAAAATAAAAATGTAAAATGTGTCACAGAAAAACTGTGAAATGGAACTGAAAATGAAATAGTCCTAAAGGTCTGAAAATAATCTGTGCTCTGGCATTTTCCGCTAAAATTGCAATTTGACTTCTGGCTGAAAGCACTATTTCTAGGGAAGTCAATACTAACTGCTGTAATTTTGCTACGTCAACACAAGGAAGGCATTATGGTCATAAACCTAATGCCAGCACTTTTAAAAAGCACAGTCAGATTAGCTACACAAGCCTAACATAGGCTACTGAAGTCATTCAGGGTCAATGGTACCATCTCTGCACAATATATGCAGTGGAGCTTGCCTGGAGCTAAGCATCTAGAAGAGCTTGGACAAAGCTCTCAGGCACATGGTGCGATTCTTGAGCTGTCCTGCACAGGGTCAGGAGCTGGACTTGATGATCTCAATGGGTCCCTTTCAACTCAGCATACTCTATGATTTAACCATGGCTGAGACCTTTGGAATCCCTCCCTCCTGGAGCCCTCCTTCCATCCCAAAAGCACTGTAAGATTTCTATCTGAACACTGTTTGAGCTCAGAGGAATATTCCTGAAAGACTCCAGTGAAGACAAAAGTGAGAAGAGTCTTCCACTGCCCCTAGGCAAGAAGGAGGTGCTTTCTGCAGTTTGGTTTCTTGAGGTGACTCTTGGCAACTTTCTCTCTCCTGCTGTTCTCAATTCTCAGAGGAGTTTGTCAGGACTTACATTTGGTTTTGGGCATTTGAAAGCAGTTTAAAAGAAAACTTTCTCTTGAGGTCTGGTCATATCCCTGAGGTTTCATCAGTTACTGCACATGCTGTGGGATAACCTGGATGCCAGAGGCAAAGAAAAGCCTTTGACTCTTAACAGTGATAACAGGTCCTTTCTGCTAACATTTCTGGGGCAAAGCCTGAAACATCACTGCGGGGCTCAAGAGGGAGAGAAGATTCCCTGGCTGTTTCACTCTACATCTTCCCTAGGAGAAACATCGCTCCTGCTTTCCCTGAAACAATGTTATCTGCCTGTCAGCCTCACCTGCTGGGGTTTGCAGCCGGGCCACCAGCTCTCAGAAACCTGTCAGCTCCTAGGGATGGTATTTGGGCCAGGAAGATGCACAGACACACGGTGCATCTCCATCTACCTGTCTGCTCAACAGCCAAATATCCAGCTGCTTTATATTTCCCTGCAGCTACAGCAAACTCTTGCTGCTTTGTTCATGTTACCACAGAACACAGAAGCCTCATCACATTGGACGTTTTTGCAGACAATCAATAATGTCTCCCTAAAACACCAGAAAGCTTACAGTCTAGGTTGTTAGACCACACCAGAGAAAAGCCTGAGGAAAGGGGATAAAGTCAAGGCATGAAGTCAAGGCAGTTCTTTATAATACATCATGATTTCCACTTCTGTGCTAGTCATGTTATCATCCTTTTATCTGGGAAGTGTATTTTAAATTACCTATGATTGAAGTCCAGAAGGATTGACCACAGTGATCTTTCCACAGTGCCTGTGGTCTTGCTCCATCAGTGAAAGAACCATGGAAATTTGTCCAGCTATGCAGAGAAAAGCAACCGTGTCCTGAAGGACAAGTGGAAATGATGCACCCTCCACAAATACAGGTGACAAGTGATGGTGGGTCACAATGCACAAGTCAAAGGTAACTTTGACTCTACAAAGGATGAGAAGTTGGCCTTCAACTCTCTAAATATTACTTGCAAATAGTTTAAACTGCTTGATTTATACTTTGGGAAAAACCTGGAAGTAAATACCATAGGTTGATATAGAAGTGTGGCCATGCACTTACCAGCTTTTTCTTTGGCACTGATCACTTCAGCTGCTAGCGGGGACACTTCATGCCTGCCAGCAAACAACTGGTGATCCTGGTAGAGAAAGCCAGTGTCTTCCAGCACCGGGACAGGGCTGGTAGGCTTGTAACAAACAGATGCGGAGCCTGTAAGAAAAAAGGGAATGCCAGTAAAGAAACTGCATGAATGACAAAATATCAAGCCATGACTTATGACAGCAGTCCAAAAAAATTTCTTGAGCATGGCTAGGTGCTGAGAAGCCCTTCTGAGGCCAGTGAGCAAACCACCTCTTCAGCCTGCACTTCCCAAATAACACATTAGCTCTGAGGAACAAGAGGTAAAACATCAAGTCACCAGCGCTATTCCACACATTGACCCAGCCTGGCCTACAAGGTCCCCAGTCCAGCTAAGTCCAAGAAAGGTTTGTAAGAGCTAACAGTAACAAGTCACAAGCTCACAAATCAAGGCATAGCTCCAGGATATGAAACCAAGAGAGTCAGCATAAAACTGAACAAGGGAGTGGGTAAAAAGAAGGAAAGGTGAGGACTCAGCCACACATTAAACAGGGCTATAGTATGAGAAAGGCCTTCCCACAAAACCTGCTCATGAGTAATGGTTTAGCAATACAGAAAATTGCTGAGACATAAAATACAACCAGTGCTATCAAGGGAGAGAGTTTATAAATCACTTTGTCCAGATGTTCTTAATATGGTAAGGAGCGGATGTATCTGGAGGGCCATGGGAATTTGTGTTGCAGACCAACTGCACAGGAGTTGCATGCCCCAGCATCCCACAGACACTGCTGGCTGGACTGTGCTAGTTTTGCTAGGTCAGAGTTAATTTTCTTCTCAGTAGCTAGTGTGGGACTATGTTTTGGATTTGTGCTGGAAACATTGATAACACAGGGATGTTTTAGTCTCTGCTAAGCAGCACTTACACAGCACTAAAATCTTTTCTGCTTGCAACTTGGCAAACAACAAGGCTCACCCTAAATCTGTTCTCAGGGGTGCTTGTTTTAACAAGCTTATACAAAATGCATCACAGCAGTGTTAAGCCAGGAATGACATTGGCTTGACCCTATATTTCAAGCCAAACCGACACTGGCATGATCCTGTAATTCAAGAAAGATACAGACTGTAGAGGGTCCAAAGGAGAGCCACAAACATCATCAGTGGGCTGTAGAATCTGTTGTGTGAGGAAGGGTTGAAGGAGTTAGGTCCTTTATCCCCGGAGAAGAGCAGGAGAGAGCTCTCATTACAGTCTTGCAGCACTTAAAGGGAGGCTACAGAGAGCAAAGAGGCTCTCTCTTCTCTCTACAGTGAGAAGGGGCAGCAAGCACAAGCTGCACTAAGATGCTTTATCTTGACATAAGGATGAAACTTTTTATAGTGAAAACAATCACTCACTGAACAACTTCCCCAGGCATGTGGCAGACTCCCCATCACTGGAGGTTTTCAGTATGTGATTAGACATTGTCCTAGATAATCTCATCTAAATTGTCTCCTTCCCTCAAAAGGTTAGACCAGATGATCTGTGAGATCCCTTCCAACCTGGTCTGTTCTATGATTTTATGATTTTTTACTTTCTCGTTTTTTCTGAGAACTCATTTTTGTAAAGAGAGGCTCTTTGAGGTTCAAACCTTGGAAATTAGCATCTCCTGGCTGCAAGCTCCCTGGCACATAGTAGGCTCACTCTTCACTCGCCCCACTGGCTGTCACAGCTTTTAGGCTAAGGGAATGGTCATCAACCTCTAGCAAGGACTTGCTTGAGCAGGAGGCAGAGTGCTCACAGCGGCACTGGTGATGCATCCAGCCATCCCTGTGGGGCAGGAAGCCCACAGGCACAGGGATCCACAGCACCTCACTCTGCAGGAAAAATAGTCATTCACAAATGGCCTGGATTTATTAATCCTGACTGCTTGGTTTGTGCTCATGCTCCCTGCATACATTACACAGGTCATTGCTAACCTCATGAAACTGTAGGGAGCAAGGCAGCAAGGGAGTAACAAGGGGGTAGGATCCAGCCTGTCATTTCTACAGGCATGAAGATAGTATTTTCTTCTGTGCTAAGACAAGAGGAAATAGGCATTTCTGCAAAATGTTAATGAATTCATCACTTTACCATTCATATTATGCATGAATGTGGATGGTAGTTATCTATATTTAGATAACAAGAGGGAAAGACTGCTTGCTTGAGTAGATCTAAGCCATGTATTTTTGTGAAAGCAAGCACAGCAGACTGGTCTGTAAATTGTGCTGATGCTGACACAGACCCAAGAGAAATCTCAAGTACACTAATTCCCAAAATTATTGGCCAATTCTTGTAGAGTACAGGATTAAAGACACCCTTCATTGCTCCTCCACACACACAGTCCCGCCTTGGAATTTAGAATCCTGTATGCAACCAGTGCATTTGAAATCCAAGCTTGTTTTAGGGATAAAAGGTAGATTGGGATGAAGCAAAGAAAACCTGCACACCCAGAGAAGAAGACAAGCAGCTTCAAGCATCATAGGATACTGGTTTGGCCCCACCACTCACCAAAGAGAATTCGAAAGAAATAATCTGTTAGTAAAACTGTATTCTTGCCTTCTGCATTTCAAGTCTGTAGGCACCCTTGGGTCATGGTTTCAGATTTTACAAGATGGAGAAAAAAGACATGGTTTTTCTTTAACAGGAGCAGATATTCTCACCTAACCACTTGTCCTTGGTTGTCGTGGCAGGGCTATATTCTACTAAAATCAGGACTGGTAAATGCCAGCATCTGTCAAACTGCTCTGTTTCTGATCTCTGTTTTATCAGAGTCAAAATCAAGTAGCCCCAATCCAGGCAAAAACTACTGGACTGTGCTGCACCCTTGCCGATGTTTTATCATCATAAAATGATGTAATGATGTTTTATGACGTTAAAAATTATGTAACCATTTTATGTTCATTCACAGCAGGTTTTAATAAAATGTCAGCTGTAACTGACACAGAAAAGCAGTTTCTGTGTAACACAGAAAACACTTGCCAAGAGATCAGTGCTTGGCACACAGCCACAATCCAGATCATGGGCAATAAGGCACCACTTGAAAGCTTAGTGGAACCTCAGAAGCCATTTGGAGCAAGGCTGATTTCTTTGTCCCCTTGCTGTCACTGGAGCCTTCCAAATCCCAGCTCCCCTCCCTGAAGGGAAAGTTTTATTACATTCA
Organism: Sialia sialis; assembly: GCA_009812075.1. Lineage (NCBI taxonomy): Eukaryota > Metazoa > Chordata > Aves > Passeriformes > Turdidae > Sialia > Sialia sialis. The sequence goes on along the minus strand of VRYO01002772.1, from coordinate 12,783,374 downwards.
GCTCTGACATGGTACCAGGCACCCATCCAATGGTCAGGCACTTGTTCCTTTCCCAGACCTCCTCATTCCTCTACATTGCTCACCAGAAGAGCAATTTTCATCCCTATAACTGATTCTTGGTACCACAGCAGTGGTGCCCAGGAGCAAGGAGTAAGAAGCCATTTGAGGGCAACCTAGGATGAAGATCATCACCCTGCCAGGGGCGTGTCCCTGGGGAATGGCTTTTTACCCAAACAACCCAGAAACCACAGCCACTGCCAAGAAGAACCAACCTCATCATCCCTGTAGGTGCCTGCAGGCAGCTGCCAGCTATGCTGAGCCCTCTCCTGTCCCCCTCCCAAAGCCAGCCCAGTCCCCTCAGCCCCAGAATGCCAGGATGAAGCCCAGTCCATAGACATCATGCTTTCAATTGCCATATATCTAGCATCTCTTATGGCCAACTCTGTAAGACATGGCCATATTTCTGGCCCAGTTCAGTCCCCGCTAAGTTGGGTAGCTTCTCCAGGCCTTCATTTCTGCATCTCTATTGACTCTCCTACATCTAAGGGACTGCCTGACACCAATTCATTTGTTTTCCTTTTCTTTTAGATAAGCACACATTTCACTGTACAGAAGCAGCTATATTATCCTGGAGGTTAGTGCACAGCAGTGAAATTCATTTGAAGATTCAGAACTATTTAAATGAATCAGTTGCTAAGATTAACACCAGACAGTCAGCCAGGACCCAGAGACAGTGGAGCAGCACTTAAATATTTCCTTTTTCTGATGTGGCTTCAGTCTGGTTTTGAAAAGGATCTTAAGTAAACCACATAGGAAGCTCATTGCTGTGACATGAGAGGAAAGTCATGTTTTTAAAGCAGTAACAGCATCCCCAAGAAACAAATTTACAAAAACAGTTAGAGAAGATGGCTTCCTTACAGCCAAACTGTACTACTACTCTCATCTTCAGTAAAACACGAAAAGATGCCAGTTGTGAAAACACAGCCTGCTGCTATTTAGAGGCAACACCTGAAGGCAGAGCATAGGTAATGAGTTTCTGCATCACACCCCACTGCCCACCCAGGTAACATAATGTGGCTGCTCACAGCACAGCCCATGCTGCTGGCACATATGACTCCTTCTCTACCACCCAAAAGCTGCCCAGCAAAACAAAAACACAGAGCTGACCTCCAAAAATTCCTCTTTCAATCTGTACCTTACTGACAGAGTGGTTCAAAAGAGACTGAGGTGTTTCAAATATCATCTGAAATTAAAAAGTAAGTAAGGCAGATTTACACTTTCCTATAAACCCTGCCACAGTATGTAAGGGAAGTCCAAAAATGACAGAACAAAAATTACATCGTTTCCAAACCCACATCCGTCCTTCTGTATCATAGCTGTGCCAAAAAAGAGTATAAATACCTTATTCCACATTTAAAATATTTTCTCTGCCCTGTTGTTGCATAAAAATCACAGGTCAAAAAAGGAAGAGAATTACTTAAGGGAAATAACTAAAGGACAGAAAAGCACTCCAAGGTCCCAGGGGCTGCACAAAGGCTGTGTCATGAATTGCCAGGGTGGACCAATCAGTCCCTGCAGTGCGTCACAGGGACCCTCTGTCGAGGCTGGACATCCCTCCATGTCCATCCTGGTCCACGAACCCTACTTTCTCTCCTAAGCATTGACCTAGTCTTAAGAGCAGGGATTGCCATACCCATGCATGGCCACACAGCCATGCCACTTTCCCAAGGCTGGGAGGAAGATTTGAGTTTCCTTTGGCACAGAAAAATATAATTTATGTGTCTCGCTTCTTGGTTTAGGTATAAAAATTGGACTCCTCACAATGTTCCAAGTGATGCTTTTGGTACTTCCAGCAGCGCTGGCTGGGATTCTTTTGCAGCCACAGCTCCTATGAAGTGCAGGGGCTCAGGCACCAGGCAGCCACTGGTGATTGTTTCCCATCAGCAGCTCCCCAGTCAATGCACAAGTTTTCTAGGTCACTCCTGGGGTGGCTGACTCATCCTCACACCCCATAATTCTGCTTGTGAACCTTGCATCCGCTGCCAGGGCTCCTGAGCCCTGCAAGGACTGAACAAGCATCACTAGTATTATTTTCACAGGAGCAGAGCAATATCTTGCAGGACAAAAATCCAACACACATAATGCACACCAGATGTGAGTGAGCAGCACCTCTCATTTCCCACATGAAAGCGAGAGAAGCTGCAACCCTGTGCCTGGCAGGATTATCAGACTGAGCTGCACCTCCACAACTCACTGCTCTGGAGAAAGAAATCCTCATCCCAGTATCAGCTCCAGGATCCTTGTTGTGTTATTCCCTTGCTCTAGAAGAGTTCCTGGAGTCACCCATTCTTGATACTGTCATTTCACTTTCCAGAAAGTGCGTTGTCCAAGAAAGCATGAGCAAGACTAATGGGAATAGACAATAGAGGCAGCCAAACCCTGTCTCTCCCAAAGAATTGTGCTAACATGTCCAAATTTAACTGCCAACAAGGATGAACACTCTCCATGAAACTTCAGCCTCAATGCTTATTTTCATATATGCTTCCCTTCAGCAAAAAACAAAGCAGGGGAGAAAAAAAAACTATGAGAGAAGCAAAGCAAATGTGCTTTGAAAGCAGCTCCCAAACTTGGCATGAGATCAGATGGATACAGGAAAGAACGGAGCCGAGCCCACCTCCCCGGGAGATCCCCCCAGATACCCACACTTCTCTGCCTTCCCGATGGAAATCAGGTGTGCTGGCATGTAGGGGCAAACCGTGCCCATCACCACTCTTTCATCTCAGATGGTAGCAGGTTTTATAATGCTAGAATAACATTCTGGTTTTTCCCTCAACCCAGGCTCGCCCCAGAGGAGAGGCAGGATACAGGCAGAGTAGTCTCATCACACCTCCAGATGCCGAACAGTTACCTGGGCATTAACCCAATGGAGTAAGAGATGCATATTCCTTAGCCAGCTGGGGTAGGCTTTGCAAAATATGTGCATTTTTATGGTCTCTCTATACTATAAGCTACACATTTGCCTTCATAGCTATAACACTGAGTCTACAAATGCAGCCAGCCTAAATTTATTCAAAGAATTGAATCAATAATTGAAACTCCTGCTTTGATCAAAGTGCCAGTGGCACAATGACGGCTCATGTCAGCACTGCTGCTCTGAGATGAAAGGATAAGTATTATTCAGAGCTGAAAGTAGGGGAAGAAACTCCTGGTAAAAGAGTGAAATACAAAGGCTGACATGGAGCTCATGAGTGAGACAACACTTCTGCTACAGCCACACTGCTTGTCAGCCCAGCAACTGTCTGCAGACATTTTCACTACACTATAAATTCTGATTTCCAAGCAATAAAAAAACCTCCAAGATAAAATTCATCACATAAATTCTTAGGAAAGGAAATCTTCTTCCACTAGGGAAAGAAAGCAAAATCATCAATCAGCTACAATGTGCAGACAAGATACTTGTAGAGCAGGAGTTAAAGCCATGATTAATTTTGCTGTACTTACTGCCTTTAAAAATGATCATGTTACAGAAAAGCACTGGCATGATCTGTGTCCCTTGGATATTTAAGCCCTTCCATTAATTAACCAGAAGTGAAATAAGACCTAGGTCTGTGGATCATTCAGTCTTAGTTCCTTGTTACTTCAAGCAACTATTTTATAAAATTCCCTTTGTGAACTGAATAAACAGCATCTTGAAGAAGAGGAATGTTTTTTCACCCCATTTGGGGGCAGTTTTGGGATTTCTCTTTCTCAGACACACACTAATACTCCTCTTGGTTCTCACTCACAATCATGGACGTTGCTCTTTATCCGTCTATTTTTTTTTTTTCTGCCAGTGGTGTCCTTTAGGTTAAATAGCTTTCTCCCTGAGTCATTCCCACAAACTTGCAGCGTACAAAGGAGCCTGGGATAAGGACAGAACAAAAATAGTACAAAGGCTGTACAGTACTCTCTAACTGAAAAGGCGGGCATTGAACTCTATCATACGGATTTCTAGAGTTTTTTCCTTTTTTTTTTGGAACAGAAGCAATAAACCATCCTAAGGATCCACAACTCTTCACTTGTTCTGTGTGAAGAACTGCTTGTGATAACCCTACACTAAGCAGAGTCTTTGCACAATTCTTAAGTGCCATAACTTAGAGCAAAAAGAAAATAAACCTTCTTCCCACCAGAATATATATTACAATTATGATCCTTCCATTATTAAATCATTACATGCAATTTATATTCAGCCAGTTTCAAAACGCAGAAATTTAATAAAGGTGTTATACGCAGAAGTGCTAACAAGATAATTGCCTGTAGTTCTTGCTCCCAGATGGTTCAGCTCAGATTTAGAACAGCGAAAATCGCAGCAACAGCTACCAGTGTGGAGCCATCATATCAAAACCAGCCTCAAAATGGTGCTGGTCACAAGCAGAGGGACACACCCCAGGAGATGAGACATGTCACTAGCAGGGACCCTCTGTCCGTCCCAGGCAGCCATCACAGGGAGCAGTTTCACTAAAAACATTTTAAACCATTAAATCATTAATTAAATTACATTAAATGAATAATGTCATTATTTTCCAGCCTGAGACTTGATCACTGGAGTTACTGTTGTCTGAAGCACGTTTATATTCGTGTTAGCCAACATGGTCAGAGCAGACAATCCCAAATGCTGCTCAAAGATTTAACCCCATGCTCCATGCTATGCGTCCTTGAGACACGGCACACCCATGTAGATTACCCCTCTCCTTGGCTGGTGCTGCCTTGACACATGCTGACTGTCTGTGCCTGGTTTGCACAAAAATGCTATTGCTACAATTTCAAGATGTGGGATAGACATGCATGAGGAAAACCACAGCCACACACCGTGGTGGGACACATCTGACCTGGACAAGGCCACTGAAAGCCAGCAAATGCTGCAGGATGTCCTGCCCCTAAAGGGACACACCTTACTTACTGTGTGGCCAAACTCTGCTACCACATGTACCAATCCAAACCTGGTGCAGTTTCACCAGCTTCTACAGATTTACTTGAAACTCACACCCACAGTGGCATGTCACCTACTCAAAAAGTCACTAGAAGGACCAAAAATGGACATATACATTTCCTAAATGCAACATTTGAACAGAAAAGTTGCCCTGAGAATTTGTTTTTTTAGAGGTGATGTTGTTCTTGTTGCTATTATTTTCTACATCTATTTCTACTTCTGCCCTGAGTGGAAGGCAGGCCGTTCCATTTAAAAATCCAGGACACAAATGGGGACCAGATTACATCTATCCCAAAGCTGCCAAGAAGCAATTGCTGTATGAAACCAAAAATCCTCCTGGGATTTTTCTCAAATCCACAAAATATTCCCAAGCACTAAGCTTTCCACTGGGACTATTACATTAGCAGATAGTCCATGTGTGAAAATCCAAGTATGCAGCTGTCCTCCTAATGGTTTCCAGGACAAGAAGGCTGCACAGGGCACACACTCCTGCCTTAGCACCAAATAACATTTATACCAGATCTGGCCTTTAAAGCTAGTTACATGCCTATCAGTGAATAAAAAAGGCACCGAGAAGTCAGGCTACCGTTTCCTGAAAGAAAGCTGCAATGGGCAGCAGTAACATCTCTGCATAATTCCGAAACACTCGTGTGCACAGTGTCTGGCTGTGTTTTACCCTCCCCAGGCTGCTGCTGGGATCCCTTTCAACCCCCCCAGGTGTGCCTTTGCTGGAGAAATGCAAAGCCTTTGGCTCTGTGCTGGTGTTTCCTCACAGAGGAGCTCTTGCAAGGAGCACCAGAGCTGTATCCATGCATCCATCCCTCCGTCCAGGGACTAATGTGCAGAGGGTTTGGTCCAGATCGCCGTGGGAGGTCAGGACTCGGAAACTGCCCTCATGCCTGTCACCAATCTTGCAGATACTTGGACTTAGGAGAGGCCACACATGCCCTTCTGGACTGAAACTGCCTTCCTCCAGCAGCTGAGTGCTTTCCAAAACAAGAGGAAAGCAAAGTTTCCTCTGCCAAATGCTGATGGAATGGACATCAGAACAGATGCGAATGGACATGCAGGTACTGGGGGGCCCACACACAGCCCCAGCAGCACTGTGGGGCACATACCTCCCCTATTTAACAACCTAAAACCAGTGTCTCCGAATTCATCCCCTCACACCGCTGCTCCAGTTGTGGCTGGGGATGAGGAAGGCTGGGCAGGACACGGACCCTCCATGCAGGGCCATACCATGCACCCAGCACAGCCCCAGAGAGGGTTTTACTGCAGGCTCCTTCCCAGCCCTCACCACCTACACATTTCTTGATAAGGTATTTATAGAACCTCTGGAAAAGCTTTTCTGGCCATTAGAAATGACTACGTATATATACACATATATATGTACAAAAGTAAATATATACACATGGTTTACATTTTATTTATATACAATATATGTAACCATATATGTCTATATATATGTAAATATACAAAAATACATAAACATATATCTACATATATTTTTATATGTATTAAATATCTATATATAACTATATACATGCACACCTGTTAGCAGGAATGGCTCTGCCAGCTAGCTGTGCTCAGAAAAATTCATAAGACTCATGTTCACTGCCACCCTTCTCCCAGGAAGCTTTCAGACTTATTTCCATATATAAAAAGACATACCCTGAACTCAGTGGTTGCCCGAGAAGGGCCTTGCAGACCCTCAGCCACCAGATCCTCATCTCTGGCGGCAGCTCCCCACAGCTCCCGGGATGCTCGCACAGCACCAGGAAAGAGAAAAAAAAACTCTTTCCATCGAAAGAGGAAAAAGCCCAGGCAGCGACCTTCCTGTACTTAAAGCTATGAATCACAAAACCTGGCAGGAGGATTCGGGTTAAATTCACGTCGTGGGGTGGTTTATTTGGGTTTTTTTTTTTCTTTCAATGCTGAGGGTTTTTTTTCTTTTTTTTTTTTTTTTTTAGCCAGAGTTTATCTTTGTTCTCTGCATGGACAGGAAGGTTAAATATAAGAAAAAGTTCCCTCTCACCATCCCCCTGGAACAACAACGCGAGAAAGCGCTCCCTGGTGTGGGAGGCCCCTCCTGCGTGTCCCCACGCACCCGCGGGATGGGACGGGACGGGGCCAGTGTCCCCGCTGGGCACTCCGGGGCCGCTCCGAGTGACAGCGCTGGGAGCCGCGGGGATCGCTGCTGCGGAAACGGCAGCGGCCGCTCCGAGCGCCGCTGGAAACGAAACATTCCCCGCGCTCCCGGCCGGCGCTTCGCTCTCCCCGGGGAGCGCCAGGGCGGCGGATCCCCAGCGCGTTCCTCCTTCCCAAAGCACGGCGGGCACGCCGCTCAGACCGGGGCTGTTCCGGGGCTCGCCCCGCGCTGCTCTGCCTTCCCGGAACGAGGACGATTCCCGCGAGCGGAGGAGCGGGAGCAGCGGCGGCCGCCGGGCTGGCGGCTCGGCTCTAAGGGAGCGGCGGGCCGGCTTAGCACGGACTAGCTTAGCACGGACCGGCTTAGCGAGGACTCGGCCCCGCTCCCGCACCGCCTGCGGGCTCCGCGCAGCCCGAGGGAGCGGCGGGGTGCGCTGGCTTCGGGAGCCGGCGGAAGGCTGCCCAGGCCTTCCCGCATCCTGCCGGGAGGGCGGCGGGGCATAGCAACACTCACAGGTGGGCATGCGAAGCGACATCCCGCAGCGGCACCCCGCACACCCCGGCACACACGTGGGCACGGGCACCCGCACCCCCGTGCACAGACACACGTGTGCGCAAACATGTACGCACGGACACGGACACGGACACGCGCCCGCGCGGGGACACACGGACACATCCCCCTTCCCCGCCAGTACCTCCGGCTCCGCGCCCCGCCGTCCCCGGCAGCACCGCTGCCATCCGCGCCGCTCCCGCCGCCGGGCGCGCTCCGCCGGCCGCCGCGGGCCGGGCCGGGGCGGGGACAGCCGGGGCGGGGACAGCAGATGGGGCGGCTCCGGGGGCGGCCCAGGCACCTCCCGACACGGGACGGCTCTGCCCGCCCGTCTCCCTCTCCTGTCGGGAATGTGGGGGAGGCGCGTTCGGGGGAGGCTGGCAGCCCCACCCGGAGCCGCTGATGATACGTGTGTACCCCCGGGGTGAGCCTGTGTGACAGCACGGCTGCTTCGCCTCATGTCTGGGGATGCTCGGGATCTAAATCCCGACCTAGGTACCGGCGCAGGCTCCCTGGTCCCTTGCGGGGCAGTTGGTGGGGGTTACGCCCAGTCCCAAGCCCGTGAATTAACTCTGGGCATCCTCCTCGTCTCCCAGAGCTCTAGCTTCTCCCTGTGCATGGGGAGCCGATGGCTGTTCGGGGTTTGACTGTTCATAAACTCAGCGCCCCGTTCCTGAGCGCAGACCCGTGTCCTGCTGCCCACCCGCTCCATCGCACGTCTTTGTGATTTGGAACACAAGCTCCACGGAATGAGTGTTCATTAGGGCTGGAGTGACCCACTGCTCCCTCTCCCCACACCACCCCAGCCCTGGTGCCAAGGGTTTGACACAGAGAACATGGCAGAAGAACTCTGGTGTTTGCACAGCATTTCATTCCCATCCCATATGGGCAGCCATATGGGCACAGACTGAGTTGGGCAGTGCCAACACACCCTATTCCCAGCACTGCCCCGAAGGGTAGGAGTCTTTTGGAATGAGTGACACTGCCAGGACACTACTTGGGTTTCCCCATCTCAGTGCTTCAACTTCTTTCAGTCAGTGATGCCAGGATTGTCCATTGTATTTGGACTTCTTTCTCCCAGGGACTTCCCCCTCCTCAATGCTGTGCCAAATGGATAAAGGCAGGTAGGAAGAAATGCATCAACAGTCTGAACAAGAAACCACTCACTGTCACTACAGCCCCATAAAGGGGCACAGAAAGACAGGAGCCGTGGCCACAGCTCAGGGTGGATGCAGAGAGGACTCCCAGCAGCTCCAGGCACTGAGGCATCACAAAATGCAGCTTTGCTCAAAGATTGGGTTTTGCTCAGGTGCAAGACACAGGGAAACTATATGATGTGGGAACAGGCAAAGAAGCAGAAAATATTTGATGGTGAAATCAGGTTCCTCAGTTCCTGCATCTGTGCATCTCCCATGACAGAAGTTACCCCAGAACTATGTTTGCCATGTGAGCTGGGCATCCTCAGAAGTACCCTTCCCTCATGCCTCTGTGCAAGGCAAGGCACTGAAGCATCTTCTACCTGTCTCCCTGGGGTTATGCTCAAACAGGGAATGGCAAATATGCTGCTTTTGGAGATGGGGGGCAAAGGGAACCATCACATCCTTGATCTCTTCAGAAGAAAAACTACAGGCCAGTGCTTTAGGTACCAGACTTGGATTAGAGATAGATGTTCAGTTCCTTTGTCATCTGCAGATGGCCTGAATATGTGGGGGAAGATTAAGTCCAAATTCAGGTTTTTGAATGCCTGAATCCTCTGCAATAGGGAACCTTGACAGTACAGTAAGACTCCTCAGTCCACAAAAGGAATTCGCCTTGGATTTTTCAGGTTTTCCTATCTCCCCCAGAGAGGTTAGCTTTGCTTATAAGCACAGGCGAACCATGAACCAGCTCAGCTGTAAAATGAGGGTGAAATTTTGCCCTTGCTTGTTAAGTGCCTGTTCACTGTGCCAGATGAAGAGGCATGAGGGCACTGCTGTCCAGTGAGTCCACTGAGTCCAGTTCAAAGTGGCAATTCAAGCACTCCTTTTTGTCATGTTCCAACTTTATCATTTGATTGGGCAAAATGGGACACATTATTTTGGTTATTCTGCTTCCCAGTCTGTGTCATGGGGGCCTGGAGGCAATCTGGCTACCCTTGGCCAAGCAGATCCAGCCTGTTCAAGGTTCTGGCCCCAGGGTTTGTACTCCCCTTTCACCTACTGCTGCATGGTGATCAGTGCTGATTTTGGTGTTAGAAGAACAAATATATCAAGAAAAAAGATTATCTGCCATCTTGTCTTTCAGCAGAATTGCAAGGACCTGGTGAACCATGCTGTTACATTCCCAAGGAAAAGACATTATTTTCTGCTGAAGTTGAAGTATTGTTTCAATTTTCTCTCATAGTATTAATTTTCTGGTGTGTGTTTCCACATGATTTTCAAAATCTTTATTCCTGTTCAATTCCATTTTGATTTGATAAACTGGTAAGTGGCCACAAAGATGGCAGATTGGCGAGGGAGTTCTCTAACCTCTTGTGGTTTGATACATCTGATAACTTCTGAGGAGCTGTGTCCGCCCAGGAGGCAAACTGCTACTCAAGCTTCTCCCCTTTGCAGCTCCAATATTTTAATAAATTTCATATGTACAGTAATTTCACGAATATAAGC
>VRYO01002772.1:12734674-12757378 GCA_009812075.1 Sialia sialis | reverse complement strand
GTTTGCAAATTGAGCACCTGACAGTATTCTCTTACTAATTCGTTACATTGTTGCGTACAGATCCTTGCTTCAAAAAAAAGAGTGTGACTTATACACCGGTGTGCCTTATACGTGTGAAATTACTGTAACTTTAGACAACTTCTGTGTCAATAAGGCTGTGTGCTCAGAATGTGAGAGCAGTGCCAAGGGGAAGTCCTGTCTCTTGGGCAAGCAGCAGCTACTCTTGGGCAGGTATCACTGCTCTGCAAAGGCACTGCCTTCCTGCAGCTGCTCATCTGCCCAAAGGCAATATGAGTGTTCCCACTCATATTCATATTCATATTCAGTCAGGAAGGCCTGACTGAGCCTTACAGAGCTGAGCAGGGCAGGATCAGGATGTTAAGGGGGACATTACAAATTCATTTAACCTGGAGCAGCGTGGGCACAGTGAAAGGCACAAGGTGATAAACTACTTCCCCTGTACCCCAGAGCTCAAACTGATGGCTGCCTTTAATCACCCACAGCTGTTCTTTACTGCCTTGGATGTGCTCTCCTTTACTTAGCCCAAAAGGTGACTAATGAACTATTTGTTAATGTCATCAATCAAAAAACTCTTTTTGTAGCTGGTCTGAAAGAGATTTTTTTAGAAAGCATTGAGTTTCAGCCAACTGGCACGGAGCATGATCACAAGCCAATTACATGATCTCATGGCAGTTATCTCGAACTAATACATCATTAATCTGATCTTACAACAGCTAAAGGAGAAGCCCAGAGCCAAGAAGCACTTGAACACTCCACAGTTCTCAAGACAGGAGCCCTTTTTGTAAAAGCTGCAGGTTTACACACAGCAGGTACATGTCAGGGCAAGCTGCAAGTTGTATTGCTCCCCTCACCCTGACAAACAAAAACATTCACAAGCCAGAAAATACACGATCTCCTCCAAAGGGAACCTTCCCCAAAATGCAGCCACCATCTCCTTGACTCAGTTCAGGGTTGCAAGGATGACCAGAGAGGGAAGGGGCTCAGGGACAGGATCCCACTGCTCAGGAACCCTAAGCCATTTTTGATAAGCTTTTGGAGGACTTGTCCCAGTCTGGTCTCAGGGGACATAGTAGCAGGTGGGTGGTTTCGGGTCACCTGCACAGATGGGGGTGGGCGCTAGAAGCTCCTATCTATCGTCTATATCCCTTTGGATGCAAAGGTAGGAGGCAAACCAATTTAAAAAATCCTATTAACATGTCATGTCATTTAGATAGCTCACCTCTTACTGGGGACAACCATCTACACAGATAACCAGACAAAATCTTGAAAATAGTATCCTTAGTTTCAGCCAAACTCTTACCTCACTCTTGAGCAATTATACCCCCCAAAATTGTCCCCAAGTAGCTGCTCACAAACCTGTCCCAGCCATCTCACAGGTATGGCAGGACCCCAGCATCCACTTTGCATTACTCCAGGACCACTGCTCTGATGACACAGTACAGGAGGTGCTGGCTGAGGATACCAGTACAGATTTGGCGTGAATTTGAGATCTGTAAGGTCCTGCAAGTCACCACATGGAATAAAATTTCTCTTTTTTACTTCTCTGATTTTATTCCAAAGTCAGAAAATTGCATTGCAACTCCACAATTCAAATGTTAAAACACTGGAAGCAAAAGCCTGTGTCTCTTTTTGTGCCTGTTGCAGAGCTGTCTGTACTAAACTAGCAGCACCAAATGCCACCACACCTCAGCTCTTCCAGTTATCTTCACAGGCAATTAGCTTCCAGGATATTTTAGCCATAACAATCACTTATCTACTTAAGAGAGAATAATTTCTCTGTGCTGTTTCCCTGACCTCTCAGGAAACACACAACTGCCTTTTTTTTTTGCATAGTCATAGGAGAAAATGTTCCTGCTCCAGCCTCCGTTCAGAAAACATCTTAAAAAAAAATGGTAACATAGCAATGGTAAATCTTACCTGAAAAAACACCCGTGATTTCTCTGGCGACAAAAAGCGTCTGTGCCTTGGTGCTGCAAGACCAAAGCTTTCCTGGGAAATGTTTGTCCTCCGTCGGGTAAGAGCTCCACAAAAACTATGTAGCTATTGCCTGGACTTGCTTTAGTTTGGGTAGGTAAGTCACGGGAATTCAGCTGCTCTTGTGAGTTCAAAGAGCTCCAGAACGCTCCACACCACCTATCGAATTAGGGCTCCCACAGGAATGCGAGGTATGTGTCTGTCTTCCTGAGTCACCTAATTACCTACAGGAAAGCAACCTGTGGAAACACAGCAGAGGGGAAAAAATCCCAGCTGGCTCTCTAAATCCCTTGACAGTCAGAAGCAGCCCTGCAAGGAGATCTTCTCAAACAGAGGCTTTGCTGATTCCTGTGTCCGAAATGCCAAAGCTAGTGGACATGCTGGGCTGTCTTCTTCCCACCTTCCTCAGCAGTTTGCAGCACATGTGGGAAATGGCAAGGAGAGGGAGCAGCCCAGTCTCAAAAGCAACCACCGCACTGTAAGAGAAAAACTGAAGCTCATTGGGTTGCACAGGTTATGGGGTGGCCTCTAGCCAGGAGGAAATGTAGGGTGAAATAGTCCCTGATGACTGCTGCTGATAAAGGCTGAGTCATCAGTGACACGGAATGAAAAAATGATGTGATACAGCAGTGTCTGGGCTAGTTACATCTTGATAAGGATGGTGGATGTCTTCCTGGGCTTTCCCTTGAGTCAGAAGCACCTGGGGAAAGAGATACCAGGAAAGGGATATCTGCCATGATCAAATGCCACCTCAGGCAGTCTCAGAAGAGGAATAAATAACATGAGAGAATGGGATATCTTGTAAGATAACTTTCCAGAGAAGCCATCTTTCCAAGCAGATGGGAAGAGATAAGAGTGACAATGAAGAGAAAGAATAAAGGGAGGCCTTGATTACCCCACCTTCTTGCAAGGAAAAATACAGTCTCACCCAGGGTGAGAATGGCTCCAGCAGATGTTCAAACCTTTTTCAGAGTGACCAGTTTTCCCATGATTTACAACAAGGACATCCCAGAAGTGAAACTCCAAATCCTACATGACATCCAAAAGCTCACTTGAGCATAGGCAGCCTACACACCTGCAGCAGATGTGAACATGTCTTGGTTTTAGCTCCTTCTCCTGAAAGACCATCACCACCCATCATGTCTCTTGACAGCTTACATTACTCAGGAGATTATATAAATTTGTGAGCTCTGTTAAGTGCTTCCAGCTACCAGGTTAGACAGAAAACCTCACACCTAAGAGGCAAGCAGCCCCCATTCCCAGGGCCAGGAGGGCTTCAAGCACCCCTGTGTACTGGATGACAAAGAGAAACGTGCTGTGCAGCATTTGAGCCAACTCTGAGGCTTGGTTTTATCACCCCATTCCACTGGCCAGCATTGCCTAAGCCATCTGTCAGTATTTGGCTGTGCTTGGCATCTTCATGCAGTGTGAGCAGGCTGGGATGCTGCCAGGCACGAGGTGAGCTGCAGATTGCCTGTGTATTCAGGAAGCCAGCAGGTCCGGGAGCAGCTGATACCAGCCAGGGAAAAAAGACACTCAGACACCCCGCATCCCCATTCCTTCTCCAATGGCATAGCTCTGGCCACAAAGAAAAAAGCACTCAAGCTCTGACCAAGAGACATTCTGGTGACTGCCAGCATGGTGCCAACTGGTGCTGGCTGTCTTGGCAGCCAGTGTCTGGAGTAGTGAAAGATTCTGGCTGTGCCATGACCTGTGCATAGGGGAGGAGTTGAGAGCAGAGTTTGCTATGTCCCAAGGCCCTCCTCCCACCCAGGCTCACTCACCACAGCTGTAGAGCAGCAGCAGGAGCAGCACCAGCAGTGTCAAAGCTCTCCCAGAAAGCCCCTGATATGCTGTGTACCAAAATCCATCCTGGAGGATGGAGATGACACCAGGCTTCAACTCTATAGTGGGAGAAACTTGGAGAAATCGCTGGATGGATAGACGTCAACTGATGGACATTTGTGTGATGGAGACTTTGGGTTAAGCTTCTTTTTGAAAAAATAAATACCAATTAGCAGGCTTGTAATTACAGGGTTACCAAGTCCTGATGGCTTTTCCAGGCCTGTTGACTCGGGGCATGCTCTTACCTTCCTCCTGGCATGTCTGTGCAGGGCTGTGGTTGCCCCACTATGGCACAGGCTCATCCACTCCTGCACAAACATCCTGGGGAGCCAAAACCGCCTTCAGGAGGGTGAGAAGCCAGTGCTGCATAATTCACAGTGCTCCACTGCTTTTTTTGCTGTGAGTCATGATATTCCCAGGAGATTTACAGCCAGAGGCACCGATTTGCCTTGGATCGAATGGAGTGGATGGTTTCAGCCCAAGCCAAGCTCCCAGGTGAGTCTGGGCAAGGAAGAGATGAGCAGTCATTACACTGCATTGCATCTGGTGCAGAAGGTTTACCCACCAAGTGGGTAAACCAACTCTTTCCTCTCTTCCTACCCTGTGCTGAGGGCAAGGGATGGTGCTGGATATCACCAGCTTCCTGCCCTTTCTCCACCCACAGCACCTGAGCTGTGCCTCTGGGTGCCCATGTAAAAACTCCCATCCCTTGCTCCTCATCCTGTTCACCAGTTCTTCTGAAGCCTTCCCAAAGGGGCCTGTCTTCTGCCCAGATGTAAGCACTGCCTTCCCCCAAAAGAGTGGAGCAAACAGAGACAGCAAACAGGATGAGAGGGGCCATCCCACTGCTGTTGGAAAATTGTCTGGAAACACACACTCTTTCCTAGGAAAGCCTTTCTGAGCTTCAACTTGCAGGGCAGCTCAGGCATGAGTGAGGTTGGGTGGGAGGTTGTCCATACTCTGAACACTGGTGAGGTCCTGCACAGCTGCCTTTTGAAAGTGGAATTTCATGGCTGAGGGCTAGTTTGTCCCAGTACCTATGCCTAAACCACACCATGCCTGAATGCTGTCTTATTCAGAGACAGTGCTGGGTTACCTTTGCCAGGGAGAGGAGGAAAGTGTGACTGGTGGGAGGGAGGAAGGAGGTAAATCCCAGGCCTGGGGAGTGTCAAGTTATTTGTGGGGCAGGCAGAGATGGGCCTGGATTATTCAGTGATGGGAGCCAGAGAAGAAGATTCTGTCTCATTGAGACCCTGACAGACAGCACTGCCATAATCACCATCATTTTCTCCCTGGTGAAGGATGGGGCAGGCTGAGGAAGCTTCTTTGCTCAAATATCCACACACATCCTTCAATGCAATTGAGGCTCAGGCAGGATCTCTACTGGCAGGTGGGAAACACTTTTTGCTGTAATATTTTCGAGAGGACTGACTTAGACCTAAAATATTTACCTGCTTTTGGGGCAATCTTCCTGTGCTAAACAAAATTGGAACTCTGAAGAGAAAAATCCAGAGGGAATTACTCATGGAATTACTCATTGAATTACTTCTGTCAGGATCAGACAAGAGCAGAAAGGAGGTTGGTAAGGTGGTGGTGATGTTGGTGACTATGGGAGGAATTGATGGCAAAACCAGGCTTCAGTGATCTAAAGGATGCCTTGTCCATCCTTCCCTATCTGACTTCTTAAAGGAGTTATGGCATCCTGCACTTGGTCTGCCTCCCAATCCTTCCTCATTTGGTCCAGGGCTGACCCTGCACCTTTGCTTCCTGTGACTCACCAATAGGCAGATCTGATCTGATCTCCCCCAGCCCTGTATTTTTCCATCCAAGTGCAAGCCCATGCTGACTCCCATGTGGATGTGAAAGTCCGGCTGTGGTGTTGGGGAGAAGAGAGGCAAATCTCTTGTCTCCTTACACCCAACAGTCCGGTGCCATTTTATTGAGGGTGTGAGGATCTCTGCCCCTGGGGTCAGCCCTGAGTAACACAGACACCTAATGTCTTGCCATTGGGATCACAGAAATGCAGCCCACAGTTACTTTCTGCTGATTTTCTCCTGGCTGCCTGCTCTTCCCTATGAACTGTGTGGTGGGATGCTGCGGTCATTCTCTGCAGGACCCTTCTCTAGTTGCAGGAGGATCTGGATGCATCCAGGGCAGAGCCCCACCTGACACAGAATTCCCTCTACCCACTGGCACGGGAAAGCCGAGGCTGCTCCCAGGATATGAGGAAGGTGCAATTACCACTAATTACACCGAGCAGGATTTTAGCCACCAGTCTTACCTAAGGCATGGTGCTGGATTAGTCCCTGGCACCAAGTCCCTGCCTCATTCTCTTTGGTTCTCATGAAAAACTAGAGGAGACACAATGCTCTGCATGAAAACAAAACTGAAACATGAAATGTCGTAATTTCTCAGTAAAGAGAAATGCCATTTTCCAGCCAGGTCTACTTGCTACTCAAGAAAAAAACTATAAAAACCATGAAGCTCCACCATAAAAATATCAGCATTGCAGTGGCATCTGCTCCAGCTGAAGTGTGAAGCACGTCTTCTCTCCTTTCAGGCAACCACCTCAGAACTCCTTAGACTTTTATTTTGTATCAATAAAGGGGATTCAACTCTCAGCAAGGAACCAAAGTAACAATTATCCACCCCTGGTTTGGTGATTCACAAGAGACTCTGACGAACAGTGATGCCATGCAACCAGTATGAGCTATTGGTGAAGAACAACCATAAAAAAGTGTCTGCTCACGTCAATTATGGAAGAACAGTGTCTGACAGAATGTATCCAGCTGCATCCTGGAGACTGAGACACCTGGTGATTTAATCATCCCTTGAGGTAGTATTCCTTTCATATGCACATTACTGAAAAATTCATCAGCAATCCAACATTGGTGGTAACACTACTCAAATGGAAACAGCTCCACGTGTGGGGCAAAGAGAGACCTCATCTGGTCAATAATATTTTCCGTGACTTCAAGAAAGGATGGAGCAGACCCCCCATTTTCAGCAAAGTAAATGGATGATGATAGCTCTTCTTTTTACTACACGGTACCAAATAACTGCCCTACACTTCTTAAAAGCCGAGAAGACACCTCATTAATACTGACATGTTTGTGATGTTGCTAATAAACTAAAAACCCTTTTCACTGGCTTTTTCACACACTTCATTGTAGCAGTGAATCCTACCCATGCTGGCATTATGATCCTCAAATCAGAAATATCATAGCTATGAACTCTTTAAGGGGTTGCTCAGGAGTTCTTTGCTACCATGAATAAATGAAGAATAAGGTTTAAATTCTATTAAATACATTAATTTTTGCCTGACTCCCTATCCCCCAAGGAAAGCAACAGCTCTCAGGCCTTTTTCTGTTCTTATTCTGGAAGCATTCTTAGTAGGTCTGAGCAAACTGGGGGCACCTTCTTCCAGGGTATGGAGCAATTCCATGTCTCTTCCCAAAAAAAGATGGTGTGACAGAGGCTGCACTTTCCCTTTTCTTTCCTTCCAGTTAGCCCCTACATTTAGGCATCCCCCAGAATATTATGGCAGTCTTTGATCCCCTCCATATCTCAGTCTTATCTCTCCCCAGCAAACAGACATGGTCCCTTGCAAACCTATCTTCTTCTCCCCTGTGGGGAACTCTGAACCTAATTGAATGCACAAATGGATTACCTGCAGCACCAAGATTTAGGCTTTTCCTTCAAGATTTTTCATGATTGATGAAACATTGAGTCATTTCCATGGATGTGGCCTGAAGGAGACCAAATCTACCTCTTTTCCCTCATGAGCAAGCTATAACAGCCTATTCCTGGCTGTCTATGGCTTGGGCTGTGCCAGTGGGTTTTCCATTGCTGTATTTTTCCTAGGCACTGGAGCTTGTCCACCAGTCTCTGTAGTTTTCCAAAGGGCTGTCATTTGTGTCTGCAGTAGCCAGGACACACAGAGACCTCAGGGATGCTCCCTTCCCGTGGAGGTGCCTTGTCCACTCAACACTTGGACTCAAGAAGGCCCTGTGCTCACCCCACTGCCTCCCAGTTGCCAGAGGAATCAATAGTTTTCTATCAACTAATTATTTTTCTTTTCTTTCCCCACCCCATTTCAGGAATGTACCACTTTCAACAAAACTTCTGCCAGGAAAAGTTTCTTAGAACTTTTAGTCCGTGTGTGGAAAAACCACCTGGGAGGCAACAGCAATCAGCAGTCAGGGCAAGACAATGGTGGGACCTCAGCAGGCTTGTATTAATGCAGGTCTCTGACCTGAGCTTCCTACATCCTTAACCCTTTGGGTGTGATCTTGGGATCTAAGTCTTCTTTCAACAAAACTAATAAATCAAAAAGACATAAAGATGAGATTTGATCCTTCTGTAAAGCTGCAGGGGAGGGGCTGGGGGAGGAGGGGAAGGGGCAAGCTATTTAAAGCTCAAAAAGTGTTTCTTCCCAGCCTTAGCTCAGACTGTTTTACTCCCAGGGTAAATTCTCCACACATTTCCAGTAGTGCTGCATGTCCCATGCCAAGATGGCCCTATCCACACCCTCTGCAGCTCAGCTCTGGGAGATGAGAATGGCTCCAGGCTCCAGGAGGTGTTTAACAGCCTGCAGCCAGACTGAAATGCAGAGCTGTTGGATGTTCTCTGCTAACTTGGCTCAGCCCTTCTGCCCTTCCATGTCCTGCCCAAGCAGCAAAACATCACATACAGCTGGGAGTGCTTTTCCCTGCTAGCACCGAATGGGTCCATCCTCACAAACAACAATGCCCCACCAAAACATCTTCATGGCAAAACTCCTGTTCCTCATATCTCATCCTGCTCACCAGTTCTTCCAAACTGGTGGGGGAAAGTTTGTGCTAAACATCTGCCCAGCTGCAAGCACTGCACTCCTCCAAAAGAGCAGACAAATGGAGAGAGAGGATTTTACCAGGCAACAGGATGAGAAATTCTGTGGCTGACTAATTCTGTCTGAAAACAGACACTTTTTCCTAACAAAGCCTTTCTGGGCTTCACTTCTCAGGGGGAGCTGGGTGGGAGCTAGTCCATGTCCTGAACACTGGTGGGGTGCTACACTGCTGCCTCTTGGGGTCAGGAAGGGAAGGAGTGAGGTGGATGGGAAGCCAGGAGGGGCTGCCACCTATCCAGCATTTTTGTGAAACGAGCTCTTTGTTTCCCTCATTTTCCTTTAGCCAGCATCCAAAGTCAGACAGGTGCCTACAGCGCCATCCAACATTTTGTTTTGAACAGAACTTTACTTTCTTTACTTTGCCATTTTCCTGACAAAACCAACAACAGAAAGTTACATTGATTTAGATACACACCCAAGTGTGTTTCCTTTCCTCTTCCAATTCATCAGTTCAGCAGCCAAACCAAACACAGCCATCCCCATGCCTGCTCTCTGGCTATCACTACATCAATAAGTAACAGAGCTCCATTTCCAACTTACCTTGAGAGATCTCTCTTTGCACTGCCAGCTGTATCCAGCTCTCCTTTTGAGAGTTTTCTCAGCTCCAGAGTCTCCTTGCCACCAGTTGTGTGCCTGAACCACCTGCACAGTGAAGGCTTAGGGGGTCTCTGTTACAAAACTGGGCATTGGCCACTGCTTGGGACAGGATTCAAATCTACGTGGTGGTGGAGTTATTCCTGGTTTCCATTCCGTGTGTGTGGATACAGGACTCCGTGCAGAGAGTTAACATGAGCCTTTGACATCACTGGTTAAATTTAGGGAGTTAGCACAGTCCTAAAATGCTCTGTAGGAAGCTAGTGCCAGGCTGACAAGAGACAACACCCTGCAACCACCTCCCACCCAAGCACAGGGCACAGGATGGAGCCAGGAGTTTCTACAACAGCCCCACTGCTGTGCTGCATCTTCCCTTCAAAAATAACCCCCCATCAAGGTGCACTCAGCTCTGCTGCAGCACAAAAGCACACAGCCTCCTCAGGCTTGCCCAGGACATGGACAAACGGACACCCTCTGAAATCCCACAGCTCCATGGAGCTGCTGGTCCTTGCTCTGATGATCAGGGTAGAAGGTTGTGGAGTGGCAGAGGTGCCCTCATATTGTGGGGATATGGTAGGGGAGGTAAAGCTGGGCAAGTCCCAGCCCATGGACTCCCCCAACATCTCATGCAGCTGCCAAATCCCTGCCCCAGAGAATGCTGCAGCTCTCACTAGCTAGAGCAACAAGAGAAGAGTACCTACAAAGAAAAGGAATGGGGAAAAGTCACAAGAGAGGCAGACTCCCCCAAAAGACAAAGAGGAAACTCTAAAACCCAAGAAGAGCCTCTGAACCCCAAGTCTGTCTGATGTTTGTAGGGCTGGGTGGAAGCTGTAGCTGTGTAGTTGCAATTCAGGTTGGTTTTGGCATCCCCTGTCCTGTCAGAAGATGGCTTCTGCAGTTTGTGGTGTCTTTCATACACACTCTACTTTTCTCTTGATTCTTTGCTGACTCTTGCAAAGATCTCTTTACTGTCTGTGTGAAGCACATCCCAGAAAGCTATTGCAATAACAGCTTTGAATTTTCACCTGCCTTCTGCATGGAGATGGTGAGACACCGAGTTCAACATGACCAGAAGCAGCAGCTGTTTATTTCTGAGCATGCCATCTTGCACAAGCAGCTGCCTTGGTGTGCTGCAGTCTTGTGGCAACTGAGAAATGGAAACGGGAGTATTTTGGGTGTGAGGAAAGAACATCTGTTTGTTTTCCTGAAGGAGTAGTTCTGCAGCCACCAAACAGACGGTGAAACTGCAGCCACAGGAAGCACCTGATTCCAAGCCAGACTGTGAGAAACAAGAGAACCCTTAATAGCTTTTCCAGTATTCATTCCAAGCCCGTGCTAATTGCAAAAGGCAGTGGAGCCAAGCAGGCTGATGGTCCTCAAGTCCTGTCTCTTGTTTTTGATATTATTGCTGCCTAAGTGTACACTAACATAATCCGTAGAGCTTACTGTTAATATAGTGAAATCTTCTTCAGATCCTAATCAAATTTATTGGATATGTGGGAGGGCTGCTGAGAGTATTTCCAAATTTCTCTGTCTCAGGGAAAATCATCTCCATAGCTTCAGCCCATGAAACTGTGCCATGCCTGTGGGATGTGGAAGGTTCAAGTTCAGGGTATTTCCTTCATAGCAGAGTGCAAACAGGCCCTTATCAGCAGAATAATGTACCGGCTGCATCAGGGATGATGTGTTTCTACTGATTCTCAAACAGTTGCAAAAATCAAATAATTTTATGAGAAAAGGCCAAGTTTCACTCTTGGAATACAAGCACCGGACATCTTCAAGGAACAGGTACCATCACTTTCATTTTCTTTCCAGCATTGCTCTTGTGCATCCAGACATTAATTTACATGTTTCACAACACTTTCATTGTGCATCATCAGGCTTTCAAAGTCTGTGATCACCGAGGACAGCTGCTGCAATTTGACTCTCCAGCTTACAAGAGAGACATGGCTTGTTCTCAGATCAGTCATCCCTCTGCCCTTTGTTGTTCCCACTTTGATTAATGTGTTCTCTTTGATGCTGCTCAGGGACACGTTGCAAGCACCTTCATCTTCCCACCTCCTGCTGCGCTCCCGGAGCATCATCAAGCCATTCCCACCAGGGCAATTACCTCTGCCAAAGGGCACCTGATTCTACCTCACAGCTTTCATGTCCAAGCATTTCAACATAATTAACTCAATACTGATTAGTGTAGATCCAAGCACACCTTGTGCAGAGCCACGGTGGTTATTGACATAAAAGGTGCTCATTATATTATGCTAGAACCAGATG
Source organism: Sialia sialis (assembly GCA_009812075.1). Lineage (NCBI taxonomy): Eukaryota > Metazoa > Chordata > Aves > Passeriformes > Turdidae > Sialia > Sialia sialis. The sequence goes on along the minus strand of VRYO01002772.1, from coordinate 12,745,782 downwards.
ATGCCAAGCAGAGCTTCTGTGCCATCATAGTCCATAGCTGTCTGCCACAAGGAATCACATCAGGAGATTGTGCTAAACTAGCTGAGGTAGATCTCACAGCTAGTTTCACCCTCTGTATCTATTTTTACTCTCAGAAGGATGTTTTCATCTTCTGATGGTTAAGGACATTCTTCTCATTCCCAGTCTAAATACCTTCATGGGCAGTTTATACCCATTTGTTCTAACAGCTATGTTCTCTTCTAGTTTAAATAGTTGGGTCTCATTCCCTTTTCTAACCCAGGAATCTATTTTTAAAAGAGCAGTTGCAACCAGTATATACAGCACTAGGTTGTTTTATACATTTTGGCTAGTATATAGCAATACCTTAAGGCTCTGACATGTAAACATTCATCTATTTAATTCTATTCCAGCATGTAGGCCTATGAAAATTAAAGAGACTACTTGGAAACAAATGAAACATAACTTTGCAAGAAAAATGGTTGTGTAATTAGCTGCATCTATGTATATTCTGCATCTAAAAATATGCTCTTTTCAAAAGTATCATAACATGTATTTTCTGTTAAGAGAATCAAATATCCTTTGATTTAACTTCTTTCATTATGAAATTACAGTGCGCTATGACAAATTAATACAATTACTTAGGTTTAAAAGATGTCACAAACTTATTTGAAGCTGAAGTGCTTTTTCACTAACATTGTGTTAAGTAATACAAAAGCAAAACCAAAACCCTTCATCCAGAAAACCTTCATCCAGCAAGATGCCAAGACAGCAAAGGATCTGCATCTTTAATAACAGCTCCTTCTTGCTCAGTGTGCAGCACTCTGCCATTTCTGATTGCTAAGTATGGATTTTGTATGCAACTTAATAGTGAAACGCTAAGAAATCTGGCCAAGTCAACACCACATCACCCATAAAAGTAAAATAGGTGCTGTTTTTGCCTACACATGGGCTAGCCTGTAGCTAACAAAAATTTATTTATTGAGTGATAGAGCAACAAAAATTTCCTACCAGCTTCACCTACGCAGTACCTGGGCACAAAACTGAATTATAATTCTGCATTACAATGAACTTCTGATACAGAAATACCTATTTCAGATAAAACTGCTTTGCTGCTTTTAACCAACATGAATTCCTAACTCTGAGTGCACAAGCACAGCTCTAGCCTGTACTAGCTGGCAATATGATGTTTCAGTGCAGAAAATTACTTTGTCATGTGCAACCATACTGAGCTCTTTCCTCTCCTAACCTGTGTGCTGGAGCATGAAGTGAGCTTCAGCAGCTCCTTCCATCTCAGTTCATTTGATTTCTCTCTGTGTGTGGGGATAGACAGAAATCTTTCTCACTGTCTCATTCCCTCACTCTCTCTTTCCCCTGACCAGGGTTAGACAGATGGTTCATAGATAAACACCTTGGCTCAGGTGTCAGCATCCAATGTCCACTGCTGCATGAATACTCTGATCAAACAGTGTTTGAAGTCCCATCCTCAAGGACTGCTCTGGGAGTCACACTCCTCACTTTATCCAAGATCAGAAAACTTATGGGATTTTATTTGTCTGGCATATGTGTAAGACTGCACTTCTGTCCAGGCTTTCAGCAGTGCAACTACCAAGCCAGCCCCAGACTCTCCCCCTGCTAGAAAATCTGCATTTCTAGCTCATAAAACAGTCTGTATTCCCAAAAATTTCCTTATTTTCAAGTAGTTTTTGTTAACAGTGACCTGCCTTATCAGAAGGCAGGAGAATTTCCAAAGGATGATTCAGCCAGCCAGCCCACCAGCTCTCCCAAATCAGATGACTATCCCACCAGAGGTTCCCCTTCTCCTCCACTGATTAAAAAGAGAGCTAAAGCAGCTACTTTAGACTTGAATATATGATTTGTGAATGCCCTAAAGCAAGGACCATTTTTTTTTTTCTCCCCCAACAAACTGGATTTACCAAGGCAGACTACTTTCAAAACTTTCTAACCAGGAAAGGGTACAAAGATGAGGTTGGCATTACCTGTTTTAAGCTCTAAAATTCATCCCAGGAGAACAGAGGAGCCTAGTTTCAGGATGAGATTAATGACACAAAATTCCTGGCTTGGGATGATTTGATTCACACTTAGAAGCTGCATCCCTCTCTCATCTCACTGACACCAGCAGATGATCAGTCAGGATGAGCCAGAGCTGGGAGAAGGTGACCACTCCCTGTAGTCCCTGTGTTCCAAGAGGGCTGGAGCTTGGGCACCTATGGTCAGCTTTGGTTTGTATTTCTCATTGTGATCTTCTAAATTCTTATAATGTCTTACACTTCAGGCAGATTTCCATCCCAGTGCCCAGTGACATACTTGCAAAGCTAAATTAGGCATACACACGTCCCTCCTGTGCCTGTTAGGTGAGGCGTGCTGATGAGCTATGAATGTTTTCTCAGCAGGAGATGGTGTGCTGCAAACTATGTTTTCTTCTGGCATTTTTAGATGCTCTGTGGTTTCCCTTTGGGTATTTTCTCATCTGTTTTTGCTGCTGGCATGTTCAGGCAGACTGAAGTGTCAGTGAGCATGGCAAAGGGATATTGCATGCAGAGCTGCATCTGCACAAAGCAACAGCCAGCTCCAGAGAGAAATGCTTCCCTACAGACTGGTGTGATAGAAAAATGTTCCTTTGCCTGCTGTTAAACAAAAATATCACAGTGAGTCATCCACAAAACTCTAAGGAAACAAGCAGGACATTGTGACTTACTCTCTGGGCTGCAATTAGCAGATGATTTTAATAAACCTGAAGTCACCAAAGCATAGAATCACAGAATATTTTGGATTCCAAGAGAATCTTAAGACCATCTAGTTACAACCCACCACACCATGGTCAGGGACACCTCCCACTAGACCAGACTTCTCAGAGTCCCATCCAACCTGGCCTTGAACACTTCCAGGGATGAGCCATACTCAGTTTCTCTGGGCAACCTGTGCCAGTGCCTCACCACACACAGCATCAAAAATTTCTTCCTTACATTCAATCTGAACCTGCTCTCAGTCAGTTTAAAGCTATGCCCTTTTGTCCTGTCAGTGTCTGCCCATGTAAAAAGTGATCTCATGATGATGGATCAAGTGGAAATCACAATTCCTTCCTGTAGCATGGACGTGTCTCTGTCTGTGTCTCTCATACACACACACATGCATTTTGTTATCTTTCTCCATTCTCCAATTCTTGTTTTTGCTCTATGCCAGTGGCTTCAGTTCAAAGTCAATTCGTATTTTCTCTGCTTCAAAGTTGTTTTTGCTTTACAGCTCCATGACTGCAGGGACCATACCAGTTTTTCCTGATACTTTATCGTGGAGCTCCATGGAGGGTTGCTTCAAACAGAGGAGCTGCAGTTTTGTAACTCATCTGCAAAAGATGACCTCTTCTGGAGAAACTGTGTGGTAAGTGCCCTGCTTTGACCTCAGCCTTCTGCATCTCCATCCAGGACCTGGAGGCAGATGTCCTTGGCAACTCAAACCAAAACAGGTCAGATTGGCAAAGTTTTACTATTTGACTCACAAATTCTATGACAGCCACTCTTGTCAGTGGTGTGCATACCCAGGGCTCTGCTACTTTAATTAAACCAGTATAATGCTGCATGTTTAAGCTGATACACCTTTCGGTTTAGCACTGGACATTTGGCATCACATAGCTGACATTTGACATCACTCAGTTTATCAGAGGCAAAACCAGACCTTCAAAGACCAAACTCTTGTAAAATTTGAAGTAAATACCATGAGCCTTGTTCTCTTCTGTTTCATTCTGTTAGTTATACCCCAGTACTTGGGCCATTAACTTCAGTCATGCTTCTAAGCCTGAGGATGGAGGAGGGCTCATACATGCTTTGTATCTTGTTTGGTTGAAGTTACAATTGCTAAAAGCAACATTGGTTCCTGTTTTGATTTCCCAGAACACATAAAAACAAAGCAGGCAGCTGAGACTGGTGTGATGAGTTTGAGAGACCAGTCATCCAGGGATGGTGCTGAATGTGAAGAGCAATTTGGTTTTACTATGATATTCATCACTTTCTGGAGAATCTGAGATAGAAACCTGAAGAAATCAGCCTGAATTCCTCTATTTTGCTGCTTGAGGGAGGAAAAATTCCTGCTGACTAGAAATGGGAATGAAGAAATTATTTTTTTATCAAACGTCTGCACATATGCTGCTTTTGGAAATAAAAAGCATTTTACCTTAAGCACTCACATGTGCAGAAAAACCATGAGCAGAAAGCCAATACACCATGTTCTAATACAAAATGAAATATGACCTTTTAAGAAACCCTAGACTTCTGAAGACTAAATGTTAAATCTATATGGAATTCAAAGTATATCAGCTAAATCAGATGCTGTATTCAAACCTGTCCTGAATTAAAACCATTCTCACATTCTCTTTTTTGCTTTTTTCATTCCCTGTGGTTAACTAAATGACTTCTGAAGTTTTTCTTTTATTAGCCAATTTAGTGCATGGGCAAACCTGCTGTCAGAAGCAGAGTGGCTGTTGTGCCCAAGCCCATATCTCCAACAGCAAAAGTGCTCAAGACTTGATCCAGGAAGGAGTGAGGGTCTCCAGAAGTCAGATGCTTCTAGACCCAGCTCTTGTCCTGGGACTGCCAGGACAGAGTCTGGATCAGGTCATGGATAAAATGCAAGGTGAGATATTGCAAGGTGATGTTCATTTCCTGGTCCTCACAACCTCTGCTAGTTAGCTGTTTGCTGAAAAGTTAAGATATTTCAATAAAAATGCAAAGTATTGGATACCGTTGCATGAAGTTCCCATAGCTTTCCTTGACCCACAAATGAGGGAATAAAAACATTGAGTCAAAACCATTTTTATGGTGTCAAAAACTCCCACTCTGATTTTGAAGTAAATTTACTTATTTGAAAATAATTTTAAAGGAAGTAATTTCACACTGATAAGCCACACCTATTTCACTGAAGAATCGAGCCAATTCCAGAAGTGCGGCTTATCACCAGATGCGGTTTATTTATGGACAAATTCCAGCAAAATGCCAACCCAGAAGTGCGAGCCGGCCAGGGAGGGAGCCGCCACTTTGCCACCTTCGAGCGAAGCCAAGCCGCTTTGCCACCGTTTTGCCGGCATCGCGCAGCCAGCCCGCCAAGCCGCCGCTTTTGAGTGGCACAGGGAGCCGTGGCAGCCAGTGCTGGGGGCAGGAGTGCCGGGGCCCGCAGCACAGGGAGGACGCCTGGGGCTGCGTTTAAAGGCTTTGCCGGTCTGTGAAAACTATTTGTAAATTGTGCACCTGATAGCAAACCCCTCCATCCTGGGATTCTGTTACTAACTCATTACTTTGTTGCACATGGATCTTCGCTCTTTTAAAAAAATGGGCGGCTTATCACCGGTGTGGCTTATTTATGGACAAATTCCATGGTCTTCCCAGCTACCCAGAAGTGCGGCTTATAGCCATGTGCGGCTTATGAGTGTGAAATTACTGTACACAAGTGTGCATATTGCTGCCGTAGGAAGAGAAATATTCTTGTACCTGTTTAATAGCACCACTGATTTTAGGAAAGTCTGATCCAACTGAGTATGGAAAGACAGCAAGGACTTATTAAATTTGTATTTTGAGAGATCTTTTACTGGTGCATCACTAAGAAAAAATATCCCTTGGCCTTGTGAGTTCTCAGTAAACTCATGCAATCCCTTCACTCCTTCTTGAAAATAATTTCCAGAAAGATTTTTTACTGTATCAGCTGTTCATGTGCCAGCATTTAAACTCACAGTCACCTATGGCTCAGGTATCCTATAAGCACCTTGTGGAAAGGAAGTGGGGAAAGGCCTTGGACCAGCATGTGGACAGAACACAGGAAGATTGACAAACACAGGGATCTGCAGAGGAGGACAAATGTGGATGCCAGTACCACCAAACCATCTTTAAATGAAATTACCAACTTGTTACCTTTCTAATATTTTAAATAGAAGCAGGAAATGCACAAAATTCTGCCATTTGAAATGTGTGACATCATAATTTCATCCCCTTGGATTCATCACCTGAACATCAATGCTTACAGCATAGAAAATCCAAACCACAGTAGGTGTGTTCTTCAGTGCCACACTTGTATGGCCAAAGGCTGTGCTTTAGATGGGAAACAGTTTGGATAATCAGTTGTGTCCATCAAGGCTGGACATATGGAGAATATGTAAACCACTTGCAGGAAAGGCTTAGTCAGAGTTTGTCTTCACAAACCATGTGTTTTGAGAGCCAAAACTGCACAGCAGGCCTGGACAGAGCCCTCCTTCAAGTCAAGTTTGGGGAACAGCAAGAATAAAAACAACATTTGAGTTTCACAGACTGGGACCAGAGCAAAATTTGGAGCAATTCCTCCATTTTCAGCCCATGTGTCAGTGGGTTTTATGTATTCATCTGTTCCTACACTGCACAGTATTGACATCAAGGTTCATTTTCCAAATCATCTTGGCCAGTGCCTGCTTCCTCACCTTGGTATCCAGATTAATAATGGAATGAGTTCAGCAAAAGCTTCAAAATAATATATTTTTGTAATCCAATGTTAATATGTATCAAAAATATTCCTATGATGCAGTGAAGCTTTATTTCTTAGGAGCTGTTTGAAATTTCATGCAAGCACTTCTGTAAAAGTTCTGTAAATGGAAAAGTGACCTCGGAAAGAAACTCAGAAGTCAAGTGTATGTGCCTGCAGAGTAAGACATGGTCTATTTATGCCCCACATCGCTGGGCACTAGTGGGGGCTTTGCCCCTGGACATCAGAATGTGTATTTAAATGTCATCATTGCTGATGCTCTGCTACCTGGGCACACAGCTGTTCTAATTTAGAGAACAGATTATTCCTCATTTTAAATGTAAACACAAATGTTTTCCTCTCTCTAATGAGAGGGGAAGTGAGACATGCGAAAGAAGACTTTATTAGCAGCCTTGAGATTCAAATGAGGTTTCAAAGAATCGTTTTTATAGAGTGAAGTTATTCACTTCACTGGGCAGAGAAGCCCATCAGGCAGTTCCAAGCGTGGCTCTCCATGGCTGCTTGATCTCCCTATTCTTGGGCATGGGGTGCTCAGAGGCCAACCAGACCCTGTGAAGAAAGTATTTGAGAAAGTAAATGGTCATTTCTTATCTGCACCAGTGCTTCACTTTTTATTTTTTCCCTGTACACAGTGCTGCTATGGAATTGCTCTCCCTATCACTGGTGGCCATAGATCATCCAAGGTCACATTCTGCATGTTCAGCCAGGGGCTCAATTTCATAATGAGAACTGTATTTTTTGGACATGATATATATATAGTTGGTGGAAGGAACACCAGTTTTTACTATTTTTGGATTAAAGATGCCTGAAAGCTCCTGAAACCCAGAATGACACCTTCAAGATTCCTCTTTCCACCAGCAATTGTTGGATGCTTTCTGAGGCTGCTGCCTCTCCATTCCTGAGCCCTTCCTTACCCCACCTGGGCTGAGGTGGAGGGGATCAGCCACCTGCACTGCCTGTATCTGCCCATGGAACAGCCCTGCCTTCCCCATCCACCTGCCCCCATCAGGCTCAAAAGTAGGGCTGGCCGCAAAGCACCACCCTGTTGTGATTCCTGCTGCAATGTCCTGCTGAGATGCTGTGCAGAGATGTCTGCTGATTTGCCTGCTGAGATGAAAAAGTAGGGTGCCTGCAGTGATGCCTGGGGTGATGCCTGGTGGGAGGGCAGCTCTGATGCACATTGAGGCATTGTGGTGGGATGCCTGCTGGGCTGCCTTCTACATTTAGCCATCTTTAAAGACAGACCAAGCATCTAAATATTTGTACTTTTTTTTTTTCTTTCACCACAGTGCACACAGTGTGTGCTCCGTGTAGATATGCAAAAGCACTTAAATATTCGCGTTTCCAGGCTCTGTCTTGTTCTGGAAGGAACAGTCTCAAATGACCCAGGCTCCTCAGCCATGCTCCCAGCCAGCCCTCTCCAGGGCTCTTAGTCTCTCTCCCCTGAGCACCAGCAGAGAAAGAAAAGCTACTAGCTTAGGTTCTCCCCTGCAACTACCAGTGATGCTCTTCACCGAGACACTAACAACAGGTTCAACAGAGCACAGGCACATTTCAGTTTTTCAGCAGTTGCAGGCATTCTGGGAAGGCTTTGCAGTGCCTGGCAATGTCCCCCTTCCCCATGCCCACTGCCGTGCTAGACAGAGCAGCCTGCCCCATATCCCAGATGATTCACCAGGAGCCTCATGGAAAAAGCAGCGTCCTGCTCAGCTCCCCCAAAGCTCTTCTGGGCCCCTTTGGACACGTGAAAGGAGCTTCAGCACTGGTAGCACTGCTTGTGCCCACAGGACCTGTGCTGCAGGAGTGGAGGAGCATTTTGTGCATGTTAGCATGAAATGCCTGTGGTGCAGAGGCTGCACTTGCAGTGGAGGGTCATAATGTCACACACAGAGTGCCTCTGTCCCTGCTGCTGGCTCCACATTCACCTCTGTGGCAGCCCTCTTGTTTATTTTCTAGGAAAGTTTTTCTTCTACAGGATACCTTATTTTCTGATTTTGAATGTTGTGAAATACCCACATGCACAATTCCTCCATGCATGATTTCACAATATATTACCTGTTACAATACCTATTTAATACAGTTTCACATTGCCCATTAAGATTATTATTATACTTCACTGTAAAATTGTACTGGCAGCAATGCAGAACTGCTGTGAGAAAGTGTGGAATCAGATTTATATGGATCAGTTAAAGAGAAATGCTGCAGCTGTATTTTTCTCTTCTAGGAGTACATGTATTAGGAATTACCTTTAAAACCTAAGTCTAACTGTGTGAAACTCTTCTATATGCAATTTATTCTATTTTTAATGAGCTGTGAAATCCTAAAGCAATTTTAAAAAGTTGATATGGATTGCTATGCACCCTTTGCAATGCAACTAATGTCTCTGCCAGCAAGTTCCATACTGAAATTTTAATTTATATCTGGAGTTTAAAAACATGAGAATTTTTATAAAATTGTATAGGCAAGGTAAGTATTACTAGATGAAGAAATGCTAAAAATAATCATGTGCAGCTTCATTCAGTTCAGGTTTATGGTCTGGATTTGAATTTAACCTTTTCTCAGGATGAGTGATGGCAGATACTCTCCGAGCCACATATTCCCCCTGAGCTTGGCTCTCCACCCTGGGCCTATGCAGATGCCAAGCATCTGCTCAGCAGGGTGTAAATGTGCAAACGGTGTAAATGTATCCTTGGCATTCAGGGTGCATGCAAGGAACCAAGGCATGCATTTGTCCAGACCACAGCTGTGAAAATTTGGGTCTTGAAACAACAGAGAAAACAAAGGCCACATATCCAGGCACTTACAAATATACATTTTATAAGTATCTAAATTTCTATTATTACAAGTGAATTTAAGCTCAGGTGTATCTCACATGCACTGGAAGCAGCTAAGTCCTAGGATCCTCTCCTGGCCTAGGATCTCTGTGGATAGCATGTGCTGATCACTACTGAAGATTGACTGGTTTCCTCCCTGGTCTTCTTCACTGTCTAGCAGTGTAGCCTACAGCAACCACTCATTTTCATTGTGAATGCAGCCATTTTTTGGGCATGGAAGAGGAAAGACATCCAGTGATACAAAACTAGGCAGTGTCTCTCCACATCTGACTTCCTTAGAGAAGTAAGAAACATTAAGACTTAAAAAAAATTGTATATATGTTTTTTGGGGAGAAAAGCCCCAAACTCTCACAGAACAGGTAAATGTTTAACCTGCTCAGGCTCCTAGGGTGTGAAAAAAATCCCAAGAAACCTCATGCATCCTGTGGTGCCATTTAGCAGTGGGGGAACTCCAACACCTATGGCCATGTCTGGCTGATTTTGCTATCAGAATAAAGAACAGAATGGGTGTACAAGGTATGTGGGTTTATCCACTGTTACATATGCTATTTAAGACATTCTCATCGTTGAAGATGATGTCATGCTCTCGGTTTATTAGAGGTCCTGGGTGGCCTGGGATGCCTGATTCCCAGTTAGGGCTGAATTTCTGTATCCCGCAACTTCTAGATGAGTTATTTCTTGTGATTCTGCTTATCCATCCCTGCTTCTCAATACCCATTCACACCTCAGCTGGCAGCACTCTGACAGCTGTTAGCTGGCTGTATTTGTGGAATAACAGAACCACAGAATACTCTGAGCTGAAAGGGACTCACAAGGATCATCGAGCCCAACTCTGAAGCACATGGGCCATACAGGGATTTAACTCATGACCTTGGTGTTATTAGCACCATACTCTGACCAAATTAATGAAGATTCATAGCCACTCAGTCATTGTCAAAGGTATTAGCGCAGGAAGTTTAATATAAATTTGTGAAAGTTGAACAAAGTTCAGTGGCAAGATTCACTGTATTACTTACTGTATAGGTGGAGCACACAAAGAATAATCAGTTTAGAATCAATCTAGAATGATTTACACAGGAATGCATTCTAGTAGTTGATGCATGTCATGATGTTGCAGTAATTGCTTCACCACTGTAAGATTAATTCCAAGGTGGGTAGGCAGTAATAGCTGGATTTTAAGAACCAGTGGATTGTGAGAGGACCATTACACTAGGCAGATTAAAATGTAAAGACACTTTTCTAGATAAAAAAACCCTTGAAAAATCATGCCTAGGGCTGCAATGACCAGTGTTAACATGAGGAATTATGTCAGTGTACTGCTGGTCCTCAGCATATGCTCTTATAATCAAACCATTACTTCATCCTTTTTTCTCATAAAAATGCCAGACAGTCAATTACTTAACACTGAAATGTATTTAAACCTCTTGAAGAAAACAGCCCTAGAGTGGAGTACATCTCGAGTGCTGGCTAAACATGCTGAGGACAAAGGATGTGCATTTTCTACTGTGAGCTCACATTAAGTTTGCATTATTTGAAATAAAGACTAAGCCTCTGACTGTCAATTAGTTGCAATACCAAAATGTTTGTATTTGGTTTTCATCAAAAGTGCTTCATATTTTGTGAATTACAGAGAGATGAGTAATGAAATGATGCATTTTAGCGAATCATTGTCTGTAGCTGACAGTTGCAAAAAATGAAGCATGACTGTCCACTGTTCCCAAGACACAGGAACTAAGTGTACAGCAATTTCAAGTGTATAAG
>VRYO01002772.1:12700871-12726717 GCA_009812075.1 Sialia sialis | reverse complement strand
GAAACTACTGTAAGTTGTTCAGGTTTTTTTCTCTTGCCATACACACAGGCAAAATTGCATGCCTATTTATCTACCTCAGCAGGGTTAAAAGCTCCTAGGTTTTGTGACAGCACCACAAGGTGCTCCTGCTCTTGTATGAAATTCTGTCAGGCTGAAAAGCCAAGCAATTAGCAGGCACTCTGAAGCCAGTTTTCAGTCTATCATTATGTAGTATTGATACAATTGCAGCCTCCTTGGCAAACCTTACACTATAGAGGCTTGTGTCTGCTTTCCTTTCAGTTCCACTATAGAATTGAGTTTTAAATGAAAAAAATTGTTTGAAGACATTGTTGGTAGAATAAAACATCTTAGTTCTTATTGGTTCATGATAACAGTATCTACCCTGTGAAATGCAAGAAAATTTAAGAAACCTAAAGTGAGAATAAAAAAAGTATTTTTCCACTATTAATACTACTAAATTAATACTTCCACTAATAACACTACCTTATGGATATGATGAAGACAGCAAAAATAAGGGAAAAAATAATTACAGTAATTTCACACTCATAAGCCACACCTGGTTATACGCCGCACTTCCAGGTAGCTGGGAAGACCACAGAATTTGTCCATAAATAAGCCACACTGGGTGATAAGCTGCACTTTTTTTGTTTTTTTTTTAAGCGAGGGTCCATGTCCAAAAAAGTAACGAGTTGGTAACAGAATTGGGCGATCACGGGTTTGCTGTCAAGATGCTCAATTTGCAAACAGTTTTCACAGACAAAGGGCCTTTAAAGGCAGCCCCAGGCACCCTCCCCGTGCCACGGGCCCCAGCACTCCCGCCCCCAGCACTGGCTGCCGTGGCTCCCCACCTGCTCGGTGGCGGCAGATCCCCGCGATGCGTGAAAGCCCCGCGCCACGCCGAAGCCCCGAGCCTTGCGCAGATGCCTTGTGTGTAAATGTAAAACATTAATTTTCAACATTGTTAGACTATAACAGAGAACTGGGCTGAACTGAAGAGCTCAGCAGAGAACCCAAATTCCCACTGACAGGCATTGTAACAAGCACACGGATCTTTCACAGCTTCCAACATGATGGGTTTGCTGAAGCAGAGCAGCATCTTCCCAGTAAAAACACTACTTTGCATTTCAGCATCATCCCAGGGCAAATCTCTCACATAGCAGCGGATTACATCCTCCAGTGCCCCTCAGGAAGCACAGTGCCGTAATCCCTTCAGCAGGGATTAGGAGAGAGGCCACCGCATCCAAACAGCTCCTGCTCATAAGTCAGCAACACAACGCAGCCTGCCTAGCTTCCTTACATCATCCCGTTGCACCCCACTGTGATTTGCAGCAGTATCTCCCTGCAAAGATCTGACCCAAAATGTCCTTCAGGTGTCTGCTGATGGGAGCAATGGGCCCTGCATTTTCCCTCTGCACCATACCAGTGTGAAGAAAACCAACCATAGTCTTTCTAAATATTGCCATATAATTTGAGCAGATTTAAAACTCCTTATAGGAGATAAACAAAAGGATGTTCATAGTGGACAGAACACAGCAAGGACCTGTTTTTAAGGAGCAAAGAAGCTGCTAATGGGCTAGCATGTCAGGGTGCCTGATGAACTTGGGAGGTGCTTGGTGTTTGCCAGGGAAAGGTGGATAATGCACAGGGAATCAATCACCTTGATGCTGTGTGTCTGAGGAATCCTGCTGTTGGCAGATAGCCAAGATGACAAGCAGCTGTGAATGCAAATTTTAAAAAATTAAATTTGTATTTAATACCTGTATTTAAAAAATACTAATAATGTTTAAAAAAACCAAAATAGAAAGCTTTCTCTACTGCTTTTAAAACAGGATTTTGCCCTTGCTGGACGTACTAAAAATCTTGAACCAAAAATATTGCAAAATCTCTGTACAACTGTCTTGTCAGGAAGGAGTTGAAGCATGGAAAAATAATTGGGTTGTCAAAAACCAGACACCTCAAAATGCTCTCTTGGCAGAGGAAAACTCCTACACATGTATCTGAGCACCCTTTCAGAGGTAATGACTACCTATAAGGAGAGATGAGAACTTACCAAGAGTGCTTTTGTGTTTTCAAGAGCTGATTGAGTCACTTATGAGTCACCGACAGCAAAAACTGCAAGGTTACCTCCTTCCAGTGCTCAGCCACTACCCAAACCCCATCTCATAAATGCAGGGAATGGGAACAAACGTCTTTATTCTATCCACTTTATGACGTCTGCCACCTGACACTGTCTTCCTGGTATTTATTGCTCAATCCTGAACATTGCAGTGAGCCTTCCTCCCACTCTCTGCCATTGGGAAACTCCTCCTTCCTGCAGCACGGAAGAAGAGCAGGAGGAAATGGAAATATGGAGAGGAGCCTAAAATCATTCTTTTTAATGGGTCCAGTGGGATTGATAAAGTTTAACTGATATTGATGTCTTCTGTCTCTCCTGGGTTTGCAAAGTGAATAGCAAGTCTGAAGGTTTGTTATAGTTACAGTAATTTCACAATTATAAGCCGCACCTTTTTCATTGAAGAATCCAGCCTACCCCAGTAGTGCGGCTTATATTCAGGTGTGGCTTATCTATGGACAAATCCCAGTGAAATGCCAACCCAGAAGTGAAAGCCAGCCAGGAGGGCACCTGGGGCTGCCTTTAAAGGCTTTGCTGGTCTATGAAAACTGTTGCAACTTGAGCACCTGACACCAATTTGTCTGTTACTAATTTGTTACTTTGTTATACATGGATCCTCGCTTTTAAAAAAAAAAAAAAAAAAAAAAAAAAGTGCGGCTTATATTCAGGTAGGGCTTATATATGGACAAATACCATGGTCTACCTGGCTACTGGGGGGTGCGGCTTATAATCAGGTGTGGCTTATAATTGTGAAATTACTGTAATTGTTTTTTATTTGCCCAGCAGAGTACTCAGCACTGGAATACAAAATTAATCTTACTTGTCCCAGTCAGTTTAATGACTAGTGTGGCATTAAAATACATTCATTCTTTTTTCAAAAATGCAAAAGACAAGTTACTTTGTGAAACACTGCATAGTTTTATGCAATAATAAACAAAGCGAAATTATTTTAAAAAACAAAAAGTGTTTCATTTTTACACACATTGAAATTAATTTATTTATGGTACTCTTTGCCTAAAGCTCATAAATACCAATACCTTTGTTCAGAAAATGCTATGTTTCAGTAATCTCGTTAGATATTTAACAACAGCATTATTATCTCTACTATGACAGCATAGGAAATAAGGCAGAGAATGAGAGAGAGAACAAAAGAGATGTTCCCTGCTCTAATGAGCTTCTAGTGTTGTTCACCATTCATTTGCTTAGGCAAAGCAGGGCAGCTGGTTGCATGTTCCCACTCTGGAGCCAGGTTTGATGCTCCCCTGTGGCCAGCCCAGGTGGACTCTCCTTTCTCAGGCTGCAGGACCCAAGCAGTCACTGGTTCAGTGCATCTGTCAATCCAACTGTGGAACCACAAACAAAGCTGACCACATCTGCGTTGTGCCATGCCCACTGCACCACCCCAACACGCTGCTCCTCCAAGCCCTCCAAGCAACTTCAGCTTACCTTGGCACAGAGATCTAAAACAGGCCAGAAGAAGAGAGTTTGTTTTCACCTGGGGGTGGGAAGTTTTGCTGCTGGCAAGGCGATGGGCAGGGAGAGTCATGGTACTGACACACCACCCACTGCACACAAGAGATGCCAAAGCACCCAACCCAGCAAGCCATGGCTCTGGAGATGTTTGTGGGGGTTACTTCATCACCTACAATTGTTTTATAACCTCCAGGTCGAGTTTTATTATAAAAAAATCAAATAATTCTGTATTTAGTTTTGGAATGAGTGATCTGATGTTTGGTTTACAAACAGATTTTTCTATCCGAGCTGTGAAACTAAATTAAGGAAGTGTAGTGCAACAAAAATGGTTACAAAAGACACCTGCATCTGAGATGGTCATTTAAGATTCCTTTTATAGTCACTGGGCAGAAGCAGTCCATGATTCATTTCGTCCTAAATATAACTGGCTAGAGAGGCATGGATAAATGATGTTAAAAGATGAGAAATAACCATTCTTCATATACATTTTTGTGCAGGACAGAAAAAACACAGTGCTCATCGTATATTCAGTAATTCAGTATAGTAATGTTTTCCAAGAGTTACAAGAAAAACAAGTCTTCCCTAAATTAATATAGGTTTTTTTTCTATTTTCTTTTTTCTTTCTTTTTTTTTTTTCCCAGTTAAAGGGATGTAGAGTGGACAGCAGTGTAAAGAGATAGAATTAATTGAGACTGTCATTTATATATATTTACACCATCCTAATTGGTATTATTCTTGTTTTATCTATCTGGATCTGGTTTCTGCTTTAGCAGAGGAAAGTGGGGGAGCAGAGCTGGCTCTGCTGTCACCTTCTGCTAATGCACATGAGCATGGATTCCAGCTCCCACCCAGACTCCCACATTCCAGCTAGAGATATAGGACACTGAAGAAGCAATGAGAAAGGAAACCCTAGATTTGCCTTGCTCTTCACTGAAAGCTTTAATGCTCCAAAAACAAGGCAGTGTGAAAGCAGCACCATGACAGAAGCAAAGCAGATGTTCAATACAAAAGGCTTCAGCTAAACCAGCAAGCTCCAAGAGGAGAAATCAATAGCAAGAGGAAAGAGGTTAAAAACGCCTCTCCTGCCTCTCCTCAGCTGCATGCAGGCATTACTACTTGCAGGATGCCAAACTGTTGCACTCTGTCTCCTGCACTTGCAAAAGCCTGTTGAACCCAATGCCCTTATCCAGTCCCACCTACTCGTTGTACTCAGGAGAATACATGCTTCTTTATGAGAGGCAATTCTAGCACCCTGCTACCTGCAACCTGGTGACTCTCCCTCGACAGAGTTCTATAGATGTACCTGTAGGACAGCAGGCTGGATCACAGGAATTTGTGGCATTGTGCTGCAGGAAACCCCAGATCCCATACTCTGTACTGATAGCATGCAGATTAGGAGATGGAGTTTGAGCTGTTTTCTACAGAATCTGAAATACCTGAAATCTGAGATCTCAGAGCCATCTTGGAAGAGTTATGGCACAGAACATGCTCTTGTAGCAGCTCTGGCAGGTGTCAGTGGAGTGGATTTTGCAATCTGACATTCTAAGTCAGTTCCTCACCTATCAAAACCAAAATTTCTCAAATCTTGTAACATCCAGAGCCTGCTGTCATGCTTATCTCAGTTGCTGGGTTTTTAAGGATATCTGACCAAGCTGACCTCCTCAATGAAAGGCTGCTGTAATTAAGATTTTCTTTTCTTATTTTAGTTTGCAGGAAGTCTGTATAGTTTCTTGTTTGATACATGAAATCTTTATGTTGTCAACAGAGGCCAAATAGGCAGTTCAAGAGGAATCCTTCCCTCTTCTTATTAGTCTTAATGCACACAGGTAGCAGAGGGCTTCAAAGCACAAGAAGTACAAAGCTTGTCCTGGTTTCAGCTGGGATTGAATTAATTTTCTTTCTAGTAGTTATGTTTTGGATTTAGGACAAGAATAATGCTGATAACACACTGACATTTTAGTTGTTGCTAAGTACTGCTTACTCGATGTCGAGGATTTCCCCGCTGCTCACTCTGCCCTGCCAGTGGGAGGAGGCTGGGGGTGTGGAAGAAAATGGGAGGAGATACAGCCAGGACAGCTGAACCCAACTGGCCAGAGGGACATTCCATACCATATGGCATCATGCTGAATAATAAAACTGAGGAAGCTGGCCAGGAGAAACCAATCTCTGCTCAGGGACTGGCTGGTGATGAGCAACTGCAGTGTGCATAATTTGTTCTGCATATTCTATTATCATTATTATTACTATTATTATTATTATTATTATCCCCTTCTGTCCAATTAAACTATCTTTATCTCAACCTATCAGTTTTACCCTTTTTCCAAATGTCAGGGCAGTGTTTAGCTGCCTGCCCAGTTAAATCACTGCACAGCTACACTGCTAGAGAACTGATAAGCAAGTGAAGTGCATTTATCAATGGACCCAGCAGAGAGAAAAGCTGTATCTTTTAACAGAGACCATTCTTTTTGCAAGAGCAGGCATGCTCCAGCTGTCCTCACTGGTGACACTGTGACAATGAGAAGAAAAACAAAGGAAATGGATATTTCTGAGTATCTCTCCATGGACACACATTCTATTTAAACATTCATGCAACTAACTGAATGTAAGGCTGTCTCTATTTAGCACTTTTAGTAAAATGTTGGTTGCTAGATGAAGATTTGACAAAGAAAAGGCCCCAGGTGATAACCTTTTGATCTCATTCTCTTTTCCTAAGGAAAAGAGGTTGCCAGTAAACAGTGATCTGATTATTTGCTTCTTGTCTGATCAAGGAAGGGCAGCGGAACAAAGGATTCAGTGTTCTGGTGAGTCCTGGCCTCAGGTGACAGCCACCTTGGCAATGCCTCAGCATGGACTGAGATAGCCCAACTCTTTTCTGGAAAGGAGCCAGAAGCAAAAGTGACAATTATATCCATGTACCCGACTGATGGGAATCAGCTGCCACTTGTAATATAAGTACAGAACAAAACAGAAGCACTGGGGTAGCCCAACCTGCTCCTAGAGAAGGAGGAGTTCTCTGTGTACCTGGGAATTTTTCCAACCAGGCCTTTTTCTATGTAGGCTTTGTCTCAGTTACCTGTGCTTATCTTACTTTAGGACTGGATCACAGCAACAGAAGGCTACAAAATTGCTCTCAGGCCATGGCATGAAAACCTGCTCAACTCAGATCCAGGGTGGCCTTCAAACTTTGCCCAAGGTGACCCCATGGACCTCAATTTCACTTCTAGAATTGAATTACACCTGTGTTTCTCACCCTTCTGTCCTAGGACACTCTCCAAGTCTCAGATAAAATCCAAGACACTGATTTTTAGTCAAAACATCCGGAACGGTCTTTGGGGCCTGGTGGGCTATCAAAGAACCTGTGAATACTTTTTCTCAATGCAGTCTTATTTAAAACTGGCAGCAGCTTTTGAACTAGAAGCCCACCCTTCCTGTAAAAGGACATTGCCTGCAGTGATCCCCATTAGCTGGCATATGCATTACCCTTCAGGGCACTTTTATCTCCAAAGCTGGGCTGAGGATCAAGGAAAGTTGTTCTTTACTTAGTAGGTCATGTTTCTTCTGATCACTTCAGCCCATTGTTTTGAAGTTCTGCTCTGGATACCATGCATGTAAGAGCAAAGTAATTTTCTATTAGCCTTTGAAGAGAATAGGGAACACCACCTTCAAAGGTGAGGAAAATCACCTTGTTTTATCCAAAATATGTAGCAGCCTGGCCAAAGATGGATGTTGGTGCCTGTCACCATCACTGCTGCTGTTTTGTCCAAGAGGCAATGGCCCCTCGTTCTGATACAGCACTTCCTCTTCCCCATGGCCCTCGAGATTGTACACACTTTGCTGTGTGCAGACACAAACACATCTTCCACTGCCAGTGTGTGTCCTCAGGGAGGAAAATTAAATGGGTACACATGATGGGTAAAGCATCAGGCTACTGAAAATCATGGTGTGTCCCCTGAAAATCCAAACACAACAAGACATGGTGACCATCTGACCTCTTCTTTAATATAAAGAGGTGTATAGAAATGGTGAAGAATAAAAACCTCTCTTTTGCTCTGGGGCTAGGGACTTCTCTGGAACTTTGAAACACAACCCATTACGTCATGCTCACGGCAAACAAAGGCACACAATGCACTGTTATTTCTTGCAGACCCTGTTCTCTTTCTGCTGTAGTGATATTGCAAAGATCAAAGAGATGCAAAACACATGGAGTATATAAACATATTACTACACTAAAGCAATGCAAACAGTGACGTGGAAAGAACAGTTTTACCTTATTTCACTTTCTTCTGCTTTCAGAATAAACATCACATCAGCATGGTCACTGTGGTTGGTGTAGGAGCAGTCCTTTTGTTGTGTCTCCTGTGATAATTTTTGGCCATGTAGGCAAATACAGCACTAACACATAGGGTGATACACGAAGAAAGCCACTGGAGAGATTTCTCTTGTGCTTTGGTGGGACATGGGTGAACATTTTTAACTGAACCAGGACAAACTTTCAGGGAACTGCTGACTCGAAGGAGACATTCCCATCTCCATCATGCTTACAATGTTCCTCTCAAAGACAATGTGTAGAGGATGGGGATGGGGAATAGGGTGGGAATGGGATCGAGGCTGCTCTGCATTCTCAGAGCAAAAGTGACAACTCCTACTAGAGCCTCAGGTCAGAAAAGATGAAAGTGATTTTTCCACAGCGATATCCCACAGACCCAGGCTGCTTTAATACAGCAGTCTTCTCATCTTATTGGCTACCATGCACTCCTTTAGTCTCCAGCATCAGCTCCTTCATACCACTGCAGTAGCTTTTTCATTTCTAGTTCTCGAAGTGCTTTATTATTGGAGGAAAATACCTCACAATTCCCCTAGGAAATAAGGATAATATTGGGTGCATTTACCAAGAGAGAGGTTCTTTGCAAATCTAATCAAAGTGAGGGGGAAATGAGAACAAGGAATGGTTTGGGCAGGTCCTGTCTTACTCCACCAAGGTGTTCCTAAGGAAAAGAATCAGGCTGTCCCAAACATACCAGCATCCCACCACCATTAATTACTGCCATCCCTGAGCTCAGATAAGAACTGATAATGAGACACATCTACCTATTTTGAGCACTGTTTTGTGTAAAAGACAGCTGTAAGCACACACATGGACCTGAGATACTAGGCTGAGTGGAGCTTCTCACCTCCACAACTCTCACACTGGGTCACCGACTGAAGAAGGAGGTAAATGCTGGGTGTCATCCTAGGAACCAGCACTGCTGTCTCCAGGAAAGTCAGGCTAAAATTACTTCCAATGAATTAGGAATATGCAATAATTCAGAAAATCATGGAACCTACTTGTGCCTCCTGGACTACCTCTTACAGAAGACATGGAATCATAAAATATCTAAAATATTGTCCTAAGAGCAAAGATCAGGAAAGATTTGGTCACAGGACTTAGGACCCCTCAGATACCTCTCTCTTTTATATCAGACTTTATGGAGGCTGAAACAAAGATAAAATTTTGTGATATTTTCACTAAAACCTTCCTTCAGCTTAATTATGATGCTGAGTTTTCATCCTATCAACCAAGTAACCTGGGATGTAAGTGAAATTATTTTCATTTAAAAGAATGGAGAAGGGCCTGTAAAATCAGATGACTGGCAACCCTCTGGTAAAATCAGACAGGGGAGATGTCACAGAAACAAATGGATACTTTCTCTTTAATGCAGAAGAAGCATTTCAGAAGGCTCAGTTTAGAAGGCTGTAATGTACTGTAAACATCATGAGAAACAAGAGGCAATACTCTTCAGTGAGAAAAAAGCCAGTGTTCCTTGCAGTGGCACCTTTTTTTCCTTTTACACATTTGTCAGTCACCCACATTCCTTCAGCATTTACATGTGCACAGATAAATCTCAGTGGCAAGTCCAAGAGACTACTTCAGTATTCCTGAGAGCACCCTGCTGAAGGGTAGATGGACAGAAGTGGGATGGACAGAAATAGGATTCAAAGCAGATGCTTCCAACCTAAACATAGAATCCTACACATGTACAAATCATGTTTAATTTCAGTATCAAATGAAGTGCCTGAGTCCCTCAAGGTCTAAACCTTAATGGTACAGCAGCCTGCAGGATCTCCAATGGTGAAGCATCTTGCAACACACAAACATTTGTAGAATGTAAAAATTATATCCATGTTACTCTTTCATATCACACTTCAAACTGAAGTCCGTAGTTAAGCCAAAAGGAGTCTACATGCTCGTCAATATGACATATCACAGCTGAAAATAAATAAGCACAGGTTAGGATCTCTGGTTTCATCTGAAAAGCAGCAAAAATGAGCAAGTGATGAAATTTGTTGCCCACCTCTCATTTATATTCTGTCAAACCAATTCTGACTTTGTATTGGGCTCTCCTTCAGTCAGTGTTGAAGCTGGAAGGGCCAGATTCAGACTGCTACGTGGAAGTGACAGCAGACTCACTCTAACACAGGACAATAGGTTTCTAGTGCCAAAGTTGCCTTCTATTTATACAACTTGAGATAAACCATTTGAAATTACCCCCTGCATTCCTAAGTTTTTACCTAAGGGTTAAAAAGTGACAGCTTCTTCTGAACTCATGAAATCTATTATATTTGTTTGCTCATTTGCACACATTTTTGTGGCAGCATTAAAGCTGCTAGACCATGCCAGATATGCAAAAGCAGCAGAGCATAGTACACCTGTGCAGTAAGTGTACTGTCCCAGCATGATTTAAACACAGATCCCAATCTAGACCAAGAGAGATGGACATGACATACAGAAATCTAGCTATTTTTAAAAGTCTTCCTCCAGCTGCTGGCTTCATAGCATATACTGTGGACTAGACTAATAAGAAGCAGAAATTTGCATAAGAGCTGATGACACTTCACATACTCCAAAACCACTTGTGAAATCCACAGGATACATGGACGTTGACAGTACAATACAAGCAGCACATGGTTGAACAATATCCCAAGCAACCAGAAATTTTTGGCAGCCTGCACATACTACAGTATTTAACATCAGGGGGAAAAAAAACAACAAAACAGACTACTTTCTATTTGGTCAGTATAACACTCTTTTTAAAGAAACATTTACAAAATAAATAAAGTTAATGAGAAAACTCACAGGATATGGCCTAGATAACAGATTTTCTGAAGTATCTGATGTCTCAAAAGGTGTACCTAGAGATATCTGGGTTACTCTGTGGGTTTGGCATGTGGGCCTGATTGAGGATGTGGGGCCAAGATATGATGTGCTGCTGTCTCATGGCTTTTCTGCGCAGAGCCAGCAGAGCCACAAGCAACACTTCTTAAGTATTAAGACAAATTACAAGGTGCAGGGGCATAGGGAGATGTGGAAGGAGCTGAACAGTATGGTCAGGTCTGTCTCTGCTTTCCCCAGGTAGATGTCAGCATGGGATCTGGGATGCCAGCACTCACACACTGAGCTCACTGCCCCCTCCAGGCCCTACACATCTGCCAGAGGAAAACAGATGTCCTCAAGGGCAGCTTATAACAGTCCAGATCCCCTTGCAGTTCAGTGGGATCAAGCAGGTGAACAAGCCATAGCACAAGATGAGGGAGTGTTCTGGGGCAGTCAAGGATCAAATCTGAATTTGCAGAGAAGCAGCTGTTCAGAAAATTAGGAATGGAGATTCATCCATCTCCATTTCTACCATGGGGAAATTCTACAGGGCAAATAGAGAGAATTTCTTCTATTTGGCTTTTAGAGAAACTTCTAGAAGCTCTTACATTCTTTGGGTATAACTAGCTTTAGGTAAAGCAAGAAGATACATCATTCACCTCTACATTTCACTTTACTTCTCTGCCCAACCCCAGCCTGACTACCCACAATCCCAAAAGACCACCAAAAGAGAAAATCACTTACATACCTTTTGCTTCATGATGCTGCTTTTCTGTTAAGAATCAAAACCCACCAGACCAGGTTAACCTGCCCAAGCAGTTGAGCTGGCCAGCAGTACATCAAGAGGGAAATGAGAGCAAGATGTGGAGGTTGATCCACACCAGAAATGTGACAGGTAGACACATCAACCACTAGAGCAAAAGAAATAAATCAAGCATTTTAAACTGTAAAAATCCTATTCAGATGCCTAAATAATAAGTGTAGCTTCCCACAACCAGGAGACACTGTTTAAAGAGTCCATAGCTCAGCCAGTTGAAGGGGTTGGACAATTGTGAGAGCTTGTCAAGTTCTAAGACCACTGGTTTTAAAAAATAGGTTGGCTAAAACCACTTCTGCCCTTGAGGCAGTGTTCAGAGAAAGATTTTTCCCACAGTATGTCCCAAGTCATTAACCATTGCAAGGATTGCAGCTTGTGCCTCTGCCTCACACACCTACAAGAGGAGTGAGATTCATCTTTCTTCTGAAACAATGGAGATGTACCTTAACATGTTCCTTAGTGCCCCAATGGTCCTATTGACGACACTCAACCCAGCTGAAAGGATGATGTGTCTTGTTTCCGTGCTCAGAGTAAAATAACTCCAGATGAGAAATCCAAGAGGAATCCTCCCTTAGCCCCTGTCCTGGTCAGGTCACTGGGGCTGCCAGTGAGGCTGCTGCAACCTTTTCAACTAACACATTTCTTTCACAGCCTTGGTGATGTCTTTGCTTTCTTCTGCTGTCTTCTGGCTGCTTACCTGGGCAAAAGCTTATGGGGCCTTTCTGACTTGTTTCAGCAGCTTTTAGCAATGGGAACATTTTCAGACTATGGCAAAGTCTATGCCTGTGACCAAAAGAATCTCCTTTCATGCTCTGTTGTGAAGTGCCTTGCATTTCTCAAATGCTGTAGGCAATGTGGTTCAAAGCACTTCAGTAACTTTATAAAAATCGCCACCACTTTGGTGACATTTCCTTATCTTCTCCATCTCCCAGGTGGAGTCAAGTCCAGGTCTGCTACTCACTCATATAACCTGCAGTGCTGGTGCCTTTGGGCTCCTCCAGAATGCCTCTGTCCTTGACTCTGAGCAGGAGACCAGATTTCATCTCCTCTGCATCAGTCCTATAAAAAATTATTTACTAAAAGCTCAGCAATTCCTCCGGAATAATTCTTGCTTTATTAAATGCCTCAGTAGTAGCAACAAAAATGACTCAATGTAAAGACAGCACAGAAAACATTCCTCACCACAGATACCCTAACAGACAGTGTGATGAACCTGTTCTTTTTTTTTTTTCATTAAGGATTTTCATTAATATGCTTTATCAGAGCCTGAACTCAGGATAAATTCTGCTCTAATTAACCTGACAAATTTTTCCACAGCACAGACTTACTGTCTCTGTTCATAGTCTGGCTCTATGATTCTTTATTCTCAGATAATACATCAGTGGGACTGTTTGGGGATATGTGATACCATAATCTTCACCACTAAATAGCAAGCTCACAGCATAAAGCCTCAGCCTTAAAAACTGATTATATGTTCCAGACCAGGCTGGGGTCTCCAACAAGATACTGCCCTAAAGCATGCTTCTCTGTTTTGTATTCAGCTTGTACAGCTCACTTGCACTTACCCCAGAACTCCAGCAAAACACAACCAAAATTCCCAACAAACATCCAAATATTAACTTATCTCCTCTCAGCTCTCCTACTCTAAAGAAACAAGACATTAAAGAAGACATCCTCAGGTCTGGGCACATTTGAGGAGTGACATGGGAATGACAGAGAAGGGAAACCAACAATAAGGGAAGCAAAACATACACTTGGGACTGGAAGAGGAATAAAAATGTGCAGAGCTCTGCCTTAATTTCAGGAGGCTATTCCCATTCAGAAGTAGGTATAAGCATAAGCACCAGCATGACTCTGAACCTATGTTTTCTGGTTTCAGTTTAGGCTAGAGTCAGCAGTTCCAAGAACATTCTCTGTTTGTTCCCATTTAACAATTCAAAATGTCTACCCATACTTTCCCACAATTGCATGCCTTTTTTTTTTTTTTTTATTTCAGTATCATTTTTTCATTTGGAATTCAACTTTGCCTCTAGGACAATTATTTTGCTGTATTTCATGTAGTCCTGTTGTGCTTGCTTCAAATAAATCAATCATCTTTATACTACACGAAGTTATTTGGCAGCATTACAAATGCACTGAAATATTCACAATCCGATAATCTATGCTTTCTATTTGCAATCATCTTTCTGCCTTCTGCTTAAAAGCAAGATGGCCAATTTCCAGTCACAGGCATTCATGTGATCAGGATCTCAGAGCCACAGCTTGGGCATTCCTAATGCTCTGTGTTTTCCTGGACTGAGCTTCTCATAATCCAAAATATCTACACTGCCTTTTACATCAATGGGAAATTCAAGGATGCAAATGCAGAATTTTCTTCCATAATGCATACAGCACACCCATGAATTGATTAATTTCAAAAGATGTTCTGATAAATGGAAAAAAATTCAAGTTCCAAATTTGGGACCATTTTTCATAGTTATTGAAAGAATATTCTTAAAATATTGAGCATTCCTAAAATAAAGTCCAGTTTTAAATCTGTTGCAAAAATTAAAGCCATGCAATTATAAGGACCTAAAATCATTGAAGGAATTCAGAAAAGTATGTACTCCTTTAGAGAAAATTTTTCAATTAAAAGGGGTTCATAGCTTCTCAGTGCTTCCTGAACACATTGAGCACCTTTAGCACCAGCAGTGAGAAATCCTTGCAGCTCTCAGATAATCTTTGGGGTGAGACTCTCAGGAACAGCTGCCATTGTGTCAAAATTAAGCTTAAGTATTTAGCTCAAGACCATAAGAAAAAATCTGCAGAATGCAAAGAAGACATAGAAATTCTGGCCTGTGGTATTGCTTTTTAAGTGACCACAAAGAAGAAAATACATAATTATGCAAATTGCTAAACTGAGCTGGTTACACAAACCAAGCTAGTTACAGGCAAGTTATTCAAATAATGATTTTTTTAACTGATTAAAAACAGGCTGTTATACTTGGATCCTGAGTTATCTTTAGTTAAACACCATTTAAATCCACATTAAGTCACTGTTCTCATCAACAGATATTAGACTGAGTCAGCTCTGTGCACCCCACAAAGGGTTATTTACTCTCTTAAAACAAACACCATTTTATATGACTGTTGCATAGAAAGCTGTGTGAGTTTAATCAGGCATAACTCACTCAGGAGTCACCAAACAAGCTCAAACAAATGGTACCCAATATTTGTCAGAAAAATATTTACATCGGTTTCCCCAACCCAGTGTTCAATGTTTCCCATCCGGAAAATGAGCAAAAAAATGTTTCCCCCCTCAGGCAGGAGTAAGCTGCAGTCAGTTTAAGCTCTACTTACAAAAGTTAAATGTGATAATGATACAACATCTATCACCTTAGGGGGAAAGCATGGCCTGTAGCTCCCACCCCTTCCTGGCTGGGAAGGAATTTTCAGAAAGGCTTTCTCAATACAGAGCATCAAGCCATACAGTAGGTGAAGAAAGAGAGGAGTAAGCCATCACTTGTGCAGTAATCAGTGCTAGCACAAGCTTAGGGAAAACAGCTTTTGGCCCTTGTTTTTTTGTTGCTCAATTGAAGACAACCATGAATAACAGTTAAAAAAGCTGCAGGTAAAAACATAGATCTAGCAGTACATGCTGAATACCAAAATAAACACTGTCTCATTTTGAATTTTAAGTGGGGGCAAAAAGAATCCAACCACATTCAAATCCTCTGTAGGTCAAAAGAAAGTTTGTTTTTTGATTTTGCTTGAAATGACATCTTTCCAACACCCAACTTCAATAAATGCACCTTTTCATATGGAAAATAACACAGCACAGTCTCTCCTATGAAAATATTTTTCTCCTGACGCAACCAGGTTTCATGCCTAACCTCAGATGGTCTGACTACTTTAAGAACAATCAGTCACTTATTTATTGAACAAATCTGAAAAGACATTCATTCTCTTTAAAAAGAAGTTTTCTTCAGCCTTCATAACACAGAAAACAGTAAAAAATAAGGTTGTTTTTCACTACTTCCTTTAATTTTATTGAGTGTCAATCTATATAATTAATATAAAGTTAATTCATTCTATGGAGATCAAGACACCTTACAGTACAAAATTCCCTGAGATACAATATGCAATTTAAGGGATCACATAATTCTCTATTCCATTTACATCGTAATCAAAAAGTAATGGTAATTCTTCACCTTATAAAACCCAGAAGATAATGATCTTCCTTTCTCTCCCTCCACCCCAATATTTTAAGGCATGGAATAAAAACTTTTTCAAAATGTATTCAAGGAAACTTTTCTACTTAAAATAGAGAACAGCTTTCCCCAATTTTTACAACTGGATTGTATACATCATCTGCAACGCCTTGTGGAGTCTGGTACTCAATGTAGAAACCATTTCGTTCAGGCAAACTTTACATTTATCATTGAACTAGAGCTCTATAAAGTGCATTACAAAAGTTGGTCCTTAGCCTGTAACAGTACACTGCTAGCTTGTGGTGAGGATGACACCAAAAACCAGAGATTTATAGAAATTCTGTAATATTGACTTCAGCTATAGGTCTGGGCTGAGTTTCCTCCCAAACGGAGAGCCACAGATTTACATCATCCATGTAAGAATGATATTAGAAAAGGCTTCTCTTCTCCCAACACAAGTGCTCTGCAATAATTAATATAAATCTGCAGTTTCCACCATACAGCTCCTGAAAATACTCAGCACACAATTTACAAATACTGTGCAATTCTGACAACTTTACAAAAGAAATGCTTTAATTGCTTTGTAGATCTTTTCTGTACTTTACAAAAATATTTCCTCAAAGATTTCAACTCCTTTTTTCAGAAAGGCTGAGAAAAAAAATTAACATTTGTGATCTCTGGGAATTCCCATGCTCCTGTAGCCTGATCTTCTGCATGTGGCATTACTAACGACTACAAAAAGAGCTGTGTGCCTGGAAGCTGTCACAAAACACTAAAAAAATTAGGAGGACTGAAAAAAATGCACTAGTTTCAGAAAACTGAAAAAAGTAGTGCAATCTTAAATATTATTTCATTACTTTCAAGATTGGGGTTTTGTGCACAGTTACATGAACTCTGATAAAAACTGAACAGAAAAAAAATATTAATTCAAAGGAAAAGAGGGAACCTATCATCCTGACACTTAGGTATTGCTGTTAATGCCATATCTAAATTGGAGTTTTAAAAATATCAAACCCAGTATTATGGGAGTAGTACCTACTGAGAGAGAAACAGATGACCATGCCATGAAGAACACTCTTTTACTTTGAACAATCACTCCATACCTCTTGAAGTGAAAGTGCAGCATTGGGAATCATCCCTATTATAACCCACATTGCATAGATTGTTTTCACTCCCTTACCAATAAATATTCTACAGCAATTCTGGCACTGACGATCAAAAGGTTCATCAACTTTCAGCCAACCCTCCTTGCACAAAAGCAGAAGGGAATAATTGCAGAAGCCTGCAAGATCTGAACTGGTAAAATTTGCAAATTATTAATTAATTTCATCATTATTAAGGTGGTTTTTTTCCAATAATCCTTGGCACCACGCTTACCTAATCACAGAGAACATCTAACTAGAAATAAATTACAGTAGACTGCCAGCTCATACATCTTAAAAGCACTCATCCAGCATCCCATACTGCTTAAATCAAATCTAATCCTTTCCTAACCTAAATATGACTCACAAATGCCAGTGAGGTTGCCTGTTCTGATGCCCATCTTTTATTTGCAACTGACTTTCTTCTTCTCCCACCTGTTCTGTGTCCATGGTTTTATTCTGAATGAAGTCTCTGAGTAACTCCATGTATCAAAAAGCAGCAGAATTAATACCTTATTCATTTGGGCAGGTCACTTGTAGGTTGCCGTTTTTTGTCACCTAACTTCATAGCTGCAAGAGACAGCTGAGCTTGGCAAGGTTGTGCAATCCTAACTGAAGCTTCTTTCTGGCTTTGGTTGAGCAAGATTACATGTAACCAAAAAGTAACCACACATCCACTACTAGGATGGCTCCAGCAAAATGTAGGAGTCTAAAGGGGAGTAACTGTTCCTGACAGGCACTGAGCAAAGGGAGTTCTACCTTAGGAACCTATTGATTGATTTTAAAAAGGAGCCAGAAAAAGACTGCAAAATCAAAGGAAGAGAAAATATCAAATATTTTCCTTTTTATATTCTTTCTTCACACACTCTGTATTTTACCCACAGTGTAGTTCTTATCCTCTACAGTAATCTTCTTTTTGAATTAAAGTGATTTGGGAGTTTGGGGATATTTTGGTAATTATTATTTTTAAAAAAATAAAACAGCATTATGACTAGTCCATCCCCCAGCAGATTTTTTAAAAATGCATGCCATAAACCAAAAGAGCTGCTACACAACAGCAATGTCTACTGATAGTTGAGAAAAAAGTTAGCCTTTCTGTACTTTCAGTACTGTAATAAAACCCCTGCCATTCTGAGCCTTTCCCTGCATTTTCCTGCATGGCAATTATTTTGCAGAGAAAAACACACAGACACCTGTAAACATTTTCTAATTCCTGAATAAAGGTAGGGTGGAACTGTTCCAACTTTCTTCCCTACAGTCCGTGTTTTCCTGTACTCAAAGTTCTACTCCACTTCTATACAGGATAAATATTCCTATGGTTTCAGCAGGTAGTAGGAAAAATACTTTACATCATCTGAGCTGTTTTTCCACTCAGATTCAGCCCCCTCCATGCGCTTTTTCCTACGTGGAACAATTATTTGGTTCAAAGCATTATTAGCGGGCTGCTGGAATTTCAAGCATTGCTAAAAGGTGCTACTGTATCATAAGATTCTTACATTCAACACTTGCGGCTCTGAATTTGTCTGTAAATAGCTTTCACATACATTAAAAACAGTCAAAAACATTCATTTTTGTCTTAATATTACAGAAAACCAGCACTGATCATGTATCCTCTGTGAGAAGAGGAACGCTTCACTGTCCAGGAAGTTGTCATAGCCGCCAAAATTGGTTTCAGCTGTACAGCTGAGGAATTTGGCATCAGATATTTATGTTGAGCTGTGCAGAACTTTGAAACTTCCGTAACCGTACAACTTTTGGAAACTTAACTTTGCTCTTTAGGAATCATCTGGCATAATGTCTCTCTTCGTATCTTCATAATTTTTTCTTTAATAAAAATCTTCCTTTTGTAGGTTTTTCACAGCTTGTTTTCCTGTACCTGTGTGCTTCTCCAACTGATGCCAGTCCTCTGTGGCTAATGCCGACTACCTGGGCTAATGATCTCTGTGAGATCCATTCTTCCCGACACCTTGGCGCTTGGCCCAGGCTGTCCTGGCAAGCCGCACCCGCCAGGAACATCAGCTTTCGAACCAGCTGGCCAGATTTCGAACAGTCTTGATTTGATTCCCAGCTGCCCTAACAGCCTCGCAGACCTTGCAGAAATGCTCGTCCCAGAACGAGGTGACGTGGACCTCGTACTTCTTCCTCCAGGCAAAGTACCGCCTGTAGTTGGGTTTGTTCTTATCGAGGAATTTCAGGTAGGTGGCCAGCAGCCGTGGGCTGGGGAAGTCGTCGACGTGGATGAAGGAATCGGGGGGGATGAAGCGCTCGTAGTTGGCCCTGCGGGGTCCCAGGACGACGGGCACGGCGCTGGCGGAGAAAGCGTTTCTCCAGAGCTTCTCGGTGATGTAGTCGGTGTGCTGGGAGTTCTCGAAGGCCAGGTAGAACTTGTAGGCTGAGACGGTCTCCACCAGGCCGCCCTCGGCCAGCGCCATGCCCCGCGCCCCGTACACGTCGATGGGCAGGTGCTCCTTCAGCTGGCGGTAGTAGCGCACCCGGGCGTGCTCCTCGTTCCAGTTGCTGATGACCCAGGCCACCAGCCGCGTCTTGCGGGGCAGGACGAAGGGCCGGGGCTCCGGCGGGACGTAGAGGTACCCGTAGGGGACGAACACGTCGGAGTCGCGGCGGTAGGACATGGTCCAGTTGAAGAGCCCGCCCAGCTCCCGCAGGCCGGGCGAGTGCGACGGCGACTCGAAGTTCATCCACACCCAGCGCTGGCGCGGGGGCCGCGGCGGGGGCCCTCGGGGCAGCCCCTCGGCGCCGTGCCGTGCCAGGTCGCGGTGGTGGAACAGCACCGCCTGCGCCTCGCCGAACAGGCTGCGGTCCGCGCTGAGCCGGCAGCCGCTGATGTTGTAGCGCCGCCGGCAGTCGGGCAAGCGCCGAGGGCGGCCGAAGGGCTCCCACCACAGCAGCACGGTCATCGCCTCGCCGTCCGCCCGCGCCGGCTCGGGCAGCGCCGAGTACAGGGCGAGCGCGGCGGCGGCGCCCAGCAGCCCGGCCGCCAGCGCCCACCGCCGCCAGCGCAGCCGCCGCCGCCAGCGCCGCCAGCAGCAGCAGCCGCGGCAGCGCCGCGGGGCCGCAGCCATCGCAGCCATCGCCGCCGCCCGCTGCCGCTGCTCTGCCCCGCGCAGGGCACCGCGGCCGGGCAGCGCATCCTGGGGCTGGGGCTGCTGCCGCCGCCGCCGCTCTGCCCCCACCCCCGGCCCCGGCGGCGGGGAGGTGCCGATGCTGCTGCTGCCGCCGCCCCTCCCGGCCATGCCGGCCCGTCCTCCTCCTCCTCCCGGCCCGGGGCCGCCCCCCGCCCCGGGTGCCACCTTGCCCCGCCCGCCGCGGCCGCTGCTGCTCCGCCCTCGGGGACAGCGGTGCTCGGGACCCCGGAGCGATTTCGCGGCCTCAGCACCGCCGCGGCACTCGGGGAGCTGCGGCCGCGGGACGCTCGGTTGTTCGTGACTCGGGGCCTGGAGGAAATTTGTGTCCGCGCACTCAAGAGGCATCCCCGGTGAGAGCCTCGACCCCAGCACGCACGGGAAGGGTTGTAGGGAGGCTCACAAGGGGTCTCAGGGCGCCTGCAACCCGGCATCTCTGGTGGGTTGACCCCGGCTTGGTGCCGGGTGTTTATCACAGCCGGTTTGTCACTGTCTTCATGAGTAAGGCGGAGGAGAGGAATATGAGGGGAGGCTCTCTGGTCGATATAAGGACAAGGAGAGATCACTCAGCAGTTACAGTCACGAGCAAAACAGAACCAATTTTGAGAAATTAACTTTATTGCCAGTCAAATCAGACTAGGTTAATGGGAAATTAAACCAAAACTGAAAAACTCCCCACTCCTCCCTTCTTCCTGGGTTCAATGTCACTCACAATTTCTCTGCCTTGTCCCCAACAGTGGCACAGGAGGATGGGGAATGGAGGCTGGGTCAGTTCATCAGATGCTGTCTCTGCTGCTCCTTCCTCTTCAGGGGAAGGATTCCTCACGCCCTTCCCCTGCTCCAGTGTGGGTCATCCCACAGGAGACAGTCCTTTAAACTTCTCCAACATCAGTCTTCAGGGCCTGCAGTTCTTCATTAACTGCTCCAGCATGGATCCTTTCCACAGGGTGCAGTCCTTCAGGAAAGGGCTACTCTGGTGTAGGGTCACAAGTCTATCACAAAACCTGCTCCAGCAGGGGCTTCCTTTCTCCACGGGGCCACAGATCCTGCCAGGAACCTGCTCAGCAACAGAGCCTCCTATGGACCTGCTCTGGCATGAGGTCCTCCATGGGCTCCAGGGGAACATCCTGCCTCACCATGGACACGGGCTGCAGGGGAATCTCTGCTCCAGCCCCTGCACCACCTCTGTCCCTTTCTTCTGCACTGACCTTGGTGTCTGCCCTCACATATTTTCATTCCTTTCTTCTCTGGATGCGAGTGCTTCTGTGCAGTAACTTTTTTCCTTCTGAAATACATTATGCCAAAGGTGCTATTGCTATCGCTGATGGTGTCAACCACGGCCAGCAGTGGGTCTGTTTTGCAGCTAGCTGGTGTTGGCTCCACTAGACATGGGGGAAGTTTCTAGCACCCTCTCAGAGAAGCCACCCCTGTCACCACATCACTACCAGAACCTTGCCACATATACCCCATACATGAGCACATGTAGGAGCAGGGGGCAGAGGGCCACATGCTGCTTCCAATGTTCATACTCATTTATTTCTTCCAGTCCACACCTGAAACAGCCAGAGGTTTTAAACTCTGGCAAAAGGGTTTTCCCACACCAGCCGAGCTATGATTTACACACTGTCCCGTGGCCTCACAGGGAAGTACTTTGGAAGATGCAGGGGATTTTTTTAAAAACACATGTAATTCAGAAAGTGAGGTTGAGAGCAAGTTTGAATAAGTCACTTTTTTAGGGGGAAAAAAGAAAAAAAAAAAGAAGAAGTTGCAGCTGCCGCAATAGCTTTGAATTCCTGTCAACTTAAATCAGTTTCGAGCACCTCTAGGAGGAGTAACAATTTGGAAAACTAAAGGAAAATAAATTTTAAAAGACGATTCTTTTTGCTCCTTTACAGCTTTCTTAGAGTCATACATGTTTACTTTAAAATCTCCCAGTTATCCAAAAACTACAAAATGTCATGATTGCTAGAAAATTACATTTTCCAGCTGTGCTTCACAGAGTTGCTGTGAAAAAGTATAGCACATAGGCTCAGAAATTTTTTCCTAGGTAATTTGCTTCAGTGAACTGAGAGGTTGTTAACTTACACAGTTTGAACAGTGGTTGTACAGAACTGAACAAGTTTCCAGCTCTGACACTGCACATGATTTTATCCAACAGCTGTAGATCCAAGGTCCACTCATATACATCTACTGAAGGCAGCAGAGTTACACCAGGCATTTTTCTCACTGACTGTTTAGATTTCAGCACAGCTTTTACACACCACATATGTCAAGGCCCTGTGACTTGACTCTGTATCAGTAAGAAAAGTGATTCAGGCCTGTTCACTCAAAAAAATAAAGCACAGTTGTGTGTGAGGGTGGTGTTAGGTTAGAAACCAAGTCATGTACTTCCATAACCCTCTTGTACATAGCCATTTCATTCCACATTGTGTACACAGAACTTCCATAGTCCATGCTGCAAGCATTTCTAAAATATAAGAAATGCCAACAGCTGTGGCTGGAGTTGGTATCTGGCTGCCTGCTTCAATATACAGAGTTGGTCAGAAGGGATCTCCAGGGAGCACTAGTCCACCCTAGTGGATGAGGTAAATCATTGCCAGCACTAGCACCTGTCTTGATAAATAACTGATTTTAGTCACAAAATGGGAAGACGGGAAAGTTACTTTGCTAGAAAATGGCAAAAAATACAGAAATACAATGCTAAGGAAGAGTAGAATCCTGTGAAACCCTAAGCTGTGTGTAGATTCAATCCAGAGCCCATCCGATACAATGAACACTATATAAAATGAACACAATCCCTAGTCTGCATTAATCAAGGATTCAAACTGATCCGACCCTACAACTGTTTGTTATTTTGTTCATTCAAAATTTTTTTCCAATAATATGAGAAATCTGGGACTTGTGAAGAGAGGGAGAGAGCTCAATTGACTTCCATGGTATTTTGATTCACTCAATAAATTTGATCGTATCAACTAGAATGACAGTTCTTGTTTTCCAGGAGCTTTCAGCATTGATACATGACTTTGGAGGAATCTTTATGTAGTCATGTTTTCATTTCCATTGCTTGAAAATTTGCTGCTAAGCATTCCAAATTCAAAGCCTGGCCAGTGACATTGATGATGCAAGGCCTGATCCTGCCTATGGTAAGCCAACAAAAATGTTGGCATTAATTTGGCATTTATTAAATGTTTCAGGACAATGTAATATGGAAATCTTTATAAGCCAAGTAGACAAACTGAAAGATAAAACAAACAAACAAACAAACAAACACACAAACAAAAAACTTCCCTTGTGAGGATTCACAGCAAGACTTGCCTAGTTACTTTTGAGTTTTTGCAGTCTTTCAGTGAAACTTCAGTGTGACTTTCATCTGCACTTCAGTGGCATCCCTATTAAGACTACTGTTATACTGAGACAAATCTGTTGAATTATTTAGCATGAAATCAAAACATGGTTTTCTGTATTCCTCAGCACAGCATCAGCTAAAGCTCTAAACTGCATCTTCAAAAAAGCTACTACTGAAATCCACAGTAAGTTATGGTTGTATATACAACATAGATATCAAGAACTATAATAATATTTAGTTTATTATGAAAAATGAGAATTTAATCTTTTCAAGATGAGAGGACAGCAGCCTAAATAGTTTATATGAGTAATATTATCACCTTAAGTTAATCTTCCTGTTACACATGCCGCTGTGGAAACTAAACATATGTTTACATTTACATGTTGTATGTAATCCACTTGTTCAAAAATCTTTATAGAATTTATATCTAGAGCAAGTTTAAATGTATTTGAGACATATTTTAGAATTTTTACAAATTACAGAGCCAACTGTTTTGTTGCTGCTGCTTTCAAACCCTCCCAATATGGGAAATAGCAGAAATACATTTTACTTGGATATTCATCATAGTCACTACTGAAAGTAATGATAGATGTGCCATCATCTACAAGTCTAGCAGACTCCTAGAAATCTCGGTGTAGTAAATTTAACAGCCAGATGTGATGTGTTGCTTTAGAGTGAAGGATGCAGGGAGTGACCTCTCTGTCAGGACCAAGGTTGGATAGTCAGGTGTCCTCAGATCTGAGTGTGGGTCAGATGTTTCTCTTCTCTTTTTACTGCCTCATTTCTTGTCTAGAGAAATAAATAAGCCTGGCAGTAGCCCATGTCTACTTCAGTTTGCCTCATTACTGCCATAAAACACAGCACATCCGTGGCACAATCACATCAGCTACTTTGTGCTAGCAGGGTTTTGTCAAGCAGTTTTGTTCACTCTGACTGGGGAAAAACCCCATTGACCTCACTGAGAAGTACAACATGATGAAGGGTGAGTAGTGTTGCCAGATGCCTGAAGACCTCCCACAGGGAATACATCTGGTTTTATCTGCTTTGGATACAAATCAGGCCAGGAGATAGCCCCATGACTGAGGACCACCCAGACGTCTTGACACTATACATGCAGCTTGGGAGTCCTTTAACTGCTCTGTGGAAATCACAGCCAGCTCTCACGTTGCTGATAGTCCGGAATTTAAAAAAAATATGCCATGTGTTAGTAATGAAGCTGTTGCAAAATAAAAAATATTGTGCTTATTTGAAGGTTGAATATTTGCCATCACTAACAGCAGTAAATATTTTTGCCTGGATCTTCCCAGCTGGCTTCCTCCTCTACTCTGACTCACTCTGTTTTGTCACACTTCAGAAATATTTAAGCCTAGAAAAGTCTTTGAAGCTATTTGTCAACTGTTTTACAAAGGCAGTTTAAAAGATACTGTAAGACATGGTTGTGTTTTTAGCCACAGCTATCAACCCAGACATTCTGTCAGCCGGGAAAACCTTGTAGAGTTTTTTATCATAAGAAAATGTGATCAGCTTCAAAGCGTTGGAGGATGCTGTCAGGTACCAAAATGACACTAAGAATGATGTTGAAGTCTCCTCTTCATAAATAGTACCCATGGTTTCAATGAAAGTTTTGCCAAGTAAGAACCTAAATTCTCTATAAAAAGGCATGATAAAAGTTTTGTTCTGTATAAAAGTTTTTAGACATTTTGTATTTCAGTGTGAAATTGAAATGCCTGTAATTTGATTATGTAGTGTTTCATAGGCAGGATTATGATCTTTCTGCTTGGAAGCTTTAAATTCAGAAATATAATGAGATACAGAAGATTCAGTTGAAAGTTGACGCCTGAACAGTTTCTGGACAGACAAACTGATTTTTCCACATATGTAACAAACGCAATGTTAAAATATTCTGCCCAGCTGCAGTTTCACTTGTGACTGTGAGCAATGTTGGATTAAAACCATGCAAAGTTGATATTTCCAGGTCAAGGCAAAGGCATGAACAAATGTACTGTGCACACTGTGAATGAAGGATTCTGTCCAGGACACTCTTCAGTCTTCCATTGAAGCACACAGCTTTGTTGTTCACTAGGTAGACCAGAGCAGAGATCAGAGCAGAAAATTTTCTTAGTAGTCCCACAAGATCCTCAGGCACTTTGATACATGTGTGGGTACCAGCAAGCCAGAATTTGTCTCTGTGGATATTTGTAAGCAATTATCAATAATTTCAGTCTTCCTTGGGACTTTTGAGCACTGGACTTCACCATATGCAGCTATAGTGGCAAGAGACAGTGATGTACAACCAGCACTGATGCTCTCATTTTACTCACTGAGCATCTCCCAGGGATAGAGAGCAAGGACTTGTGGTAAAACTTCGTTGGACGTATTTGAACATCAGGGATTGGGGTCATATCTCAGTCCAGGAGACAAAACTAGTCCTAATTAGAAGTATAGTAATTTCACAATTATAAGCCGCACCTTTTTCATTGAAGAATCCAG
>VRYO01002772.1:12676601-12699871 GCA_009812075.1 Sialia sialis | reverse complement strand
GGGAGGTGCAGCTTATAATCAGGTGTGGCTTATAATTGTGAAATTACTGTAAATCTAAATCACATATAATCACACATAGTTATGGAGTTCTCAATACCAACTTGGCCCCCTCCTGTTGTGTTTCATTACTTAATAATGTAGATGTAGCCTTGGAAAAATGTGTTTAATCTCTGGTACTAATACAGCCAATTATGTAATGATATAAGCAATGATAACAATTGTCTTTCAAAACAGTAATGTTGAGTTTGGCAATGAAATAATAGAATTAAAAAAGAGAAAATCAGAGCCGAATAGTTAGACAGTAAAAAGTCACTATGATAAAATTAAGCACAGTTAATTTAAATTACCCAACACCCTATTTAACGAAATATTATAAAGATACATTATAAATATCACCGTAATATTAATAAGATTCTTATTATGCAATATTATATTTAAACAAATTGCTTTGTTTTATTCAAATAAAAGAGAAGACACATGAAAAGTTTACAAACATGAATATATCTAGGTAAGAATTGCCACAGCCTCATAATTGAGGTAATATATTCAGCAGAAAAGATCTAACAGGGATTTTTCTGTTGTAGGTCACACAACAAGGAAAAGGGAGAAAATGAGCACCAAATGCTGTACCAAAACTGAATTGGTGCAGGAATCCAGGACAAAGCCAGAAAGTCTTCTCATTTGGAAAATTTTAAAACAAGATTATGAAACAGAGTGGGAAAGCAAAGACAGGAGAGTAGGATAAAAATTAAATTAAGCAGAAGCAAGATGCAACAGCCTAATCAAAGTTTCTGTCTGAAAATCCAGTGCTTTTCAAAGATTATTATGTGATTCATGATCAAATTTGCATCTAAAAAGTGAGAACAGCATTTTCAAAAGGAGCTACTCCTCTAGTGCCTCAGGGACTATACTCACTACAATAACCTTTTTCACTTAGAAGTCAAATGGAAACACTGAAAAGAGTTGGCTTGAAAGCAGCTGAGGGGCTGTTTTGGTTTTGGCTATTATCTTTTTTCCTTCTCACTGATACAAAAATAAAATCAAACTTTTAATGTCAGAGAAGAGATCCAGAAAATCAAAGATAAAACACTGGATTAAATTCACATTAAAAAAAAAATGCCAAAGAAAGTCAAAGTCCAGTTTCACAAAGTTGTCACTGAGACCTCCTTTTTAAAAATATTCTGTGTGTTATAGATACTTCCAGAGGAACTGAGAGCCCCCAGGAACAAATCCCATCTCTACCTCTTAGGCAAGGTTTTGGTAGTGGGGGGCTGACTTCTGTAAGAAGTTTTAGAAGCATCCCGTGTTCAGTAGTGCCAAAACCAGCTGGCTCCAAGACAGATGCGCTGCTAACCAAGTAGCAATGATGGTACAATACCTCTGGAATAAAAATTTAAGATGGAAAAAGTTATTGCAGAGAAGCAATTGCAGCCAAAGAGAGGAGTAAGAATATGTGAGAAGCCCTGCAGACCCCAAGTGGAGAATGAGGGGTGGGAGGTGCTCCAGGAGCCAGCCCTCCCGTGGAGAAGACCATGGTGAGTCAGCTGTGCCCCTGCAGAACACAGAATTCCATGGTGAAACAGCTTCTGGAGGATTCCATATCTTCTCTGGTTTTATACAGTATGAAGGATCCACATTTGTTTTGTAAGTGGTATGATAATACAAAGCACACTAATATTTACAGTAATTTCACGCATATAAGGCGTACATTTTTGACTGAAGTTTCGAGCCTACCCCGGAAGTGTGCCTTATCACCTGTGCGCCTTATATATGGACAGATACTGGATAATTGCCAACCCAGAAGTGCGAGCCACGAGAGCCGCGACGAGAGCCGGCAGGCGCGGAGAGAGCCGAGGGGCAAGGCCCCAGCAGCACACATGGAGCCAGGGCAGCAGCGGCACACATGAAGCCAAGGCGGCTCTGGCCGCTGGGCTGAGAGAGCCGGGGGCGCGGCTTCGGCAGCTGGGCAGGGAGAGCCGGCAGCGGATCCTCGCTTCCACAAAAAAAAAAACAGTGTGCCTTATAGGCCAGTGCGCCTTATATATGGACAAATTCCGTGGAATTCCCAGCCACCCAGAAGTGCGCCTTATAACCTCGTGTTCCTTATAAGTATGAAATTACTTATTTGGTGTTAGCTCACTGTAAGGTTTAAGAGTGAGTGGCAAGTTATTTCAGGTTCCATGCTGTCTCTGTGGTTCTTTGATACTATGATAGGTCTTATATGGAGAGAGGCTTATTTATGTTAAACTTTCATTAAATCAGGCTAGATAGCAAATCACAAACTCTTGCCTTCTGAAATGCTCAGTTTAATGGATGAACTCAGCCTAAGGCATAATGAGGCATTTCTTCAATTACATTAAAATCATCTACTCGAACTTAGAATGCCTTTGCAAAAGAGAAAACTATGAAAATGTTGACTTTCACAGTTGCACATTTTTCAGCAAGAACATCTTGTAATCTCTGGATTGTGACGTTTTCATCACTCCTGGAAATACAGATCAGATTTGACTCTTTACAACATCAGACTAAAAAGTAGAATGAGGATACGAATAAAACAACAAAAAGGAAATAGTTCCATATACAAGCAGAACTTTATTCAAAATCCTATAAATAAACATCTACATTTCCAAAGGTAGCTAGTTATGCCGATGTTTGATTTGACACATCAAAGCAAGTTCAGGTCTTCACAGCACTGACATTCAGCAATCTGTAAAAAACAACACTGTTCTAAGGATGGATGAAACACCACATAGTGAGCCCTCCAAACTACTGGTTACTTTTAGGGAAATGCAGTAAAAGAAAGAAGCAAAACGCATTTACTTAATTCAGCAATATAAATATACTCTTTTTTTTTTTCTCTCTTCTATTTATATCTCCTGCATATTTTCCCTTCATTTCTTACAGTTTCTATCTCTGTGTTCGTGAACTGTATTCTCCATTTTACTTTCCTTCAGGAATTTCTAACCTGCATATCTCCTCTTTCATTCACCCTATCAGTGCTTCTTTTCCTTTTCCTTCACTGGTTCCTCTCCCTCTGGCACTAAACACAGTGGGCTCCTCTTCTCTCATCATCTCCTCCCTTTTGTCCATTTCTATAGCGTGTACCCACTCCATCTCACCACTAGTGTCTCCTTTTTTCCCTAGATCCTTACACTGAAAAGAGTGCATGGAGATGGTTTGGTGAACACAGGAGCTGAAGCCAGATTGCTCCCGTTTTTCTCCCATTATGTATCTTTTCTGCCACCTCTTCTCTCATGATGCCTGCCTGCCCACTGCAAAACAGGCAGCATACCTAGTGAGGAGGGCACCACTTGTCTCTAGCAGCAGTCCCTGAGAATGAAAGTACATCCAAATTACCAAAGGAAGATCAACAGATTTTCAGCTACATCAATCTGAATAAACTGCTCTGTTTTGAAGCTCTTCTTTCTTCATGGTTCTGAACAGGAAATGGAGAAGATCATGGTCTTTGAAAACTCTGCTTTGCCTTCACTGGAGGCCTGAGGTACATGAGCTTTAAAATTATGCCAGCATCTCAAAACACTGAGTCATTCTGTAGTTAAACACATCTTGTACAGTAATAGCTTAATCCATGCTGCTCTTGTAACTAAGATACCTCTATCTCTTGATCTCACAAGATCAAGATAGGAAGAAAGAGGTGCTAGTCATGCAGCTTCCTGTATTTTTAAACCACAATCCCCCAAGAAAGTGGGAAGGAGCTTTATGCAATGGCAAAATATGCTGAGCTCATATATTCTGCAAGCTCATGGCAGTAAAAATATTCCTCTTAAAAAGCAAACAAACTCTCTTTCCTTAGGGTTTAAAGAGAGTTAGGAGATAATGTAGGCACACACTAAGCTAAAATCTATAAAGAACAGGTCTGTTTCACAAAAGCCGTACTCTGTGGACTGTAAAGAGAGAAACACATTTCCAGAGTACCAGCTGACCGTTGCAGGCTAAAATGCCTGAAACAACACCTAGATCAAGCTCTTTTCAGGAGGTGTGCTGGAGGAGTGCTTTTCCAAAAAGTGAATTTCCTAAGGTTGTATGCTGAGAACAGTAAGGTCCATAATGAACATGAAGCCAACACTCATCATCTATCAGTAGTGATTATTCCACAAAATAGATGTAGAACTTTTACAAAAGGTTTCAGAATATGAAATAAGGTGATTCAACACTACAATCCTGAACAGATTTCTTCTGCAAAGATTTCAAAGTCTGTTTCCTACTTCCTAAAGGAAGAGGCAGGTTAGCTCTGCAGAAAGATGCCTGCAACTTAAAAATGAGGTGCTATAGTGAAAGTTTATTATTATTGACTCTTACTTTTCATTCTTGCATGTCTTGAATAGAATCGAGGCTGTAAAAGTAAATCGCTGCTTTTCTGTGACACTGGATCCAGTCTTCTAACGGACAAATTGTTCTTTATATTCCAAACTCCTTCCAGAGCCACTGTTAACAATTTGGCAAAACAACTTCAATTACTTTAGTTTTTTCTAGAATTAATATAAAACAACACAGTAATATTTTTCCATAGTTAATGAAAAGAGATTGACATCTTCACAGAGCCATTCAAATTGCTAAAGGCATACAACACTCTCTACTGTTTATAGAAGCTCTTAGGACTACTCAGGCACCTAACTGAAGCAGGATACAGTTTTTCTATAATAAATAAGAAATAGCAGTGATACCACTGATGCAGTAAACATAATTTTTTGGTCATACTGGAATACCAAATGCCTTCATAAA
This sequence comes from Sialia sialis, assembly GCA_009812075.1. NCBI lineage: Eukaryota > Metazoa > Chordata > Aves > Passeriformes > Turdidae > Sialia > Sialia sialis. The sequence continues at coordinate 12,695,128 of VRYO01002772.1, read as the reverse complement.
AATGTGGAAAATAACAACACTCACCCTCCCAAAAAATCCAACCAAAACCAAAAACTAAACAAACAAATAAAAAACCAAAGCCATCACCATCAGAACAAACATAAAAGCAAATTTATTTTGTGGAAAGGTTACAATTTACTGGCCATCTAAGTTATTTTAAATAATACTTTACTAGTCTGAGCTGTGTAAATCAGTAACCATCCAACTTGACAACTCTTGTCTATCAGAGCCAGGCCACTTAGTAAGTATCTGTAATTGTCCACACAGCTGAAAAAGGAATTGAGCACTTGCTGAATAATCTGTAAACCAGCATCTATATTTATCATATTTATCCTTTATCATGGTTATGCTATGCCTATAACATTATGCTGTACATACCATTTCTGTACTGAGTTTGCTATAGATCCCTATTATACAGTCCTGTAAAAATATTTGTGTAGTGTTTCTCTATTATCTTCAGTACTTTAAGCCTTTGTAACATACATTTCTTTGGGACACTCCTTGAAAGTCATGACAACATATAAGGTAGCATCCATTTATTCAACCAGACTGAAATATTCCAGGAAATTTCAACCCACTGGCAGATGGATGCAGAAAAAATAGTTTTCAGCTCTTAGTAACATTAGGCACATGAGCAGATTCAGCAGCAACATCTGCAAATCAGCTCTGTGTTCAGGACCCCTTTTCAGTCAACAGAAAAAGAACAAGCACTTTTAGAACATAACACATGCAATGACAGGTGTCTAGGACAAGTCAAAAGAATGTCCAAAGTGCCTTTTTTTCCTCTTCTCACTACACAGAGGCTACCTAAGTCAGTCATTTGCAGGTGTGTGCTGTAATTCCCTACAAAGCCCAATCACAGTAACAAAAATTACAGGCTCAAATTATCTTTATATCACCTAATTCAGGTACATTTTTGTCTGTGAATATGACTGCTTTAAATTCATTTTGATGAGCTTAGAAATGGGTCTCAATCCTACACAAGAGAAACACAATTCTAATAACTACAGCATTTCTTTCAAAGAAAAGGGTAACAAAACCTCCCAACTGCTTGGCAATTGTTTCTGGTTTATTAAACTGATGTATCATACGGAATTGCCGGTGTTCTTTCTGGTCTCATAATTTCTGACCAAAAAAAAAGAGAAAGAAGAAATAAAGACAATATGCAATTCTGCTGTTTCTAAATGTTCTGCATGCTATTACATAAATGTTCTGTAATTTTGCCACAGTTCCTCACAACAATCACTTGCCCTCACAAACACTTGCCAATTGCTGATAAAGAGGATTACCTGCAGCTGGATGTTTAACATTACATTCTTCTTTCTGAAAATGAAAGTGCTCCTCCAGTATTTCTTTAACTCTCCTAGATGGCTCAACATATACAGATTTCTGTCCTGTTAGTAAAATATATTACAAAACAACCAGTTATTATAAAACCCCTGAGTGCTGATGTACTTTGTTGAATGCAATTATCAAGTTATGCTACCCTGCATCCGTCTTCAATACACTGTGAACCCAGTATTTTACAAATATATGACAGCGCTCAGCCAGGCCCTACTCCCCAATGCTGAGCAATTCTTCAGGACAGGAGGCTGGCACAGGACAGGGCCCTGGTGGGCCCAGCCCGACGGGATGTGCTGGTAGCCAAAGCCACCCCAGGGCCACCCGGGGACATGGCCACTGTGCCTCCCCATGACAGACATCCCAAGGCAGACCGTAGATGGAGAGGCACCCAAGAAGACCAAGTCCTCGCTGCAGGAAGTCTCCAAGGAGCTGAAGAGGGATGCGGACACCCCACGGCACCAGGGCCAGCACCTGCCGCGGTGCTCGAGGACATCAGCGAGGGGCCGCGGGGAACAGCTGGGCTCCCGAGGGGACACCGCGGAGAGAGCCCGGGCTGGGACAGGGGGGACCGGGGACCGGGGACGGCCGTGCTCACGGGGCTGCTCGCCGCGGGCGTCGCTGCCCGGCTCCCCGGCCGCCGCCGCAGGCACCTGCGAGCTGGCCGCCCTCATGGCCGCCGGCGCGGGCGGTTGTGCCGGGCGCTGCGCGGGGTTGCCAGGCTGCCCGGCGGGCGGGGCGCCCCGGCGGGGCTGTGCCTCGGCGGCTGCGGCTCCCCGAGGAACAGCAGGCCCTGGCCGCCGCCTGGGGCGCGGGGTGGGGGACAGCTGTGCTGTTGTCATTGGCAGCTACTCCTTTGTGTGGCTCGGCACGGCCACGGCGGCGGGGCACGCGCATCACGAACTCAGTACCACTGTGGGCTGTCACCACGGGCCTGCCCCAAGGATGGGTGCCGTGTCATCCTCGCCCGAGGCAATGCCGGGCTGAGGGGGAGAACGAGAGTCCAGTTTAACTGATGTGTATCACTGACACACGAAAGTTTGGTCACAAAACGAGGCATCGTCAGACACTGCTTATGGGACTGAAGCAGCCTTGTAATCTACATCTCTGCTGATGCATATCAAGATACATTCATCTTCTTCCACAGATGTCCTGAAACCAAACTTTCAAAAATAATAAGCATTAAAATCATGTCACACCATTCATAGTTCGGAAGCTGTGTTTCCATTTTGCAACAGAAAGTGCTGAACACTACACGCTGCTTCTGAAAGGTGGGTGACCAAGACACCCTCCATAGCAGCGTGACCGGAGCACCAAACGTGGGCCAGCACACCCCAAGCCCGCTGCTACTGCTGCAGTTGTGCTGAGGATGTGTTAGTGGAATGAGCTTGAGATCACTCAGTAAGGCATCTGCATGGGACAGTGAAGTGTTTACTACAGCTCTCATAGTGACACTACTTCAGCACTTACACTCAATTTTCAGTTCAACTCGTTTAACAGAGAAGCAACTTTCTCTTCTAAATTACAAATGGTAAAGTTTGAAACTGAAAATCATACTGCATGCCCTTACCATGGGGAAATTTTAGTGTACTAACTCAAAAGTGCAAGAAAAATACTAAATTACCTGTAACTAAATCGGACACAACAGTATGCTGGCTGCTTATCCTCACATAGTTGAGGCTCATTTTTTCCAACTAATGCCACATTCTTGACATTAAGTCATCATGCAACTTAACTGCAAGGAAAAAGTAAACAGGATCTTGATAGAAAATCACTTTATTGAAAAGCACTGGGAAAAAAATGAACTAAAACTACTTTCTTATCCTATGAATAATGTGTTTGATTTAGGACCAAATGATTGCATTGATAAATGGGCTTTAAATTAAAAATATGACAAAATACTTTGGGTTAAATATTTTATTTTATCATAAGCCTTACATTAGGTTCATTAAACATTTTGTGTATCACCTGAATAACTTACATTCATTCTGAGCTATCATGCAATTTTAAAAAAGTTAGAATTTCTCAAAAAATAATTTTCAAGTGAGCAGTAACAAACTCTGCATAACCAAGCCAGAATTATTTCACATCAAGTAAATATTCCAGTTTTCCCTCCTGCTTTGACACTACAAACAACTTACAAAGGCCTCCCCAAATCTGCACTAATTAAACAGAAACTCACAGAAATTACCAAGACTTTCTGACTAGCCTGACTAACATCAGTAACGCTTCAAAGTGCGAGCGCAACCACTGAGCAGCACTGCAGGAAGTGACATTTTGCCTGAGGACAATACTGAAGGATCTTCGCTGCAAAGAGACAGACCACCACCGATGAGCATGCAGAACACTAACAAGAAAGATGCAGAAAACCTCACATTCACAAGCTTTCATGGGGACACAGCATTTATGCAATCTTCTACTATTTCAAAAAGGTAGTGATATATATCAGTCCTCCTTGCAATGTCAAGGGCAGTTTCATCCAAGTTGTTTTTCAAGTCTGGCTTCACGTAGCGATTCATCAGCAGGAGCTCAAGGGTTTCCCTGCTGTTTTTGTTTCCTGCAGCAATGTGCAGGGGTGTCAGCAGGCCGTTTGTCTGCGCGTTGATGTCTGCACCCTGCTGAAGCAGGAAGGCGGCCACTCTGGTGTTGTTCCACTTGCAGGCGCTGTGCAGGGGCGTCCAGCCATCCACGGTCTGCGCGTGAACGTCGGCCCCATGGGCCACCAACTCGTGTGCAACGTCCAAGTGCCCGCTGTAGGCAGCTCGATGGAGAGGAGTGTATTGATCTTCATCACGAGCATTCACTGGAGCCAGCTTTTCCATCAGGAGCCTCTTCACGGTACTCAGCTATTTAAAGAAAACAGGGAACTTAATGTGATTCTGTGAAACCAGACCATGGCTTTCATGGTCCTCAAAAACTTCAGGAAAAGCAATTTCTGTCAGTGTCAAAAGCACTTATAAAATCTCAGATACATCCTCTCCACCCCAGTTAAAAGGCTTATTTGCCATGAAGAGCCTAGCATGCTTTCAGTTCATAGAAGTTAAATAAAAGTGCTGTTACTTGAACTTTGAACTGGAATCAAAATTTGTTCTAAAAGCCAATGGATCCAGAGACATTTTAGTGTGTATGGGCTACAAAGGAGGATGTTTCACATACAGTGGCTTGCAAAACCAGATCAAAACAGCTCAGAGAAAGAAACAAAAGTATAGGTAAATTTTTGTCTGTGGATAAGACTACAGACGTGCGCTCAAAATAAGATTCTTGTAAGTTATATATATGAACAGAACAAGTGCCTTACCCGATTGTTTTCAGCTGCCCAGAGTAGCAATTTCTCTGGATTTTTTTCCATTTTCTTTTCTTGCATTTCGTACCATTCCTCCGTTCTTTCTTGCTCATCATCGTCATCATCAGACTGTCCTGACCAACAGCTCTGAGTTCCTACAGGAATCAAATGCCTGTGTGTCTCCAGCAGTTCAAGTTGGTTAAAATGTTCCGTGAAGTCTTCAAACAGCTCGCTGTCATCATCGTCTTCATCAGTTTGCTTGTCTTTATTCATTTTCAGTCAGCATCTGAGAGCAGCAGATGTACAACGATATTTAGATCAATTGTAACTGTTATTGGTGCACTGTTAGTAAAACTATCTGGTGGATGATGAAGGTGTCAACAAATAGCAAAACGCAAGGGAAAACTCAGTGATTCTCCACTAACGCGGGCTTCGCCAGCTCTGTCAGAACTCACAGATAATATCCACGGTAGAAATGCACCGTGTTAGCCCGACTCCCGAACGGTATCACCTTCAGACTGCAGTGCAGCATTGCTCGGGGGTTTGCTGAGTGCACTCCAAACGCTGCTCAGTTTACCAACAAAGGGTCTGGAGACCTCAAAGCCCGGACTTTGGGGCAGTCTCTGCTCAGGCCCGGCCCGGCCCGGCCCGCTGCACCATCCCCGCTCCCCTCCGCGGGGCCCACATCACCGCGGGCAGGCCCCAGCGCCCCGCAAGAGACCGCCCGACCGCCGCCCGGCCCGCTCCGGTACCTGAGGCCGCTGCGCCGCCAGCGCTCTGGGCGGGGCGGGCTCGATGAGCGCTTCCGGGCCGCGCGGCCGCCGGACGTGACGGAACGGAACGGAACGGAACGGACCGGGCCGGGGGCGGTGCTGGCCCGAGCGGCGGCGGGAGCGGGAGATGGAGCGCGGTCAGTGATCGTTTTGTGGGATCGCGCCTCGCTGTGCCCCTGCCCTGGCCCTGCGCCTGGTGTGGTCTCTTGCGTGTCTGTGAGGAGAGAAGCTGAATCCCTGAGCTGTGCCAGAGCTTTCCCGTAGGAACCTCGGCACGAGGATGAGCACCATGAACTCGCAGTAAGCTCCCGTTGTCTGCAGCTCCCTGCAGTCCTGACAAGTGTTTTGGATGTCTGGGACGAGTTAAGAAGAGCTGGGATCATCGGTTGTGTTTTCCCTCCGGTCCTTATGGTCACCATGTTTGCCTTCATGCACGTGTAAATTACCAGCGCAAAGAGAGAATTAGACTGTTCAACAAAAACCAAAAAACTCTCAAAGGGTTCTTTAGTTTTAAATTAGATGCTTCAGAGGGGTGCTTGCAGCCCTTTACTGGAGTAGAGTGACTGGGATAAACAAATCTTCCTGCTGGCTGGTTTGGCGATGTGCTGTTTGCAGTACAAGTAGTGAAGTATTTTGAGACTCTTACAGGACTGATGTTTGGTAGAGTTTTACTGTAAATCTCCGTGTTTCATTACTTTGGACAGATAAGCTTACCTTAGTAAAGACTGTTTAGAAATTCCCTATATGTATTACCCTCTGACACAAGTTTTCCTGTCTTGTTCAGGGATGATGAAGATACCTTTAAAATACTCGTTGCTACTGATATTCATCTTGGCTATTTGGAGAAGGATCCAGTTCGCGGAAACGATACATTTGTAACTTTTAATGAAATACTGGACCATGCTCGAAAAAATGAAGTAAGTGCTATTTTTTGGAGAGGGAAGGACTGAGGCTGTTGAAAATATGGTCCAGTGTGCCAGCAGCTGTAAAGCTTAGTCCTGGTACTGTCTCTAATAACACCAAATCAAATGGCTGAACTATTTGTTGCATTCAGTTTCGTTTCTGATTTGGTAAAAGGAATGCTTGTTTCTTTGTGAGAGCATTCTTGCTGAATCATGACTTAGGTTGCATTTGCAGTGATTTTGGATTGCCTGCACCAGTGGTACCTAGAGAGGGTTTGTCATTGCAAGGAGGAGAAATAATTGAGAGCGAGAGCAGTGCTGTACAGTCTTCTAACAAATCAGTGGAGATTTGTTTGGAGCTTTTGAAGTGTCGTGCAGCTCTGAGTCTCTGACGTGAGCAGCTTCGGTGCCTGCACAGTCGGCAGAAGAATCCTTCGGTGGGGTGGACAGAGGGCCTTCCTGGACGGGGGGAGCCGAGAGTGAGAGCCCAGAGCTGCCAGGCTGATGGGACCTGGGTGGGGTTAGGAGTAGTGGCAGCCAAGAACCCTGCCACATCTGTAAAAGGAGCTCCTGGGGAGTGGCAGCGTACAGGAGCACCTCTAACACGGCCAGCAGACTTGCCGTGGCGTGGCTTTTTGTGCAGGAGCAGCACTTGAGCCCTGCCAGCTCCATCAGGGAGCCGTGGTATATATCTGGCAGAAAGCCGTGGCCTTTCTCTGCCTCCACCACAGCTGACAGAGCTGCCCAGACAGAACTCCCTGTCTGACATGGCTCCGGTTGAGGAGTATCAGGGAGTGTGTATGAGAGAGACTGCTGGAATCACACCCTGCTTTCCTTGGGGCTTTCCTTGTCCTGTGTGGCAGACAGACAGGACACGTGGTGTAGGGGATTCCCTATCCTTACTCCCTCTGAATGAGCTCACTGAATTAAGGGGGCAATGGCAACAAGTTTGTGACCTGCATAGCAGGTGCTTCTCCTCCATGACTGCCCCACGTGCCCTGACATAACAGATGTGAGGCTCTGCAAGTGGAACTGAACAAGGATAGTGCTTCATCTAGCAGAGAGGTGTTGCTGAGGTTGTAGCCTGTGCCCAATATCAAAACTCCTCCCATAAAGAAAAAAGATGGGTTGTTATAGGAGAACTCCTTCTGATGGGAACAGGCGGCCCTATATGCAGACTGGCTCCACTTCTTAGGGAAGCCTGCTGCATCCCTGGGGTCTGGTTGACAGCAGCTGAACAGGATCCAGGGTGTGCCCAGGTGGCCAAGAAGGCCAACGACATCCTGGCCTGGATCAGCAGTGGTGTGGCCAGCAGGACCAGGGCAGCGATTGTTCCCCTGTGCTGAGAACCGCTGAGGCCACAGCTCGAGTCCTGTGTTCAGTTCTGGGTCTCTCACTGCAAGAAATGTGCATAATATGTGCAATATATGCAGAAACTGCATCTAGTACCTTCTCAAAATAATGTGGTGATAGCTACTGGTTTCTTTGTACTGAGTAGAGCAAAGAGTGAGAAAATAACGTCACTGATTTTCATGCCTGTCAAAAAATGTTCAGGAGCCAATTTGGAGACCATTATTACAATAGACACTAATCCTTTTTTTATCACTATCAGTTGTTTTCTACTATGGCTCTTCATTAATGGTTCTTTTGGGGTTTGATTTTGTTTTAATTAACCATTTAATTTTTTTTTCATGAGGAAGTTAAATATTGTGTCTGTTACTACTAGCTCATTTTAGCTAGAAGTATACACTCTCATATTTAAGAAAATACATGGAGCTCCCTAGAAGAAACAATTTAAACAATTTGCTTAGAAGTCTTTCAAGGTAATACAAAATGTAGTATTAAAATAATAAAGCTTTTTGTTACATACAGGTGGACTTTATTTTATTAGGTGGGGACCTTTTTCATGACAACAAACCCTCCAGAAAAACAGTACACTCTTGTTTGGAGTCACTAAGAAAATACTGCATGGGTGATCGTCCTGTTCAGTTTGAAATTTTGAGTGATCAGGCAGTTAATTTTCATTACAGCAAGTAAGTATGTTAGTATAAATTATCATGTAAGGCTTGGTTTGTGTATTGAGTGAGTGTGTTGGGATTCCTATTTTATATCCTCCATGACTGGAACCTGGAATTTTTAGGCCTGTTTGTATGGGACAGTTTACAGGATAATTTCACCTGTTATCTAAAGGAATGGGTACAATATTTTGAGAAACTTCTGAATGTGCTGTGACTCTTGATATATTTATCTAATGTATAGTTTCCATTTTGCAAGTACAGTACAAGTAAACCAATTCACATGAGTTGTTTTGGTAAAATCAGAAGAGTTCCTTGTGCATAAGCAAAGGTTGCACAGCCTAATCCACTACTACTACACAATTTTTTGTACAATTCTTTTCATGACTTGTTCTAAAAAAATAGGTTTCTTTTGCTACCCTATTCCCCATGGAAAGTGCATTCCAGACCATGAGTAAGAAATTTTATTCTTAAGCTTAACCTTAGGCTTATTCATAATCACTTCATTCTGATTTGTACCACATCTATTTGTGATGAATTTGAAGAGAATACTGAGAATCATACACAAATTTGCAGATATGGTTTAACTTCTTTTCCTCTTTTTGTTCAGGTTTCCTTGGGTGAATTATCAGGATGAAAATCTCAACATTTCTATTCCAGTTTTTAGTATTCATGGCAATCACGATGATCCCACAGGGGTAATTATTACCGTAATTGTACTGTTGCTTGACAAAGATATAGAAATAGAAACTTGTTTAGAAATGCAGTTCTGCGACATCACACTAGTTTTAGTCAGCTGCTCCACTCGTTATTGAGTGTTAAATATTTTGTGTATCTTTAGGAAAAATTAAATAAGTTGAGATCCATATGAACTGTGTTTAATTTTTTAATTTATGAAGGTTTCTGTCATTGGGAATAGAATCACTTTTCATGCTAAGAAGTGGCAGTCTTTCAGAACGTTTCTAAAATACTCCGTTTGTAGAGACTGAAAGCTTTTTTATTACAGAAGGAGAATTTTGATACTTTGATTTGTGCATATGTAATTGATATGCATCATGCATTTGCAAGGAGGATAATCCAATAATAGTGAAATGGTAGCTTGAAAACAAGCCATGAGAAGTAAGCAGGAAGAGGGTGTTTAGAAAGCGTTAGAATACATGTGCTGAATTAATAATTTTGCGTTTTATATCAAATAGCAGTGTATCACGGAAATGAGCAGCAGTTTAACTTTGAATTTATTATAAGGTAGTTCCTTAACCAGATAATTTTTGTAGTAATTTAGAGACTGGCTGGTTCAAATGTTTTTTTATGGTCTTTTTCTTCTGAATGATTTAATGTTTAATTTCATATTGTTCAAATGAAGTATGACTTGTAAGGAAAAGGGATTTCCTTCTGTATGCTAGGGTACTAGCAGAACCCCTACTATGTATTATGGGGCTTTTCAGCTGCAGAATTTACTTAAGGAAAGATATTCTCTCTTACTTTTGAGACTTTCACTTGGACATGAAACACTTAATGTTCTATTCAAGGTTTTGTGTTTGTTTCTTATTATTTGTTGTAGGCAGATGCACTGTGTGCATTGGATATTTTAAGCTGTGCTGGACTGTTGAATCACTTTGGACGTTCAGCTTCCGTGGAGAAAATAGATATTAGTCCAATTTTATTGCGTAAAGGTAGAACAAAAATTGCTCTGTATGGCTTGGGTAAGTATTTGTCTGCCAGACTGTGACTAGACTGTTCATGTATTACTGAAATTTAATAGGTCTAAATAAAGTTGGAACAAATATATGAGACTGCAACAAACATGAAGGTCCACGTGATTCTAAATTAAAGTATATCAATTCTGTGACTGTCAGGTTTTTCCTCCTGCTTTGTGTCACTGGCTGACAGGGTTTTTTTCTCATTTAGATAAATCTTCCTAAACTTGATTTTTGTACCTTTTTTGGTGTTAAATGAACCTGCTTAGGTTAACCATAGTGCCAGTGTATCAAGTCAGAGTAATCACACACTTAAATTCTCTCTATTGTGTATTAAGCTTATTTCATCCTACTTAGGCAAAACTTAAAACGCCCTATGTTCATGTGCCATTTTGGTTATATTTAAAAACATAAGCTGTCTGAGCAGAAATTAATGTCTTACATGTCTGTCTGAAGTGGTTCATAAGTAACATTAGCCATGGGAAATCTGTTTCTTTAAAGAAACTTAAGAGTTTCATACTTTAAAGTGGTTCTATGATGGGTTTGTTCCTTTGTATTTTCTCCACTGAATTCCCCTCTACCCTCACTTCTTACATAGAATGGTTATTTTTGGCTGCTTTCTGTCTAGAGAAGTTAACTATAAAGATCTCATTTTTTTTCCCATATTTTTTGTCAGTCATGAATGCTTGAACACTTAATTCCAAGCAACTTTTACAGCTCTAAAGTAAGTCCTTGTTGGCCATGTTTTTGCACGTTTAATGAGATACTTTGAAAGCTTGCTAGGTGAAAGGTTAGTAGTTAGTGAAGTGTTCTAAAATCAAAATACAAAGGTTTTCAATACCAAAGTTGTTACTGGGTAATGCAACAACTTTCTAAATTACCAGTGCTGCTTGCATGAAGATGTTCATGACGTTTCTTTGTGTTTGTGCCAGAATTATGTATACCTTTTTTACTTTCTCTGATTCAGAGAGCATTTATTCTTAAACAAAATCCATATGGGATTTATTGATATCTATCATGACCCCAGCTGAGGATAGTTTGGGGTTTTTTTTCCTAGATAAAAACATCAAGGAAATAATCAGTGATTTCCAGGGATGGGACATGTACAACTTTCTTGGGCAAGCTGTTCCAGTGCCTCGCTACCCTTACAGTGAAGAACTTCATCTTGATATCCAACCTAAATCTATCCTCTTTCAGTTTAAAGCCATTCCCCTTTGGGTACTGGAAGGCTGCTATATCTTTGTTCCTTATGCTTTTTTTAATAGAGTTGCTAGTAAAAATTCTATGACATACAGACTTGTTTACCTCACTATTTTTTTTTCTTTGTCCACTTCAGGAGCTATTCCAGATGAGAGATTGTATCGTATGTTTGTCAATAAGCAAGTAACCATGCTGAGACCAAAGGAAGATGAAGATAGTTGGTTTAACTTGTTTGTGATTCATCAAAATAGGTAACAGTACTGAATGAATTACAGTAATTTACTATGTTACTTCGTTAAATTGCCTGGAAAAGGATAGGTGAGCAAGCCATCTTAGTTCATGCTTCTTGTGAGTATCTGGTTTCTTAAGATTTTTACAAGTGAAAGAATTGCTTTGCAGCTCTTTTTGGAGAAGAATTGTGAAGGAAAAGGCTTAAAATAAGTGAGTTAGGGGAGAGTTGGGAGATATTTTATACCAAACTTTTATAGTCAGAGGCAGTAGAGGGTTTGTAGTGTACTGTGCATATAATTAAGTCCTTTCTGCTTGTTAGTGCTGGGAGAACACCACACTTCATATTGTACTTTCTATTCTTGTTTGAACCATAGTTCAGCAAGCATCCTATGTTCCCTTGCACTGCTGTGCTTTACAGATAGGTAACATGTTCTGTCTGCCTGCAGGCTTCTCCTTAGTGGTAATAGGAACAGGCAGAGTTCTTTTCCAAATACTTTCTCCTGATTTTTCCTGAAGAAGAGGGCAATCCTCATACTCAAATAATGGTGAGGCAGATGTAAACAAATATAGCTCATATTACCCTATGTACTGATTTCTGTCCTGCAGACTGAAGGAACTCACTTCCCCATCTCCCTTGTCTTCCAGAAAGGGATTGGGGATGGCATGTCCCATGTCTAATTCAGTGGGTTTTACCCCACCATTTAAAAATAAAAAACAGCCAAACTGATTGCCATGAAATGCTTTAAAAGCATTCATATAGAAAAAAAACGAAGAGTGTTACAAGCCAAGTAAGAAGAAAAGGAAAATCCAAATAAAAGGAGAGAAGCAGAAAACAGTGAGCTATGTAAAAAAGTGAGCTATAAGTTGCCCTTTTGTTTAACCAAACACTATAAAAAACTGTGTAAGGAATGTGAAGAAGACCTGACATGCATGTCTGATATCGTTGCTGGAGTTCTTGTATCATTTTAAATCACACTGACATTTTTCTTCTCCTTCACTCTCCCCTTGCCCATCCATTATTCTTCTCTTGAACAGGAGCAAACATGGAGCTACCAACTACATTCCAGAGCAGTTTTTAGATGACTTTATTAATCTTGTTGTGTGGGGTCATGAACATGAGTGCAAAATAGCTCCATTCAAAAATGAACAGCAACGTTTCTACATTTCTCAGCCAGGAAGTTCAGTGGTGACATCTCTGTCCCCTGGAGAAGCCGTGAAGAAGTGCGTGGGCTTTCCTTTTTGTTCTTGTTTATCCCTTGTCTTACATGTCTCGGGTGTTTTCTTGAGAGCAGAAAATTACTTGTATGCAGTATGAAAACTTGTGTAACTGTGTGGGTTAGCTTCAGAGTGTGACATAATAAGCAAAGTAGATGGAATGAGTACCTGGTATAACTTTTGCTTTGACTACAATTTAATCTAACATTTGAAGCAAATGGAACTTAGTTAAGAGGAGTTACATATTGATAAATTGGAGTACAAGGGATTGAGTGCAGGTTCTTGTATATGGAACAAGCACAGTCTAAATATGAGAAAATGGAAGTTTTACAGGGCCAGCCCTGAAGTACAGATCATCCTATAGCTTTTGAAATTTTGTCCCTGGAAAGTAAACATAAATTTGAAAACAAATCTTTATACCATAGTTCTCTTAAGTTTATCTTCTAACAAGTTACCTTTCTCCTTCTAGACACATTGGTTTGCTGTATGTTAAAGGGAAAAAAATGAAAATGGAGAAGATTGCTCTAGAGACAGTGCGAACTTTCCATATAGAAGATATTGTTCTAGCTGATCATCCAGATCTTTTTAATCCTGACAATCCTAATGTTACTCAGGCAATACAGGCATTCTGCATGGAAAAGGTAACTTGTGATGCTAACAGTTTATGGATAACAGTGTATGGACAGGGGATAGGATCTATGACTGGTTTTGAGACTGGAAGATGAGAAATCTTGTGTCTTGCCCCATATTAAAACAAACTTAGTGTTTCCCTTGGAAACTAATTCCATGACATTAATTCTGCAGCCTTGGCTTCCAGATTCCTTGATTGGGATGACCTGTTAAAGTAGGCTGGAACTGCTTTTGGTGTCCGTATCATCTTTGTACAAAAGCTTGCACCTAAGAGTGGGTCAGTGTTGAATGTGCACTCTGGAAACAGCATAAATGCATTGGCCTAAACCATGAGACCTCAGCCATGCAGTCTGAAGTGACAGAAGTAACTAAGCAAGTTTATTAATTGCTTAATTCTTAGGTTTGTATGTCTCCTTCTGCTTTTTTCTGGAATTAGAAATTCAGCAAAGCAGAGTGGCAGTAAAATATGAGAGATCAGTGGTGTAGGTACTGCTGGATTACACTTTATCTGAAGCATAAGCCTTTCATTGTCATGTTTTTCTCAGTCATTCTTAATGGCTTTTGGCTGCATACTGGTACATGTGTTCAGGAATGAGAGCACATTCTATAATGATTTATTTTAGTATCTCCGCTTGCAACTGGATGTATTTTAAGTTATACTTGAAACACCTGTAAGAGAACAAAGTGGAACTGAATTTATAATTCTTCTTCGCAGGTGGAATTGATGCTGGACACTGCAGAAAGAGAACACTTGGGAAATCCCCGCCAGCCAGAGAAGCCCATCATAAGATTAAGAGTAAGAAATTGTTCAGCTTGGATTGCTTTGTTTTTAAAGGTCTCTGTGAAAAGTTTCAGAGCAAAGTCATGCTTTTTGTGTAGACACATAATATGTACAATTTTTTGCTGTGTACAGGCAAATATAAATTACCTACCATACTTTTGTTTACCTATGTAACCAGTACTCTAAGGTAAAGGATGAGATTGGTCATAAATGTACTTCACTGGTATTCTGAGTAAGGGCATCAAAAGTGGCTATCACTGTGAAGTTCTTTTAAGTCATACTATCCTGTGTGCATTCCTAGCCCAATAAAAAACTCTTGTGAAGGCTAGTAAATAAAACGAATTAGGAATAAGTAATAAATATGAGCTATTATATGTATATATATAAATATAAATTTTATTTATATGTAAAAATATAGTTATTAGCTATTTTGTTAATGTTATTATTAGCTGTAATTAGCCGTTAACTATTCTGTATAGTAAGGCATTCCTTTTAGGTTGACTTATTTCTTACTATTAATTTTTTTCCTTTGAAACAAAACAAATTTGTTTTGAATTGTGTGGCTTCTCCATTTCTGTTTGATTCATATTTAAATTTGTCCTTTCCTCACTTAGGTTGATTATGCAGGTGGCTTTGAACCATTCAGTGTCCATCGTTTCAGCCAGAAGTACATGCATAGAGTGGCTAACCCAAAAGACATCATACACTTTTTCAGGCATCGTGAACAAAAAGAGAAAAAAGGTGATGATGAAGGAAGGAGTCATTGGCTTGCCTTTGTTTTTTCATCTATATTTTGTTGCCCGGCACTTGCAAAGGCTTGGTGGCTACCATCTAATGGGTTATAAGAAGAGTAAGGATGCATTGTCTTATTTAGGTGTATATATTGGACAGTTGTTTTTTTTCTAATTCTGGTTTGTCCAAAATTCTGATACTCAACCCAGCATCTTCTGACAGTTACTTATAAACAGTTTTATTTTCCTTTGGCCTCAGACCTTGCTGAGTTGCTTACAGTGATACACACAGCCCCATGCCAGACTGAGTTACTCTATAGTTTTGTGATAATTACCATGAAAGGCATTAAGTGGCTCACTCACGAGACTTCTTAGAATAAGATGATTGGGTTTGAACACTCTGAAGGAAAAGAGATGGGTATAGTGCTTTTTCCCTTTATAGTTTAATTTTGTTTTGTAGTAGTTCATTTGTTCATACCTAAAATAGTAATGAAGGGTATGGACTTAAGAGATGTTAATTTAATTTTTTAAAAAGGTCCAAATGTTGGATAGCATTTTGTTTTCCCTAATTAGTCGTTTGTATGAGGTGCTCTTGGCTTGTCTCTTCCAGGTATGTTTCTGTTCAAATATTTGTGCAAAACCAGCAGTAGCTGTTCCTATTGCAGCATTTCTCACTGTTGCCTAGAATTTTTAATAAATGGTTAATACACGTTGTCCAAATACTGGATTTGTAATAGTTGCTAATGAAGATTCAGCTTGTACAGGAACATAATGTGCTAAAAAACTCTTAGTAATTTGCATTAGTGCGTTGTAAGTGCATTGTCCAGTTTCAGTGGCAATTCTTATGAATGCTATCAGTTCTATAAAGTTCAAAGCATCATTTCATGAATAAAAACTGTTTTTATCGAGACATTTTTAAAATTATACTCTATTGATCTTTGATCTGTTTATTTTGCTTTGGTTTCCTTTTTTGTAGGTGTGTAATTTCATTAACATTTTCAGAATACACAGTAGCTGCCACATCTGCCACCATGTTTCACTAATTTACTTTTCCTACTTAATGAGCATGTCAGCTTCAGGAAAAGAATATATAAGTACTGCCATGACTTTTGTATACCTTCATTAGACAGCCTCTAATACAAGGGAAGTGGCTAATGAAGCACTCAGTGTTTTCATTACATGTGCACATTGTGGTTCAGTACAGGTGATGCTGAGACTTCAGGAATTCAGTCTATAATCTAAAGCAGTCTATAGTCACTCTATGTTATTTGTGTGGTATGTGCTAACCTAGGATGGTTATCCCTCATCCTTCTGCTATTGCTACCTTGCTGCCTGAGAAAGGGGGATGAGCTATGAGCATTTTCTATTGAAAACCAGTGAGCATGTTGTGAAGAAAAATCTCTTTTCTAATAAATGGGTTATTTATAAAAGACGTCTGTGTTTTGACAGCTCCTATGACCTTCTTCCATTTGTGATCTTACAGAGTTCAATTATGACCTACAGAACACAGTGTTCAATATATAATTCCTGACATATGTTAGTTAGAACTCTTTATATCTGCTAGAGGTGGAGTTGTCTGCAAATTATGTTGTTTCTCCCTGTTTCCAATGCATAGACTCTAAAAAAAGCAAAAAGCTTTACATATATAAGACACCACAAATCCTGCTACTGTCAGTGGGATGGTAATAGTCAAAAGCTGTAAACGTTTATGATGCCACTGTGCTTTTCTATTCTAGACATTGATGTTAATTTTGAAAAATTGGTTAGCAGACCTGCTGAGGGAACGACACTCAGGGTGGAAGATCTTGTAAAGCAATATTTCCAGACAGCAGAGAAGGTATTTTTCTACGTTTTATAATCTCCCTTTTTAATATCATATGATATTTTTATCTTTTTTTTTTCTTTCTTTCTTAATGGAAGCAGTGTGCCCTGAAAAGACTGACATTCACCAAGAAGTGAATTTATTTTCCATAAAACTGTCTGAGAATTACCTCATGAAGTGTGTGTCTTAGATTAGCAAGTAACTGGTGTGTACAGGTTGTGTAGATACGTGAGCACACGCTGGTTTGAGAGCATGATAGCTCTTTGTGTGAACTTGCAGTGTGTGCCCTGTACTAAGTGATGTGTCATGTACTCAAGTACAGGAGGAAAACGTGAGGCAGCATGTGAGGGAAGAGCTACTCTAAATTACTCTAGGGCCACTGTGAGACTGTAGCATTTACTATTATTGACTTAGAGTCACTTGTTACTTTGCAGTATATTTGTGTCCTCAGATGTAGTGCACTTCCACATTTTATTTAAAGCAGAGCAGGGAGAAGGAAGAGAACCTTGATAATTTGCTTTCTTCTCACCCTGTTGTTAAATCTAGTATATTTCTCTTTCCCAACAACAGTGCAGTAACATTTAAGAGATAAAAAAATAATCAGTGAGCCATGTGCACAAATGCCTGATGTAGTTGATCAAGCATAACTTGCAGTAGCTATTTTAGTTGTAAAAAGTCCTTAGAGAAAGAATTCTTGAGGTGAAGATCCTTCAAATTACATCATCCTGCCTAACCTTAGACATATGCTATGTGTCAGTATTAGGACAGCATAAATCATGTTCCTTTGTTCTACTTATTTTATTTAAACATTTTATTTTATAAGAGCTAGAAAGTTTATTCGTTTGGACAGCATTATTTCCTGGAAGTTTTTGTTTTACATATTACTATCATTGTGGTTTCTTTACTGTTCATAAAGCTTTGCTTTTACTAGTTTGAGAAATACTCTGTAAAGTTGGTGTGACATGCTAGTAGCAAGAGAGTTGTAACGGTTTATGACAAGTAACATTTGCTTATTGCTGTGCTTTTCACTGATTCAAACATTCAATGCTGCAACCAACTTAATGTAATATTTATCTGAAACAGCTGGAATATTGCTTGCTTTCTCTAATGGCAGATGCTTCTTAACAAATTATTTTCCCCAATTTTAAAGAAAGTGCAGCTTTCACTTCTAACTGAAAGAGGGATGGGAGAAGCAGTGCAAGAGTTTGTGGACAAAGAGGAAAAAGATGCCATAGAAGAGCTGGTGAAATTTCAACTAGAAAAAACACAGAGATTTCTCAAGGAGCGTCGCACTGATGCAGTAGAAGAAAAAATAGATGAGGAGGTAATGTTCTGTTAATGTTGATTCCCCAAGAGAGGTCAGCACAGTAAAAAAATCTTAAACATGGTTGAATAGATTTGCTGGTGTGTGGAGCATCTGCATCAATTGCTTGTAGTAATTTTCTGCAATTAATAAATGAATAAATAATTTATGATGAAGTTTCAAATACATTTCAAACCTTGTACTGAAAAATGGGGTTTAGGTTGTGTGCATGTTCATAGAAAAAAGTCTGTCTAATACATGTAGAACTGCATATTTACTACTGTTGTGAGAAAGATGGTAGGTATAATCTCTTTGTAACTTTTTGTATTGTCTCAGGAAAGAGTACAAGAACAGGACAAGCACAAAGGAAATTTATCCTTCAGGTGCTTTACTTGCTTCTAAATGCTTGCAGCTCATGGTAACTCAGAGACAGGCCTGGTTTATGCATATTGAGCAGCCCTTGAAAAACATTTTATTCAACTTGTTGAGCTTCCACATGAGCCCATGTATTCAGCTGTAATATTCAAAATTGTAGAAGAAATTGTTCTGCAACTTATCTGTGCACTGTTTAAAGAATGATTTGGTGAGGAAGGAAGGCTGCAT
>VRYO01002772.1:12566700-12662182 GCA_009812075.1 Sialia sialis | reverse complement strand
GGAGTGCCAGGACCCACGGCATGGAGGGGGCGCCTGGGGCGGCATTTAAAGGCTTCACCAGTCTGTGAAAACTGTTTACAAATTGAGCAACTTGACAGCAAACCCCGCGATTGCAATTCTGTTACTAACTCATTACTTCGTTGCACATGGATACTCGCTTAAAAAAATAAATGCGGCTTATATTCGGGTGCGGGTTATATATGGACAAATCCTGTGGGCTACCTGGCTACCTGGGTGTGTGGCTTATATTCAGGTGCAGCTTATAATCGTGAAATTACTGTAATTTTTTCCAGAACTGTAATAAGCCTAGATTTTTGTTTATTTTGCACAGGTTATAATGCATCCCCTGAAACCTCGCATATCTACCGGAAAAGGTGTTATCTACATCTCTGTAATCTGGATCATGGCAACTTGTTTTTCCCTACCACATGCTATCTACCAAAAGCTCTTTACCTTTGAATACAGGTAAGGATGTGCTTTGGTTTCCTCCACAGTCTCCCTGGAGGCCAAGCTCTGAGCAGTCATACTTTGGTATATCCTACTGAAAGCCTTGAACATATGTCAAGGTCAGCCAAATATGGATCTAGACTACAGTTTTCATCTGATTCCTTTTGCTATGTCTGATATCCTGTCCTTTTTATTTTTAAATGTTTTATCTTTATTCTGTCCCACTAATCACACGAAGCAGGCTAAGAAGTTAGAGGATCTGGCTTTACCCTTTACTTCTATACACTGGCATTTTATGCCATATACCAATCTGACCTGGGAAACAAAAACCCACAACCAACTAACCAAACAAAAACACACTAAAACCCAACAGGTTTTGATCTACTCTTTAGCCCTAGGAAAGTAGATAAATCTGCCCCAGCTGTCAAGACCCTTTGTATTTGGAGAATGCTTTAATGAGGGAAAGGTTCTTAACATGTGCAGAGACTCTGTTTCTATTTGCCACAGAACAGAAAATAAAAACCTGCTTATGTGCAGCTGGAAATTTTGTTATTGGTGAAATTCATAAGGTTATCATAAGGTCATGAATGCCCATAAGAAATTATCACCACATTGCTCACTGGCTGCTCCATGGCTCAGATCCTTGAAGAGCAGAGCTCTGCTCAGCTGTGACATTTGTGAGATTAACACAGTGTTTGCTTTCAGGCCCTATGGCAGGAACCCTCTCCCAGCTGCCTCCTTGTTTCTGATGTACTTATCCTACCCTGCCAGGCCATCTGTGCCTCTCATCCTGTCCCATCTCTCCATTTGCAGTGAGGATGTTACCCGGTGCCTGTGTCTGCCAGATTTCCCTGAGCCCGCTGACCTCTTTTGGAAGTACCTTGATTTAACAACCTTCATTTTGCTCTATGTCCTGCCCCTTCTGATCATTTCTGCTGCCTATGTGACAGTGGCAAAGAAGCTCTGGCTGCGCAACGTCATTGGGGATGTCACCACTGAGCAGTACTTTGTCCTCCGCAAAAAGAACAAGAAGACCATCAAGATGCTGATGCTTGTTGTCATCCTCTTCGCAGTTTGCTGGTTCCCCTTGAATTGCTATGTCGTCCTCCTCTCCAGCCAGACCATCCACACCAACAACGCCCTGTACTTTGCCTTCCACTGGTTTGCAATGAGCAGCACCTGCTACAACCCCTTCATCTACTGCTGGCTCAACGACAGCTTCCGATCAGAACTAAAGGCTTTGCTCAACATGTGCAGAAAACCCCCCAGGCCCACGGAGCAGAGGCTCCCCTCCACAGTCCCATCCTACCGACTGGCTTGGCCAGAAAACGGCAACTTCAAGAGGTTGCAGGCTTCCCATGTGCTTCCACCATCCTCCACCATCCAGTCAGGGAAGACAGATATCTCTGCAGTTGAGCCAATAGTAGCTGTGAGCTAAACAGTGACCTTGGACTGCACATAGATTTGGTAAGAGCTAAAACAGTGGGAAGATGTGGAGCCCTGGCTACACAACAGGGGGTAAAACCAAGAAGGAGGTTCTGCAGGAGGCAGTATGAAAGAGCTGCATGTTTGATGTAGGCTGATGACAATGGTGTGGAGACCCTAGAGGGGAGGAAATAAATTCTTCCCAAGAAGGAACTTTTGTCTTTGTCAAGGCAATTTTGGACTGGCTTGCAGAATGGGATTCTCTGCATGTGTGTTGCTGTTACCTACATGACTAAACCTTTTTAGAACTAGGACTGTGGGTGTGTTTTCCTGGTACTTAAACAACAGTGTCATCACATCACATCTCCCTTCCCCTTTTCTGAGTCTCCTCGTGGCAACATGGAAATGGTTGAGATGTAGACCTTTATGTTGCTATCTGAGATCGAGTGCAATTGGGTAGGAAAGCATCCTTTCTGAACTGGGGTCTGAAAAGTGGAGACCTATTTAGAGTGAATGAACAGATCTATTCCATAAATTCTTTTGCAAGATCAGTTTGAAGAAAAGTGGATGCCTATCCTTCAAGCAAGTAGATGGGTTTTCTTCAAATAGATAACCCAAAAAACTTACAAAGAATTGGACATGCCATTCACAGTTGGAGAATGGATAATTAAGTGCTACTAAGGGTTTGGACTAGAACCTTTTATCAAAGCATCACTGTCAATTTGCAGCTAAAGAATCACACAGTTTAACTTTTTAATTTGCCTTTGAATGTTGCTCTCTTGCCCTGTAAAGCACCTGTGTACTTGTTACTTCAGACATTTGGGACATTTCATTCCAATTAAGAAGTTAGCTCTCTGGAATGAGTTCATAAATGAATGCTTTGAGAGATCATATCTCTGACAGCAAGGAATAAAAGTGGAACATTTGACTGGAAGTTATCCTCTGGTGATGACACAATTTCGGTGCGTTTAAGGATAGCTGAGATGAGTCCTATTTGGAGTGGCTAAGAAAATCCATGACTGCAAGTGTCTGAAGTAGATTTCAGAACCTAATGTTCTTAGCAGAAGAAAATACGGGTTTGAACAACAAAAAAGTGGTGTTCCAAAAATTGTACCTTATGTTGCACAGAAAAACAATACCTCCTCATGCTGTGGAAATTAGCTTGAGCATCACACCAGGGTGCCCCATTCTACATTTAACTTGCAGCATTCAGCAGTGAAGTCAGAAAATCTTATTATAAACAGAAAAAAACAAAAAAAAAAAGGTGAAGCTGTATCTCTCAGTGTCCTGTAATAAACTTAGTTCTGAAATAATTTTAAGCTTTGCACAGGGTTTTCACCCTTCAATATTTAAAGAGACTGAAATATCTACCACTCCTTGCAGCTAACCTGCCCTTGCACAAGCAGTTATTAGTCTCTCACTGTGTATTTTACTGCCCTTTATCAATGCTCCTGGAGTCAGAATATTTTGTATCACTGATTTGCAGAGTCAAATCTTTCCTCCTGCCTTCTTTGACCCCTTACACCAAGTCCCATTTCTTCCCTCAACACTTGCAACAGGTCAGCCCTGAATTATTCAAGGAGTTGAACTGGATTATCATTGCAGGTCCCTTCCAAATGAACTATTCTATTCTATTCTATTCTATTCTATTCTATTCTATTCTATTCTATTCTATTCTGTTCCAACTGTGCAGACCTTGTGAACCATGCTCCCCATTCCAATGGCAGCAGAATCCAGCACTTTACTAGCAAATAAATCTCTGTGAATGCTGAGTACTTCAGTGAGATGTTCTTTCTGAAGCTGAAGGAAACATCTTACAATTCATCATTTTTGAGTGCAGCTGCCATCCTGCTATATATGAGAAGCATTGCTGTAACTCCAGCAGACAAAATCCTCAAATTTCCACTCAAATACTGGGTGGGTTGGAGCAGGGCTCCTGCAGTTGCAGCTCTGGATCCCGCACCCCTGCACAGCATGGCAAACCTTTCTCCTCCAGGCTCTGCTCAATCCTGAACCTGGGCTCAAGGTGGGCGATGCAAGCAGTTGAAGCTGTTTGATTTAATTCAGAGGAACAGGATGGATAGACTGGATAAAGGGAAGAGGCAGATTGGACAGTGAACTTCAGGAGCCTGTCCAGGAATGAACAGGTGGCTGGTGGCCAGCAGAGGTACAAGTCTTAGAGAGACTTGGACAGCCTGGAAGAGGGGCACCTGGTTAAAGCCCTAGAAATGGTGTCCTTGGAAACTGTGTATCATACACCGTGTGCGCTACAATGTGCTTAACGTGGTACAGCGTAATTTCTAATAATTAGCTGTTTCTCATTTTCTTCATGTCTGATTTGGGATTCTGGACAGATACATGGCATTCACCAGTGCCGCTGAAATCAGTGGGGCGGTTGTGCTCTGCGCATATAAAGGGCAGTATGATGCCAAAATATTGCACTCTGGGCAATTTAACTTGGGCATCCAGACTTCATGGGTATTTTTCAATTTACCCCATCCCTCTTGCAGACCAGAGAGTTCTTTTAAAATTCTAATACAGTCATTGGTGCATAAACTGCATTCAGATGTCATGTTGGTGGGTGTGAAGGGAGGATCTGAGTGTTGATAAAATGAGACACAACGTGTACAGGGTGGAGATTCTGTGATTTTCCATTTGGCGTGTGTTTTCCTGCTGTAGCTGAAGTTTTTGCTATCTTTTGAATTTGGGAGGTGTTGCACAAGGCACTGAACAGCTGTTCATTGCAGGAGGTCTGCATAACCCAAGAACAGGCATTTTGTGGGAAAATGAACTGCATTTAGAGAATACAATATCTGGCACATGAATAAAGGAACTCAATTAGGGTTACAAAGGTAAAGTTAATGCTGGCATCTCCAAAACTTTGAGTGGTTGGCTCTACACAACTGTGGTTTAGTGTGTTTTGGGTTTTATTTACTCAAAAGTGAATTGTTATTTGTATTGACAATAATGTTTTCTTGGTTTTCTATTTCCTAGAAAAATATTGTAACAGGCCTCAGAAAATAAACTTGCAAGTTCTAGGAATTCATTAATATTAATTTTCAGTTTCTAAAATCATTCCTAGTATTTTATTAACTTTGTCTGTGTAGAATGATGCAGAGACCTTGCAAGGGAATAAAGACAATGCCATGATATATTTTGCAGCTTCTGCTATTCTGAATAGTGCTCAGGGGAAAACAAATCCTTGAAACCACCTCTTGCTTTTACACATAAAAGGAGGGCAATTCTTCAAGGCACACTGAGATCACTCAAAGAAAAGATGACAAATTTGTCCTGCACAGAAGAAAGGAACCTCAGCTTTGGTTGGTAATGTTTCTGACTGCAAGGCAGCCCACCTCTTCTCCTGTCAGTGGGGGATGAATTTCTCCTCTCAGCTGATGAAAGATGGAGATGAAAAGGCAGCTGCTTAAAATATAGAAATGGCCTATAACCTCAGGAAGAGTAATTCCATTGTCTCTCTGGGATTTTCAAAGGCTATCAAACACCATTTCCAAGCTATTGTTATTTACTTCCACCCTTCTTATAGAATAAGTGAGATTTCAAAGACTTCACAATCACAGTTTTCTGAGAAGCATAAACCTCTAATTTCTTTAATGAATATATTAACTAGCCACCATTAGCTGTTACAAACATGGATTTTATCTCTGGCAGGCTCTGATCTCTTCTCTCTGGTAACCAATGACAAGACACAAGGAAATGCCATGAAGTGAGTTGGGTATAGATTAGACTGGGTATCAGGAAAAGGTTCTGCACCCACAGCCTGGCTGGGCACTGGAACAGCTCCCCAGGGCAGTGGTCACAGCACCAAGCCTGGCAGAGTTCAAGGAGCATTTGGACAGCACTCCCAGGCACAGGGTGTGATTCTTGGAGTGCCCTGTGCAGGGCCAGAATGATCCTGATGGGTCCCCTTCCAACTCAGGATATCTCATTAATATTTTATTATGGGGAGTCTTAAATATTTGCATATTGCATGTGAAACTTCAAGATCTAGTTTGACGCAGTTTGGGTAGATCACAATTACAACAGTCTGGCTATGAGCTGCATAGAAGTCATTAACGGATCCCTCTACAAGACCATGATACCATTGCCAGCTACAGACTTGTGTGCTTGTTCCAAATTTCAGGCTACAATTGTGCACTGAAGCTACTGAGTAGGGAGCTTATGCTGGGCTTAGCAACAGCTGGATGAAGCTGTACAATTCTTGGATGTGAACATGTACATCTGCATGGCACTGAGCTGTGACCCATGCGTGCACTTAGTTGTTTCAAGAGCTCCGGGAATGTCTTAGTCCTCTAAAGTAGACTGACCTAGAAACTGAATGTGGACACAGAGAGAGTGCTTTAGAATAGCAGTTTCCCAGGAGACTGAGAATAACTATTATGCACATCTACCTTATTTGTAAAGCTCTTGAGTGAGAGTGCAGCCAGGTCACTGCTGATGCAGTCTGCCAGCCCTTGTATAGAAGCCATAGGGCTGTGAACACTCTGCACCCACAAAGGCACCTACGCCACCAACAGCCCTTGGAGGCTTGGCTGGGAGTGCTGTGCCTTCCCACAGCCTCCGTGTCCAGTGCTGCTGCCTGGTGGCTTGCTCTCTTATTCCTGATCTTCCTTTTGCCACCAAAGGGGAATGAGGATGGGATCCTCCTCTGCTCTCCCCATCCTGCACAGCCCAACAGAAGGGCAGCCCCTGCTCCTTCCTAGGGGTGGCACAGTGAGCTTGGGAGAAGGTTTAGGCTGGCAAGGAAACAGGGAAATTCTTTGGCGCAATCTTTTTTTTCTTCTGGGTACAATGTCCCCCATAGCCTGTTCTCTGGCTTGCAAGTTTGAAGGGATTTCTGAGTCATGGTGCAATGAAACTTCCCACCTCTTGCCTTGGGCTCAAAGCCATTTAATGATAGTTAGAGAGGCAGAGGTGAATCCAGTCATCATCATAATGTCCTCACCAGGAAAAAAATTGCCTTTACCTACAAAACAAATCTCCTGGCCAACTGCCACAGTTTATAAAACTGAGCATGGATTATCCCTTTGGTCACTTTGGATTCAGGCCATGTCTCCTGCCAGCTTCTTGTGCACCTGCTCTTTGGAAGAGCTTGGGAAACTGAAAAGTCCTTGGCTTATGGTAAGCACTGATCAGCAGCAACTAAAACATCAGTATGTTATCAATGTTATTTTCATACTGAGTCCAAAACACAGCATTGTGCCAGCTACTAAGAAAAAGTAACTGTTATCCCAGATAAAACACAGACACCAATAACCGAAGGTCTAACAAATGATTCCTGGCTCTAAGGTGTCAGCTCACCTATTTCCACAACATGTAGGGGAGGTCCATCTAAAGCAGACCAGGTATGTGGTGGTTCATAGTCCTTGACTCTTAGCCCTTAAGGTCACAGGGATATGAGGATTTTAAGACATTATTACATTTTTGTAAGCTTTTTTTTCCAGTTAAAAAACACTATGATGTGACAGGTCTGTCAGAGGTCGCCAGTTTTTAATAATATGAAGCTAAGGACATGTATCAGATGTTCTAAAAGCACATCATCAGCCTCTGAAGGTACAAAACTTGGTAGGATATGTTGGAGGGACATGTAGGGTGGTGATAACCAAATCGTTATGGTCTCATCCCTAGTGTCTTTTGGAGTTGCTCTAGAAGTGAACTATTTGCCTAGAATTTGTCTTGAAGCAGTCCTGAGAAAGGGCTGGGGAATCATCTGACAAGGAGGACAGCAAGGACCAAAATCTTGAGCTTTGTCCCTGGTGCAAACAGTGCAAACAGACAAGCAGACAGCAGCCTTAGGCTCTGTTTCTCATCCTGCAGCTCAGAATCCCAGTAAAGAAGCCTTGTTCTGAGCTGTGCAGCAGCACGTATTTCTCTCATCTCAGCTGAGTTCAGATAAGAGTGAAAAAGCAAACAAAGACCCCAATTCTTTTGTTGCTGGTTGGGAGATTTCACATGAAGTTTATAAGTGCAGAGTGACCCCAAGCTGTTTTCATCCCTAGACTGCTTGCCCATTCAAATGCCTTCAAAGGCACCTAGCACTTTCCCTGGACTCTGTGGGGAAGCAAGAATCTGACTTAAGGGGACTAACTCAGCAGCCCCTGGGTTGGGTGGGAGCTCATTTGTAGGCCAGGAATGTTGTTTGCATGGTGTTTGGTTAATCTCAGTGATTATAAAAACCCAGAGATGACTCACATCAAGAATCTGAAGAAACAAGAGAGAAGCACATTTTACTATCTAAAAAGATTAAACAGGTGATTAAATAGGGTGAGTTTTTTATCGCAGTCCTACAGGGGAGAGTTGATAATATGACATGAACCAAATAGATGTCTGAAATTTAATTATATAAAGCCATAATGTTTTCATTACATTGTGTCACTTCAGAAATATACTTTTTTAAATGTTTAATATGAGTAACTATTATTTAGCATTACACTAGTTATTTAGTGTATTAAGTCAAATATTCCATTATGAGGAAAGCAGTCTTTATGGAGCTTCTGTCCACATAACCTGCATGACAGAAAAACACAAACTGCCCTGAACCTACAGCTAGATTTTCATTTGTGCCACTCTCATCTGATCTGTGCAAAGTGGTACTCAAAGATTTCTACAAGAGTTTATTGCTATGACACAGCTTTGAGTCTTCTCTGCTTCCTTGACTCATCTGTGCCTGTATAGAGGGTTAAAGCCCTTTTATCACCTCCATCTTCAGAAAACCACCCCCAACTCGATTTCTGCCTTTCTGTTCACAAGGTGCAGTCAGGACATCCTTTGTTAATGGGGCTCAAGGCACTAAACTAGTCATCAAAGCTGCTATTAAAACATCCACTGTTCCCAAGAAGGAAAAAAATGGGACATAAAATACGTTTTTATTCTAAAAGTGACCGACAACATCCAGAGGCAGAAAAACAGCAGGGTACAGCTGCTTTTAGAGGCACACCATCTGCTAATGGAATAAACATTTTTACTTGCTCTCCGCAGTTTGAATCACAAGTTTTAAATCTCACAAGAGCTACTGTAAGGCAAAGCATGTGCAGAGGAGCTAGTTGCAACCCTCCTGCATTTAGAGCATTATTAATACCCAAGTGGTGGAGAGAGAAGGGGCAAGAGGGAATGGCATGGACCAAACTTGAACCTTGACATTGTCACTTTCTGGAATATTTAAAAGAGGACAGATGTATATAGCTGTTTCTTGAAAGAGTGTAGTGACAAAGAGGCTGAAGATGGACTCTTTTTCATAAGACCTAAATTGGAATTCAGCCCGTCTTTTGAAAATGGCAAAACACAGCAGGAACAGTGCCACTAAAACATAAGTAGACCTGAGCTGGGCAGTTCAGAAACATATCTTAAAACAGGAAGATAGAATTGAAAAGTACGTGCTGAGACTGTGGCCAGGTTGTAGATAGTAAATTACATTGTGGATACGCTATTTATCACATGCTGACATTTTCTGAACAGTTTTTTCAAGGTTAAACAGATTTTGAAGCAATTCATGTTGCTCTGACAATTTTATGAGAACAAAAATTAAAAGTGCAGAATTATAACCACTGTCCAAAATGTTTTCTTGGGGTTTAGCATCAGGCCACATGTACTTGCACTATGGCAACACGTGACTGTTGCTGAAACCTTCAGATGCTTATGCTGTTGTAGTTCACAAAACTGATTTTATTTTAATAACCAAGGAGGACGTACAGGCATTTTATTAAACACTTTAGAAGACAACAACAGATTTACTGCAGCAAGTCATACTTTAAAATACAAAAGGGGAATTAGTAAAAAGTTAGGTACATATCCAACATGAAATACGAATATGTGGCTTTCAGGAGCTTTGAATTTTAAAGACTGAGAATTCTACTTACATCAAACAGTTCAAACACATCCACGTCACAATATCTTAATATTGCACTATAGCTCCTTGCCCAAGACACACAATGTGCACCTGCATTGCCTACATACAGAGGACCATCAGCAACACATCAGCACAGCCAGAGAAAATCCAGGAAAGGTTAACGGGATGGTAGGCTTGGTGGCAGAAGTATGGCAGTAAAATTCAGCAGTGTGGACCACCAGTGTCCAATGTAAGCCCTGTTTTGTGCTGGTAGTGCAAGAGACATTAGGATTGCAGCTGTGCTGCTGTCCTGTGCAGAGGTAGCATAAAACTATGGCTTTAAAGACTTCTTTGAAAATAAGGCTTGTCTTAGTTGAAAGCCATAAGAAAACTGAAGAGCTCTTGTAATGCTAGCCCTAAGTGTAGCAGCAGCACTTTCAGATCCACTTGTTCAACAGCAGCTGCCAGATTCAAGATTTCTCTGAAATGTGCTGCAGCACATAAAGAGATCTGTGCAAAAATGGTAACACCGATTACTCCTGTTTGCCCCTCATCCACAACTATATGGAGAATGCCAGTAGATGAGAGCACAAAAGTGGGTGACATTAAGGAACTGGAAACTTCAAATCCTACCTAGCTATAAAAGAAATCCTCCTTTGTTTAAAATGCCAACTTGGAAGAGGTGACACGTAAGTCATTTCACTTACATGGACAATACAGAAAAATAAGTCAGTATATCACATTTGTTAAAGATATACACTGCCACTGTGGTGCTTCACCCCTCACGTCACCTTTCATCAAATATTTCAAGACAAAAGTCATTTTAATATTCTGTGAAGGTTAAGGTCTTGGGCAGAGGGGACAACATTAATGCTGAATTCTACTCTCCCAAAATAGCCCAATAACAAATCGATGTACAAACACTCCCCCTTATTTTGTCTGTTCCAACACACTTAAGCATCTTTAATTAAAATATAGTCACAGTGTGTAGGGGAGAACAACCTTTCATATTATTAGTATTTAGATCTACTTCACCCTGGCTGCTGGGTGCTTGGCCCTTCAGAGGCATTTGGTGCTACTTGAATACAAGTTAGTTTGTCTTCTAGAGTGTGGTTTGGAAAACAGCACAACTAATATTGAATTTGATACTACACACATGTTGAGAAAAATTGTACACATAAAACATTACAACATAAAAAGAACTTTGACAAACCATTACAAAAATATAACCAACTTCACTGATCTTCAGTCTAAAACTCCAAGGTGGATTTGTTAGACACGAAGACCAAAACAACTGAGGGATAGAAATTTAACCAACACTCAGCTTACATTTTGTAAAAATTACATTTTTGTAAAAAAAGTGTTAAGACATTATTAATTTATTAATACATAGAAAATTAAAAATCCTAGTATTTACAGTACCTTTTTAACACTAGAATTTTTGGTAGTTTCTTTTCCACCAGTGTCAAGTACTTAATCCCAGCCATGAAAGTTGGGATGACTAACTGAGACATCTCAGGCTGAACAGAATAAACTATTTTTCCCATGAAGACACAGCCAG
Organism: Sialia sialis; assembly: GCA_009812075.1. Lineage (NCBI taxonomy): Eukaryota > Metazoa > Chordata > Aves > Passeriformes > Turdidae > Sialia > Sialia sialis. The sequence goes on along the minus strand of VRYO01002772.1, from coordinate 12,650,906 downwards.
TATCTGGGACAGATTAACCAGATTCATTATAAAATCCCACCCCCAGCCCCTCTTTTCCAGGTCAGAGAGCCCAAAGCTACCTTAATTTAACCCCAGAACTGAGATGGCCACAGCTGCAGAGCAACACCTCAAAATGCAATGTGGCCATATCTTTTTGCTACCTGCAGGGTTGCATTTCCCATCCCTGTCCAGCATAGAGCAAGCTCTGTCCAGCTGCCAGCTTCAGCTGCATTCAATGCACTTGTTACTCATGACAGAATTGTTTTGTTCTTGCTCCTCCCTGTGTGTGGTTTGATTTTTTTAATAAATAACGGAAGTGTACAACATGATTTTTTCAGGCACATGACTCCTGATCATTATATAACAAAGAGTCTGTAAACCAGTTTGGCCTCTGGGGAGCTGTCAGGAGATTGAGAACGTTCAAAGAGCAGCACCTTGCCCTGAGCACAGCAGAGGCAGAGCCTTCCCACAGGATGGGCTCCTAGCTCCTGCAGCTGGGAAGCATCAGCATGAAGAATCTATAAGTCTTTGGCGAAGCCTCTTGTCTTCTCTTGTATTCACACTGCCACCTGCATCACGGTCTGCCAGAACTGAGGAGAAGGTAAAGTTTTAGAAGAGGAAGGGCCATCAAACCACTCAACACCTTCTGGTGCTGCACTGCCAGCTGCCCCCACATCCAGCACCAGGGTGCCCTGCATATCGCTCTCTCAAAGCCAGCATGCACCACCGGTTTGCTAACAGCCCCTAATAAAAACATGCTGACACCACAAGGGACAGAAGAAAAGGTGATGAGCTGTGGGCAAAGCTTTGCTGATGGGTGGCAGAGCCTGCAGCTCTTGCCTCTCCTCAGCAAGGAGAGGGGCTGCACCAGCCTGAGGTGGTCATGAATTCAGCAGCTTCTTTATGCAATGCTTTTTAACAGAGATTCAAGCATGAGTTTGTTCTGATCTGGGCAAAAATAAATCTTTGAAGTGTTTTTCCTGAGATGAAAACAATCTCAAAAATTCTGCTTTCAGATAAAAATGAGTCAGATTTTCTATTAATTTTTTCAGCTCCCTGAGCCTAGATCTCCACCTTAGGCTCTTATATTTTGATTCCAAATCCACCTATCATTTAAAAAATTGGCAGATTTGAGAGGAAAACTATTGCTGTCAGAATTAATCTGTGCTGCTGCACAAGAGCTGGCTGCCAAAAGGGCTTCTTCTGGTTCAAAAGTAATTCTGCTTGATTGTTCTGAATTATCCTATTGTATAAGTTGACTTCTCCAAATCTCAGCCTACCACAACTGCTTGACCCAAATACAGAGGAACAGCTAACCCCTGGGTACTGATGTTTTTTTTTTATTAATTACAGGGCATAGCTTTCTGAAGAGAAAATATATTTATTCTTTTCCTGCCTTTGAAACAGCTCTAACTTTCCCTCAGCATTGTGCTCACATACTCAGGTAGCTTCTAAATGTTTTAAAGCATCATCACTTTTGGTTTATACCTCTTCCTGGATATTTGGCTTCTCTAATTCTGCACTTGAGGAAGAAACTGGTTTCACAATTAAGATACGTCACATTTTTTAGACAGAATCCTAGACTGTATCTTATATGAGTGATTGCTCAAGCTGACCATGGGACTGATGAGATTTCCACTGTTGCACAAATCCAGACTAACTTCGACCATTTTGCTAAAAATCTCTTCACAGCCAATCTTCCTTGCTCCCCATCAAAGCAGGAACAGGAGAGTGTTCACTGACCCCCATTTCCCTTCTTTTGTCATTTTCTGTTCCTCTGCCAGCAGCATTTCTGAGCATCAGACATATTTTTATATTCACCCAAGACTTCTGCCAAAGCCTGAATAGAAGCAGCAGCAGCAGTTACTACATTTCGGAGCTAATTTCTGAAGAAAAGTCCTGAAACCACCAGCTTTCTCACCAGAGCTTCTTCAAGCACAGCCTACCCTAGAGCTCTCCTACTGTGTAGGGGGTCTTAAGCAGTTGAAGTTCAAACAGCTGGAACCTCTTAGTGCCAGAGCAGAGATGTCAGCAAGGACCACCAACCCAACAAACACTTACGGGTATGGCTGTGCCACAGACCTACACCACCAGAGTCTTCTGAGGTTACAGCACTTACACAGCAGGTCCACTATCTTACAGAATATATTAACAGTTTTTGGTAGGAATACACATCTAGATCAGCTTACCTTGTAACTCTGTTGAATCTTTTTCCAGCCCTTCTGTAGTTGTTTCTTCAGGCTTCTCCAAGTCAGCAGTCCCTGGCTTCCCATCTATGGTATCAGTCTTAATAGTACCAAGGTTTACCAAAAGCTGCATGACATCAAACTTCTCAGAAACTGCAATGTTCTCCAGCACTTTAAGGCATTTAAATGATTTAAGTTCACTCACATTTTCCTCAAGAAAGAGGAGGTAAAGGCTTAAGTCATCAAAATGATTTGACTTAAGTTTCAGAACATCAAAAGTTGGCAAGATTTCATACACTTTGAGAATACCTGAATTCCACCTCCATGGAACAAACATTGCATACACTACCAGGGGCATCACCAGCAGATAGACTATCAGGTTAATATAGCTGAGTACCTTGAAGACACCAACAGCAATAAGCTTGCACTGAACCACTTCTGGAACAGTTGTGTCATTCTTTAGGATCCCAGTTTTGATAGTGCAGAGAAACTCATCACTCAAAGAGGAGAGACTAATGTAGTAGCCCAGATAGAGGCATGCAGTGAAAATAATTACTAGTGTGAGCAAACGGCATGTAATGTATTTAATTATTAAGCACTTGGAATTCTTTTTTGTCTTCAGGTACTGCTCCACAATTGGGTATTTAAAGTAGCTTTCAGATATTTCCCACAAACTGAAAAAGAGAGAAAAAAAAATCATACAGATCAGATGCTGCAGCATTCACCTACCTCAAATATCAACAAAACCTAATACTCTAAAAGAGGTAAAAGATGGGAAACCTTCTTAGAATTGTAGAACCACAGTATGGTTTTCATTAGAAGGGTTCTTTAAATATCACCTACTTACAATCAATTTCCCTGCTCTGCCATGGACAGGAACACCTTCCACCACAGCAGGCTGCCCAAAGCCCCACCTAACCTGGTCCTGAGCACTTCCAGAAGCAGGGCATCCACAACTTTCCTGGGCAACCTGTACCAGCCTCAGCATCCTCACAGGCAAGAATTTTTTCCTAATGCCTAATCTAAACCTACTTTCTTTCAGTTTAAAGCCATTTCTCTTCTCCTTGTCCTGTCACTACATGCCCCTCTAAAAACCCCTTCTCCATTTTTTTTTTATATCCCTTTTAGGTACTGGAAGGTGCTTTGAAGTGTCCCTGGACCCTTCTCTTCTTCAGTCTGAACAACCCCAGTTTTCCCAGCCTGTAGGAGAGGTGCTCCATCCCTCTAATCATCCTGATAATCCTCCTCTTGACCAAGGCTTACTCCAACATGTTCACATCCTCTTATAGAGGTAAATCAAAGGTAGTTTTATTGAAGCCAATAGAAAACAAATAGAATAGCAGATAAATGAAAAATATCAACACTCTAATACAGAAAAGTAGCAAACTTTTAAACTTTCTTAACTTTGTTAAGAAACAAAGAGTTCAAACACTGGAAAATGAAAAAAAATATATAGCCCTTAGGGCAAAAAACTATTTTTATTCAAGTACAAAGCAGTAAGCAAATACATGTGGAAAAGCAGACTCCCCAAGCACTTGTTCAATAATAGAACACTAGAAGGTTTTTTACATGTCAAGACCTAACTCCACATTTCAAAGAAGAAACCCAAGTCCCCAGTGCACTACTTGCACCCCCGCATACAGAGCGCCCTGACCTAGAAGAAAGCAGGAACTGGATCTGGTTGAAACAGTGCACCAACTTGATCAGAAGGGGAGGGGGTTGCTTTGTGAGTTTTGATGTTTGGGTTTTTTAATAATTTTTTTTGACCAGACACTTTGCAGAGCTAGGAGATGACAAGCAACTTGACACTGTGCCAGCAACGGTCAAGAACATTGAGAACTGAGGACTGAAGTGTCTCTTTTCTTACTCTGTAATGGGCAAAACTACTTAACACCTACTGCAACTGAAGAAATCAGAACAACTCAGGTAATATGCAATCTGAAGAGCTCATTACATGTTTTCTTTGAAAAAAGAAAATGGTAAGTTCCAGCTCCAAGTGCCAAAGTAATAATTTCAGAGATCTTCTTTTTTTTTCAACCAAACTTAAAATTGTGTCAGGTCACCATTCAAACCTTTGCAATAAATTTCTAAGGGAGTACAGATGTCACTTCTGTTATGAACTTGAAGAAAAGAGCAGAGAGAGCCAAGCCCCAACCAACATCTTACCTCTGTGTCAAGTTTTCATTAGTAGCTGGAATCAAGTCAGAAGGGTCCCTGGGGTCTCCACTTCGAATGCTATTAGCAGCTTTGATTGCCCTGTTATAGGCTTTGTCCAGTTCTTCCATGATAAATTTCAGGTCTGAGGAAAGGTGAGGTGCTGCAGTGAAGCGCCAGAACAAACATGGTAGATACAGCAGGATAGCAACAAGCAGAAGGATGTATGGGAAGAACTGCAAGGAAAAAAAGCCCTGATTAGGCTCCAACTGCACAAGTAATAAGTCAGTCAATCACCATCATTCCCCATAAGCACTGGGCTTCCTAGAGGCCTATTAAATCCCTAGAATTTTATTTAAATCCTTCTACTAAAACACAATTTTGTGATTATTTGGGATATGCAGGGAAGCAAAATCTCTTTTCAGATAGCTGTGATAACTTTGTTGCTGCGTAGAGCTTTCCCTACCAAAGGAAAAAAAAAGCAAAAAAAAGCCTGCAGAATAAAGGTGCCATGATCCTGGTAACATTTTCAATCCTCTGCATTCTCAGAACTGCTGGAGATGACACTGAGAAAGACAGCATTAACCTGGGGAAAAACAAATAGCAAAGCAAAGCAGCTATCAGAGGGGCTGATTGAAATAAGACAGCATGACCAAACTCTCCCTCCTTAATGTGCCACCACTCACAGCAACTAAAACACTCAAAATACCAGCAAAATCTTTCCTGGTTAATGGATAGAGCTGCTACAGCTCTGCCTCTGCCTGCAAACACACATCTGTTCACAATGCATGACATCCAGGGACTGCAAAGGATGTAAGTGTGGCTATAATACTTTAGGGTATTTAAATATTTTCAGATAACACCTAAATGGAAACCAACACAGCATCAGAATGGTCTGGTGTCAATGCAGCCTTGAGAAGTCAGCCCTTACAAGGTCACAACTGCTTAGGGAAAGGGCTGAACCAGGTATAAAATACAAATTTGAAGTTTATCCATCTTTCTTCTATTCATAAATAAGTAGTTTTTGTCATGCATTTTAATTCCAATTCCTTGCAGCTGCAGGAAATACGGTGTTTTCTACGTACTCAGACATTACATCCAAAGTATAAAATCATACATAACGTTCTTACAGAGACATGATGTAAGACTGGTTAGACAAGCAGTTTTTAAAGAAAATGTACTGCAAATTCAGTCAAATTCATTACATTCAGCTTTTGATAGCAAGCACACAACTCAAATCCAGCATCAGTTAATAAAGAACTTTACATTAGCTGAACAAATGAAACAGTTGTAAGACATCACAAGCATTACAGACATGTTCCCATGCACATTCATTGGCAAAGCTAGTGGAGATTTTCAGAGGAAGCTTGAATCATTAATCACTGCAAGTGGAAAAGCTACACGTACATTTGCAGGTATTTAACAAGATGAAAATCTGGACCTAATATAACTATGTTAACTTGTGTTTGCATTAATCAAGAGAGATTAAACTTTTGCATGCACAAAGGAAGTAATTTGATGTTATGGAACATTTTATTCGGAAAATTACTTCTAATATCAGCTACCATTAAAGCAAAATCCAGTGTTATTATTGGCAGTAGGAATGCATATGATGTATTAGACCTTAAATTACTGACTTCCCCTGCTCACAGCAATCCATAAAAACTGTGCACAGCTCTGCCCTCACTACTGCCTCTCCTTCCTCTTCACACAACAGATAACATCAGATTATCTTCCTTCTCCCAGGCCTAGCCTTCCCAGTTGAGATGTAAAGCTCTGCCATGTGCAACATACTTTAGACACCTCGTCAACAACACAAGAATTCGGTCGTCTTATTTATCACCGTGAACGATGCCACCACTGAGTCCTGATGCCTCGATTTACCCAAAACTTCTTGGTTTCATGTCCAGGCTCTATCAGTCTCCTGAATTCTGTTTTGTGTAGACATAGAAATGATCTGTCTTTGAACCCATCTTATACTTATCTAAGCTCCTCTAAGCTGCTGCAACCCATTTTCCACAGGTCTTAACAAATGCTTATTTGGCTGCAAAGCCTGTTTGACTTCACTTATACCTGTGTCATACACCTCTTGAGCCACCTTCCACTGGAGCCAGGTGGGGAAAGAAACAAAGACACATTTGATTTAGTAAGGAGCAGCCAAAATGCCTTACACTGGTTGACACTGCTTGGCTTTAGCACTCATTCATTTCAAATTTTACAGGCATAAGAAGATTCATTAATTCCCTTTCTGACCCTCAAAACTGGAAACACTATCAGCAGTATCCCATATAATCCTAGAGATCTCTTTATCCTGAGTACTACAAGATGTGGGAAGAGGCAAGATAGTTTCCACAATGAAGTTACAACCACAGATCTCCATTGTTCCAGTCTCCACTTCTTCCTTTATAAATTAAAATTCTGCACTTGTGTAGCAGATTGGCATCAGCCTTCTTGCCCTGTCCCAGATGTCCTCCAATGTCCTCTAGCCTACTCTCAGGCTGTTGCCTTAAAAAAAAACAGCTTCTGCCATCTTGCCTTGCACCTCCTCCTCTCCCCAATTCCTTCACGACTGCCTCCTCACCTAGAAGCATCCCACTGCTGGGGAAAAGGCACGTTTGCTATTTGCACATTTGCTATTTGCACATTTGCTGGGCATCCTCTCGCCAGGTTCTCACCACTGTCAAAGCTGCAGCTTATGGCAGCATAAGTAAACTCTATGCAACTCTTTCCTGCATAATCTCAAAACCAGAGCAGCATCATGATCATTAGTGCAGCTCTTTTTGCTTGCAAACAAAAGTCTGTATTTGTCATCTCTCTTCCACAGCACTTGATGCACAACTTCATCCTTCTCAGATCCTGGCTTTTTTAAAAATGAAAGATACACTTGTTCTATTTGTTAACAGTAGGTTTAGATAACCAGCGAATTGCTCTGAATCATTAAAATTTAAGGTCTTGAATTTCAGGCAGAAGTGAAAAAGCAAAGTCAGCTGGCATGAGTCCTAGGTTTCAGAGCAACAGACTTGGGTTGCCTTGCTTGGCCCTTAGTCTGATGGCACACTGGCGTGGACAGCAGGCTCCCAAGGAAGCAGAGCACTTGGAAGCCAAGAGGCTGCTCTTGTACTGCTGCAGGTCATGTCACTTGACAAGTCTTTGAACCCTGTGCACATTCCAGGCTCTTTAAGTGATTTTGTTAGAACTCAGCTACTGTTCAGCAAGAAGAGGAGGCATTTGAGTAGTCCATCTGCAGAAGCACATAAGGTGCTGGAATCACAAAACTGACTTTCAAAGATGCGTAAGTACCACACTCTCCTGGAGGTAAAAGATAAAAGCAGACTAAAGCACAAAATAGTCCGTCATCACCAGCTTCAACTCTGGTAAGAAGAAGTAAATACACAGCAAAGAAGTTAAAAGGGAATTTAAAATAACTACTTTGTAACCTCAAACATGCATTTATCATGCAAAAAAAAAAAATATATACATAGCTGGAATTGGTGGAGTGACACAAAAGGCATTTTCAAGGACCTAACCCACAGAAAGCTTGCCAGCATCTGGATACAAAGGCTGGAAGATGAAAATATCTTTAATGGTATTTAGAAAACAACAACTTTCTAATTTTACTGCATCTTCAATCCTTATTTCTCCTGGGCAAACACTATACAAGTGACTGAAAGCATTCTGGCTTCCACCTCCCTGGCCATGGTCAAAGAGTAACTTTAAATAGGACTAAAGTTTAGCTGCACAGGTCTGGGTAACAGCCTTGGGAAAATTAATTGGCAGATAACTGAAAGAATGAAGCACCGACATGCCTTCACTCATCTGACATTAAAACACATGAACATGGTGAGATGTCTCCCTCTTCAGTTCCAGTTTTGGAAAGAGCCCAAGCAAAGGCGCTAGTCCTCAAACAGGCTAACAACAGTAATTACACATTTCCAGAAGCAAAGGCATTAAACTCCCTCTGGATATGACCCTATTTCTGTTTGCAGCAATGGGAGGTGTCTCATTGGTGTTCAGCAAAAACAGCTATAAATGACTGATCATTCTAAATGAGATCCTATCCTGTCTCCAAACCTACAAGTGAATCTCAAACCCTACATGACCTTATCCCACCTGTTACATACTTTCTGTTTTGATATAGCCTCAAAACTGGACTTCTCCAGTTTCAATTAGCTCAAGCCATGATCACAAGTGGAAGCTGTGATGGCTGTATCCAGTTTATTCTGGACTTTGAGGGACAGATGGCAATGTGGCAGCCCTTGACTGCCTGGAATAGTGACCCAGACCTCTCGCTGGTATACATAAGTCAATCACCACACTCCATAAGCAGCAGGCAACCGAGGGCCCATTAAGCTTTCCTGCATGGCTAGACTGCATGCCAGGTTCTCCCCTCGAGCAGGGATACCTCTCACGGCTACTCCTCAAGGCTGAGAAATCCCTTGCTGTTACACACTGTCTGTAGGTGATCAATAGCACACTTGAAATCTTAGCTAAGTGATATGAAGTATTGACACTGCACATAAAATCATTCAGACAAACTGTTGAAAGTCTGGGATGAACCTAGCCATACCTGAACTCCCCTCTGAGAAGTTTAGATTACAAAGGAGTCCTTTCTGACCCTCAAGAGGTCTCCCTAACAATTCTCGTTCTATCCTCCATGCACTGAATAATGAAGTGTATCTTCCCACTGAATCTTGAACCACTGTCACATTTACCATTGAACTAACTCACTGCTTTTTATATATAACACATTGTTGCTTCTCTCTTATGAGTCAAGTGGATGACTCCATCTGCAACAGACTGAAGTAGCTCTAGCATGACACTTTCAAAGAATTATTTACAAATGCATCTGCATATGAGTTTCCTTGTTCTTACAGCCCTTAGTCTTTCTGGCAAGGGTTTACAGGTGAAACATGAGGAGCCCTCAGTCAACTAAGAAATTGTACAAACAGTGACTAACTAGAACCAGGTAAAAGTCATGACTACAACTGTACCACCAATACAATGAATAACCCCAAGGTTATTCAAAGAACAACTCAAGGGTCCATGGCAAATCTTAACTTCTTTTCCAAAAAGTGAGGGCTTTCACATAATTTTACATCATGCATACATAAAGACTGCAGACCAACCCTCTGTATGCAATGCTTTCAGCAGATGCCAAAGCACTTGTCCTGCACTTTGAAAGATCTGAGTCAGAAAACTGACCTCTCCTGGCTATGCCACACGTGGAGACCTCTTCTTTCAGTAAGATGAATTGTTTGCCTACATTTCATATGAGTGCAAATCTCCTTCTTCTGAACAGTCCTTTACCTCTTCTTTGCTTACCTTTATCTTCTTTGCTTCTCCCTAATTAATAGCAGCCTAGAAAATACAGTAATTTAAAAAATCTAGAAGACTCTTGATCATAGGCAGCTCCATCCTAGCAATCCAAATTTCAGGGTTATAAAGTGGTCATCACTAAGTGTTCAACTACCTCTCAACTTGCTTGGGTGCTACCAAGCACCAGTAAGATGATTCTCAATGCCCTCCTGCTTGAGCTTTCATAAATTTCTCTGTGCACTATGGATTAAAAAGGCTTCACAGGGCAGTTTCCTCCTCTTTTCCTTCACTAGACTATGAGGACTGCCCATACACAATGGCCAAAAGCTTCTCCTTCCAGTTAAGGATCAAGACAATGAGCAAACTATCTGGACAGGGCAGGCAAATACAAAAACTCCTCCATCCTCCATCATCACTGACTGTCTTTACTACTCACCTCTAGAAACCAACATCTCTGTTCTGACACTTCAGACAGACACAAGAAATCTCCTAAGGGAATTAGTCCTGAATGGAAAATTCCATAAGAAAAGAGAGGCAACAAAATAGTGAAGCCTGACCAGAGTACATTTCATCAATGACAAACCTGAAGAGGACTCTTGTCAGAGGACTCAACCACACAATCATTTTGACAGATCTTCCACTGACAAAGAGGAGAAAATCTTATCATTAAACTAAGAATGCAGGCAGGACATATCACAGTCTCTTCTTTGCATTTATCTATCTGCAGGTATTTTGTTCATTGAATTGTGGTTTTAGTACACAACTCATTTTGTTTCCTGCTAAGGGTTATCCAGTCTGAATAGCTTCCAGGATCACTGGAAATTTCAGAACTCCTGTTCTCCATGAAGACAGGTCCTGGGCACCCTCTAAGAACTCACTAACCACTAGAGAGTCAAGGAACCCAAAAGTTTGCAGTATACTCCTTTTCAGTTTCCAAACTGATAAATTCAACCCCTGGGAGAGATCTCCTAGAGCAGAAAGACAACCAGCGAAGGTGCCAAGCTTTGGGGAGTACCCAGAACTGAAACTTACATTTTACGGTTCAAAAATCCCAGAGCAAATTTTAACTCTAAAATAGGAGAGAGATGGTAAGGTTTTGGTTTTTCTGTAATGCAACCTGGGGTTGATAATCCTCCAGAGCAACCAGATGCTGAGAACAAAAGCAGTGCAGGTCACTACAGGTTGGCTTCTTCAGCCAAGAGCTATCTGCTCCTACTTCCTCTCTGTACACACTGAACACTGCCCCAAGAGGCAATATTCTGACAGAGCACAAAGAGCATGCCACAAGGAAATCCATCCATTTTAATCAGTAATGGGGCCTACACATTCTCACAAAATCTTAATGTCTCCTTAAGCAGTTTTTATGGAGCCTTCCAGCATGCCAATACAGTGAGATAGTAAGTCAGTTTTGAGCTTCCCAGAAAGCAGGAAAAATGGTTTAAGAGCTGTTTTAAGAAGTACTGGGCCTAATGACCCCTGCTGTCCTTCTGTGTGCATCCCTGTCCATACACTGCAGAGTCAGGTCTCCACTGACCTGAGCACAGAAGTCTCCCTTTTCTCCTTAATATCACTGTGCTCCCAAAAGGCTCTGCTCCAGCCATTTTAAAAATTATTATCTAGCCAAAATCTGCAGAGCAATGAGCTTGTGCATACTTTGCAGTACAAAGCTGGGGTGAAAAACTCAAGTCTTCCTGCAGAAATGATCCCAAGCCACTCAGCAGCTGCTGGCCCTGGATGCAAAGAACAGCCTTCAGATACCAGAGTGGGAACCAAAGATCACTGTTAAACAGCTGCAATGCCACTCCTTCCCTGTAAACTTGTAAAGCATAGAGGCTGGTGAACAACCACAAGTATATTAGTTAATATTGAGCTCCAAAGAGCATCTGCAGCTCCCAATGTCCGGGTCAGAAGGGTGGGTGGCTAATCATGGATGTAGGAAGATGAGTCACCAACCTCTGTTACAGCTCCTGGCTCAGCTGTGCAGATGCACTTCCAGCAGACAGTCTGCAGGATATTTATAAGTGAACATCATATACCATACACGTCATGGAGGAACTGCAGCAATTTCTGATACAGCACTAGTCAGCAAATTAACATGGGTTGCATCATAAAAGTATGAGTGCTTAAGCTATTCGTGGATGGCAAACAAGCAGGCTTAGTGCTATCAGCAGGTGACTACCACATGAAATTCAACATAAAGAATTTGGGTTAACAAGAGCTCATTCCCTCAAGAGAAAGGGGCAGCAAAATATCCAAGTTTGTAGGTGGAGTTTCCAGCACTGTGAGATGTTCCAGCAGCTTCAACTGGCCTCTGCAGAAGGTCTGGCTGAAGTGAAGCCCTAACTGTAAAAGGAAGAGTTCAGGCTAGAAACCAACAAGTTTGGCTTTAATATTCATGAAACACATGCCTATTGGGTCAAAGTTATCAGTGGAGCTATTCAGAGAAGCCAACAGTAAATCCTCAATTAATTGAGTCAGCAAACAAATCAGACACAGCCTTCAATAGTCTCCCAGTGATTGTATCACCAGATGACTCTATAATCAAATCTGAGGCTCAAGATACAGAAGCAAAAGCCAGAAACACAGGTGGTGCAGGTCTCATACCTGAACTCCCTCTACCACCAGATTCTCCTCTGCTCCCAGATGCCAGGCTTTATTTACTGGGGCAAGCAATAAAAGGGCTGAGGAAGGCAGAACACAAATTTGCAGAGCCCAACAAGCATTTCTTACTTTGGCATCAGCACTGCTCAAGCAGGCTGAAGCTGCCTCTCGAGTTGAGTCAGCTCCAGGCACTGGCATGGCACTAACTCAGTGTGTAACTCCTGCCAAAATTCAGCTAACTGCTTTGAGCCAGCTCAAGTATCTTAAAACCTACTGCATTTTAACCCATAAAGTAAATCTCTTTCTGTGCTTTATATGATGCTGCTTTACCTGAAGCAGTAAAAGCCAGCTCATTATTTGCCTGTGGACATAAAGAAGAGCCTGCTGAAGACAGGGGTTAAACCTGTTGGTACCAGTGATTAATTTCATCTCTCCCAAAATGTCTGTGTGCCACAAGTCCATGCACAACTGGCCAAGAGCAACACAATAAAAATATAAAATGTTTTTATTACCCTGTTTTTCTAAAATAAGCTTTTGATACAAGCCTTCAGGCAGTTGTTGTGTCTTGTATTCCAGTTTTAAAATAGTTCCTGGCTAAAGTCAGGTGAAGTATTCACAAGGCAACACAGCAACTTTAACATTAATCTTGTGTCAGATAACTGGTGGCCCTTTATTAAAAGCAGAAAATATCTTCTCTAGTACTACCCTCTTTGGAAGTAAGGGAGAGAAAACATACTAAAAATAGTCAAGTCAAAAGCAAAGACTACAGCAGAGAAGAGAAACAAGAAAAGTGAGGCAAAGGTAGGCTTCAGTGTGGGAATAACTTTGCCAGGAGATGGAGACCCGTACATACTTTATGCAGCCAGAGGGGTATGTTTTCTAAGTTGTTGTGGGATGGTTGCTTCTGCTGCACAGCTGCCCAACAGTAGGAGTCCACATAAGCAGCTTGTCGCCAGGAGAAAGAGCTGGGTGCAAAACAGCTTATCTGAGCACCTGGGAAAATAAAGCAAAAGTTATTGCTTCCTCAAAATTAAAAAAAAAAAAAAAAGAAGGAAACAAGTTTAGGAAGAAAAGCACACATTTAAGATGTTATGGTACCCAAAGTTATGAGGTTAAGTGATCAGACAAAGCACCGCAGTTCTGCAGGGAGCAGGGTCCTGAGCCCCCACTGCACCCAAAGGCTGTCACTCCCACAGGGATCCATCTAAGGATGACTCCCAAGCAGTGAGACAGCGTATTATCTTTTAGGCCTATTTTTGTAAGTTTTGTGGGGAATGTGACCCTAAAGGCCTTTCTCACTTGCACTTAACTCAGGTTGGCCAAAGGGGAACTAACAGATACAAAGTATGACCACATCAGTCCAGAGGCAACAAATGCCATCACATACCATGGTATCACCACTTGCCAAAAGCACAACCTACAGCTCACATGTCTGTTCTAACAAGACTTCAAACAGAATTTCTGCAGCCCAGCAGTCCTTGCAATGATGGAAGGGCAGGTTTTCCCAGGGTGCTGCCACTTCTGCCTCTGAGACTTATTTGGAGGGGTTCAAGTTATATCTGTGAAAACAATGATTTCCTCCTGTAATTTTTGGCAGAGAAATTGTGGCCCCAGACACCTCCAAAGGGTGCCAGGCCTCTCCTTGTCAGTGCAGTGATGTGCTGTGTCCAAAATTACACATAACACTGTCATTCCCATCTACTCCCAGGACCTCTCCAGCTGCTTAGGAGCTCCAAATTAAGATCAAGGCTCTAATAGACTACAAGCGCAGCTATTTGCCAGCCTTAGGGTCAAATTCTGCTCTGGCCAGTCACAGGCACCAGGTGACTGCTCCTACAGCATACCTCAACCAGGAAAAGTGGTTATGGGACATGGGGTATCAGTAGCTCCTCAGGTAATGCCAGTAAAATAGGATGAAGGGGTTCAACTTTCTTTCTGAAGCTTTGATACTGAAAGCAATGCCCCCAACACACATACATTTCCATCAGACTTTCATAAATATTGCAACAAGACAGTCATTTCACCAATTACACAGACCGGACATGGCTCTTATAGGAACATTTCTTCCAAGAGCAACATTTCCAACACTTTTGCCAATATCAAAGGACCAATGGGGGAAAATATTGCTATATTTTTTTATCCCTTAACATATTCATCTAAGTTATGGTAATGGTATTGCTGTGTGCTTTATGGAAGTAAGTATGTAATGTAAGACTATCGTTTGTCGTCCCTTTTTGCTAGTTTAGTTTTCAGAGAATAAGAACTTCTTTTGGTAAAGGAGCCAACTGCATTTGTCTTGTAACTTGTACAGCCTCTTTACAATGTAGCATAGTCAAGGAGCTTCATGAATAAAAGCCTTTCCACATGAGTCACCATTATAATAATTTCTAGGGCTTCAGCATTATAAGGACATGTTTTGACCATCATGGTTCGACTTGTCACAAGCTTTTATGGAAAACAAATTACTGTTTATCAGAGCAGAGCTCATGTGATTTAGCAAAGTTGGCACCAGACATGCACTTGCTCTCCCCGAAAGCCTGGGGAGTTTTTGTTTTCCAGATGATTTCCATTAGTTGTGGAAACCCAAGAAATATAATACATTGAAAAAAAAAAGAGAGAAAGAAAGTGGGCATTTAATGTCTTCTCTCCACTGGATAGGGACCATTCATGTCCTGCTCTCATCACTTAACCAATCTCCTGCTGGTAGCTGTGTCCAGTGTGGAGCAGCAAACAAGTAATCCTTTCAACAGAAGACCAATGGTGTGTTCAGAAAGATGCTTTGTCTTATTCATGTTTGTGTATCCACAAAAAGAAACACATTCCATGTGTTCATTCTCATCAACGGGTGGAACACCACTTAAAGTGATGGAGTGTTTAAAAGGCAGGAGAGTGAGGAAAAAGGCAGGCAGGCCCCTTCTCCAAAAGCAGTGATAAAAAAGGAAGCCAGCCTCCAAATGTTGTGCCATGTCATGTGCACAACATCATACCAGAATAGCTACAGCAATGCCAGTGCAGCAGAGCAGTGACAATCCCCAGTGCTTCAGCAGGGACACTGAAAACCTGACTTGGGAGCCAAGCAGACAGAGCTCAGCCTCAAGCAGGGGAACACTCCAGTTGTTGTACTGGTTTTTAATTAACTGACTGCAGTCTTGTCAACATTTGGCAATTCAAATTACAACTTTGCAGTAACGGTAGTAATGTTAGTACTTACACAGGGAAGATATTTTTGTGCATCATCCATACAAAACACAGACCATTGCATGCCTCAGAAAATGGTCACCATTTTCCATTTTCTTCCCTTCTTTCCTTCTCTCCTCCAAAGGAGTAATAGCAGTATGTATAGAGAGATAATTTACTTTATGTTGGACTGTTCAGGAGGAAGTTGAAAAGAAAATCTATTGGAGAAATCTAGCACAGAGCTACATGCCTTCCACAGACTCGCTGTGCTATGCACAGTTATGCACGGGGCTAGTTTATGAGAGCCTGATAGTCTTCTGCTATCCCAGGAACAGCCTCCTGGCTTGGTGACATGAAGCTATACCTGTCCTTTGCTCCTGCAAATAATAGCTTGGGAAGCCCATAACAAGCAGCAAACAAGCCCGTAACAACAGGGAGATAAAATACACAGCAAGAAGGATGAGGAATAACAAATGGCTGCATTTGTTAAGCAGTTGTCCCAACAGTCTTTTGCCAATTTATCCTTACACTTGGCAACACGGTTTTTTTTGTAAACATTTCCTGATACTAAATTAGCTTTGGAGAGGGAGCAATAGGGATTTGACTTTTACTTTTGCAAACAAATGAAGATTTTAAAAAAATGTTGTTTACAATGGCTGTCCTAAAGACAGACCCTCCCCCCGCCGCCCCAAAAGAGCTGCAGGAAACTAAAGCAGCAACAAGTGTGCAGCCACGTATGATGAAATGAGACTTTTCCAAGAGTGCTAAGTTTACCAAATGGAGCTGGTTGCTGGCAGCAGGAATTACTTGCAGGCATGCAGCTGAGGGCAGAGTACAAGCCTGAGTCACTGCAGCCAGTGCACAGCAAGGATGAGCTGTCACTCCATGCAGCTGTGGCACATCTTCATGGGCACTTTGCCAACAAACTTCCAGCTATTGCCCCCATGTCTGTACCAGGAACACCCTTTTTCTCCCCTGCAGCTGGCTCTTCTACAGCTCCTATGCAGGAAATCTGTGTATGAGAAGAAACTATCAGAACACCAAAGAAATCTCAAATTGAAAGGAGAATCCCTACTCAGTACTGGACTGCTTTCCTAGGTCCAAGCTGGATGAGTTGAGGGATCAGCACCCTCTGGCTGCATTCTTTACAAAAGAGAGGGTAAAGCCAGCAAGCCAGACTGGTTTCCTCTTCAGTGGATCAAAACCTCTTTGCTGACTTACACAACTAATTAAGAAACAGACAGAACTTTCAAGAATCAATGCTAATCATAGGCTTAGCTATTTTTCTTGAACCAGGATCAAATGATTGCAGATGACAGAATTAAACCTTCAGTAAGTGATTATTTGGATTCTAATACACTGCAGTCACTGCAAAAAAATTTGCATACACTTGGAGGAAAACCTGGCCCATTAATTATTACTATAGTTTCCCACAAGGCAAAATGAACTTGCCATGATACCGAAACATCTGATTTCACCTAGCAAGAATTATGCTCTTTGGTAGCCACTAAAGAACAACCTAAACAAGAAAATCAAGACACACATAGACAATGTATAGACTGCCAGCCTATCCAACACACATCCTCCAGTCCAACATTTAAAAAAAAAAAAAAATTAAAGAATGAAAAAAGGAATCACAATGCATCCCAAAGAAGAAACAATGTACATGTGGGTGTACAAGTGTACACACATGCATCAAGGAATGACCAGAGTGGAAGGCTGGGTGGAAGAGAATCTGCTGAAGAAGGAAGTATAGAGCAAATGGGTGCAGTGGAGGAAAGAACCTCTTCCCAGAAGTATCTTCAGAGTGAGAAGTTTCTTGATTCATGGCAAAAAAGAATTGCGAATTAAATTTCCATCACTGAGACTTAAGAAAACAAAAAGAGTTTCCCTTCATCTGAAGGAGTAGCATTACAAAACAGTGACAATGACTTCTAGCTTCCCTGCCAACATGGGTGGTACCCCAAATCTCAGGCAACACCAGAGACCAACAATTCTTTTTACATTTACTCTGGCAGCAAAAGCAGCTTACCATCACTTCCACAGGAAATGTAAAGCTGGCTCTAAAGGAATTAAACAGAAAAAATCTTACCAACAGCTGAAGATGCTCACCCAGTGACAGTTTAGAACTTGATATTAAAGCAAATGTTTTTATAAGTTTGTCCTGGCTGCCCAGGCAGGAACTGCCCGATGCTGGAACGGCTGCTCTTTCCTGAGCAGCCCCCAGCTCTTATGAAGTCACAAGATACCATTATTTCCTAAAAGCCTCTCCATGAACTTGAGAACATGAAGGGAGAGGGACATCAGCTGGGAGGGCCAGATAGGTTAGCAAGAGAGAGAAGGAGCCCAATTCAAGAGTTACGACTGGGTTTTTTCAGTATATTTGTAGTGATTTAGTCTCACAATTGTTTTTTTTTCCCATCTTCTATACATTTTATTCTCATGACTGCTTCAGACACATGATTAACTTGTATATAGAGATACAGGCACAGCTGGACATGCATTAAAGGGCACTGATGCCATTGTGGCTCCTACAGAAGCTTCTGGGATGCAGCATCCAGAGCTCACCACTAATACCCTTCACTCGGTGTTTTCTGCCAGCCAAAGACCCTCAAATCCCACAGGCAGCCAATTGCAAGGATGGAAACTATAAAAACACAAACTGGGTGAAAAACGTACCCATAAATTAGGTGGAAAATGAGCAGGGCAAGTAAGGATTGTCACCACTGGGCAAGTTCAAAGTGGTCAATGGGGACATTAACCCCATGGTGTGCAGAGCATAAGGCAGGGTTCCTTCCCACCTTTGAGCACCCTCCAGAATGGTAAGATGCACAAGAGAGGACTAGCGGGAAATAAGATTGTTTTAGTGCAGCAAATCTCCATTTTGACAGATTCATGCCGATGCTGTAGGTTGGCCCATGGTCTGGTACTTCCCAGCCCAGTATCCTGCCACAAATGATAAGCCAGCAGCACTACCCAAGCCTTAATTATTATTATAACCACATTTCTCAGCTGTCTTTACTTAACATGTGATGGTTTCTGTGTCCTGGAATGGTTTACATGATGTTTTCTTATATGATAAAACAGAGATGCTAAAACACGTGGTTTACTTCATCTCAGCAACATACAAGCCATGCACAACCAACACCCAAACCAAACACGTAGTAAGGGCTGCTGTGGCCACAACAAAATTCCCTTCTCAACACTCTCCCTCCCTTCTTGTGTCCCTTTCCATCCACCACCTCCCACAGGAGGCTGCCCTTTGCACAGCTGCACCTGAAGCTGTTGTATGCAGCAGGTCAAACATCATTTGGTGACAAGCATGGATGAGCAGTTCACAGTTGCCTTCCTACATAAAAAGATGAAAATATTTGATGTTGAGTGGACAGCTCTCACATCTGCTTTTCTCTCACCAAGACAGCCATCGATACTTTCACCAGAACTAAGCTGAATTTTGGCAGCTTGTTTCAATTTCCTCTCTGCTCATCTGACTGTACCTGCTTAGGGCTGCAGCCTCCTGCTCCAAGCAGTACTATGGGAATAAATATCTATGTTTTTAGCCAAGCTGTTTACAGTAAAAAAAGCACATCTTGCAATACATACAATCTGGGTTCAGAAACTGAAATCTCAATCCTGAAACTCCTATCAAAACCAGAAGTTACTTGGTGGCTTCACAAAACTTCCATAGCCTTTGTAAACATTTTAGTAACTTTGCCAAATTAAGAGCAGCCATGTGTAGGAGGAAAATTGCAGATGTCTGACACCACAATGCAACAGAGCAGGAAAGCAGAGCAGGAAGGGAAGGTGACAGGAGGAGGTGCCAAGAGAGCCTGAGGTGGGAAGAACGCAATTATCCCAAGAGAAATAGGAGCTGAGCATTCATTTTTGGAAAGGGTGTTCTGTTTTTGGACTCTGAAGCAGGTATTTCCACTAAACACTTTCACATCCACCTCTGAGTTGTTCTTTATCAGACCTAAAAATGGACCCTGACATTTTCCCCTCAGTTTAGCACTCCTGAGCTTTTTCAGAGCGTGATTACATCACAAAGTGTTTGAAAACAAACCTTGCTGTCTATTATATCTGGCTGAACACTATAGCACAGACTACCAGGCATTCCCAGGCCCTAAAATCCTCAGTGTTTGCCCAAGTGCCTTAATGGAAGCAGTTTTGGGCTGTCCCATAAGCAGCCAGTCCATTGAGTTCCAAGGACTGTGTGGGAAATAGGTGACAGCTGTGACAGCAGCATGGCTGATTTACTATCACTTTCTGTATGGACACCACGTGGTGCAGTTTCACACATGCCCGGAAATAACAACAGTAGCTACTTCTCATACTTACTTGCATATTTATTTTTCAAATAAAAAAGCTCAATTTTCAACCCAATGTTTTCTTCTAACAGGTTCTCAGGATCATAAACAAACACTAGCAAGATGCAGCCCACGTTTCTATTCTCGCTTTATGAATCTACTGCACTCACAGATTCAATTCAAAATATTTTTAATATTGAAATCATTGAAAGATAAGAACTTATCTGAAAGAAAGCCACACTATATCAAACTGCAGTTCAACTGTGTGTTTGATCTTTGTGTAAGGGAGGAAAATGAAAGAAATGAAAGAAACATTGGTGCACAGACACTGTTTCAAACTGGATCAGCACTTCTAGAGTAGGAGTAGAAAGAAGAATTAAGGGGGCCACATACAAACTACTGCATGGAAATGCAAGCCCTCTTTTTTGTTGTTTTGAGAGTAAGAAATGTGTATATATCAGTCACAGATCTAAAACTAAAAGAAACAGGTTAGAGTACAGAAATATGGATGTATCCATCCAGTTTCTGGATGAACAGAGCTGCCATAGGGCTCAGACTGGTCTCAGCATTCCCAGACTGGCTGTCCTTCACTCCCCTGCAGTTATTGCAAGCCACAGTGATCTGGTGTACATCTTGTGCAATAGCTTTTTGTAAATTATAGCAATCTGGAGCATCTTATCTCTTAAACAATCTGGTATCTGACTAATGCTATTCACCATGGCTTGGCACAGATTCACCACTCATTCAAAGTCCCATTCCAGCTTCCACTCCCCTGACATTCACTTGACTCAGTCCTGTAAATGATGGAGATTAGGTATATAACACTGAATGCCAACAAACAGGTACAGGAATTAAGTCGACCTATCCCTTTGAAAGGCTGGAAATCCTGATTCACCCCGTCTCAAAATGGATAACATTGCTTATTAACCTTTGAAAGCTTCATTCATATAGTGCTATTCTTAGCAAATCATAGAAAGGCTTGGGTTGGAGAAGACTCCTCATGCCAAGGGCTCCTGCATGATCCCTTTTACAACTTGGGGGTGGGGGGGTGTAAATAAAAAGACAGTAAAATAATTGGGAACTTGTCCTTTTAACTCTAAATCATAATTTCATCTACCGAGTCACAGCAGAAATTGAAAACTGAACTGGAACAGCTGCAGGAGGCCAGAGGAGCAGCAGAAAGCTTTAGAGAGCTCTCCCACTGCCCGTGACCCCACCGAGCTGCCCGCAGCACAAAGGCAGAGCTCTGGCAGCCCTTCTGGCCCCGACAGCTGCAGAACAACACCGAGATCCTGCTGCCAACCACGCCGAGCGCCGGCAGCGGCAGCAGCCGGGCAGCTCCGGAGGCACATCCCGGCTGGCTGCTCCAGCCTGGAAACAAAGGGCGCCACAGCTCCAGCGCTCCCCATCGCTCCCGCGGGAGAAGATGCGCTGACAAGGCTCCTGCTCGGAAATGCCCAGCGAGGAGGAGGGCACGAGTAAGCCGGAGAGGACCGGCCGGGAAGCGCGGCACACCTGGATGAGCCTGCTGCCAGGGATGCTCTCCAGGACGGCTTTTTCCGGGAAGGCAGCTTCCCTCCGTTCCCGAGGCCCGAAGGCGCCCTCTGCCCTCCCCCGAGCGGGAGCCCTACCGGAGCCGAGCCCTGCCAGGCCCTTTGTCCGCCACGAACCGGGAAAGGGGCGCTGCACCACCTACCGATGGACATCTCCTGGGCGAAGGCCAGGGAGATAAGCAGCAGCGGCAGCCCCACGGCGATGCAGGTGACGATCTTGTCGAGCGCCAGCTCCAGCCGCAGCCCCTTGAAGCGCGTCTCCGGCGGCTCCTTCAGCAGGAAGTCGGAGAAGACGTACTCGGTGGCGATGTGCGCGATGGCCATGGCGAGCACGGCTCGGCTCGGCTGCGCTGGGCCACGCCGGGCTGGGCTGTGCGGGCTAAGCTGGGCTGGGCCCGCTCGGGACCGCCCCCGCGGCCCGGCCCGGCCCGGCCCCGCCCGGCGAGGGGCGCGGAGCGGCGGCTGCAGGTCAGGGGAGGGACTGCGGGCACGGAGCCGCAGAACGCCTCGGCTTAGCAGAGTCTGAAGATCATCGCGTTCCAGCCTCCTGCTGTGGGCAGGGACACCTTCCATAGGCCAGATTCAGGCTGGCCTTGAACCCCGCCGGGGATGGGGCATCCACAGCTTCTCTGGGCAACCTGTGCCACCTGTGCCACCATCCTCACAATAAAGAATTTCTTCACAGAGTCTATTCTAAACCACCCTCGTTCGGTTTAAAGGCATTCCCCTTCCTCCCATCATTGCATATCCTTGTAAAGTGTCATTGTCCCTTTTTTTTTATAAGCCCCCTTAGGTACTAGAAGGCCACAGTAAGGTCTGTCTAGAGTTTTGTCTTCTCTGGGCTGAGCAATCACAACTCTCTGTCTTCCAGGAGAGTTGCTCCTGTGTCTGGCCTCCTCTGGAGGTGTTGTGTTGGGGGCCAGAGCTGGACACAGCACTCCAGGTGTCAGCAGAGCAAAGTGGAGGGGCAGAATCACTTCACTTGGCCTGCTGGCCACACTCTGTCTGATGCGGCCCATGATGACATTAGCTTTCTGCACTCTGAGCAGTTTGTTCATGTCCAGCTTTTCATCCACAAGAACCCCCAGTGAGGGGGACTCTCAGTGTGTTCTCCCAGTCTGTATTCATGTCTGTGGTCGCCTCAACTCAGGTACAGTGTTTGAATGGAGACCTCTTGTGTTAAGTTTGTGCCCATCAGCTCAGTCACCTTGCCAGGCACTGCCAAGAACAACGTGACTCTGTCCATGCTACTCTTCCATTGCTGTTTGCACACTCTATGGAGAGCCCCTGAGGCACTTTCTACAGGGTGATGAGCCCCAGCTGTCTCAGCATTCATCTCCCCACCACAGTCTGACTGATGCTCCAAGCCCCTAACCTAGCTAGCACCATGTACAGTGGCATTTTCCCCACTCAAAATGTTTGATCACTGCTTTTCAGGTAGGTTTTTGGGGAAGTCACTGGAGTGCCTGCAGCTTTAACAACCCTTAATTTATTTGTCCCTCTGTACTTTTCCTGTTGGCTTCTGGACCTCTGTGAGCTTGGAGTATCCTCAGCCCAGGAGTCACAGGAGAAGTCACATTTCTGCCCCATGAAAAGCCCCCTCCTGTGCTGTGCTTTCATGTAACACTCCCCCAGCTCATTGCTTTCTACAAAAAAGACAAACTATTCCCTTCTCCCGTCAAACTCCTGTTTATAAAACTGCTATCCTATCTTCTTTCAATTGTCCTTCCTATTTTTTCCAAGCCATAATCCGAGGGAATAATTCCTCATATGGAAACTATTCTACAGTACTGATTCCCTTTCCTGTTCTTTTTGTGCTGGTCTTGTGCTGCTTTGCTGGATGAGGCCAGTAGATTTGACTCATGCAGTATACAAGGTGTAGGTGCCCCAGACATTTTTGTAATGGGACTAAATGGTTTTCTGTTTTGCTCTATTCTTAATTTGTACTGATTCATAATAACAAATTGCCTTTCTGCTCACTAAACAACACTGGAACCAATGTTTTCATTAAAGTATTACAAATGAGATCCCATTTCGGAGATGCTTAGACAGTGTGATAACCTAACATAAGATTAGGATTGCTTTTCTCCACATGTAGTGCTGTAAATGTATCAGTAATAAATTGTGTCTTTTTTTCACTGATTTTCATGCTAAATGTGCTTAAGATTGTCACTCAACTTGTCCGTTCTTTTTCACAACAGATAAATAATGAAGAGCAAGGAAGGACAAGCATGTCCTACAAGTCATGTAGCCCCATGAGTGACTTTCAACATGAAATCTGATCACTTTTCACTGTCTTTTAACCAGTTATTTAACTTCTATGGACTCCTCATCCCATGGTGACTTCATTTTCTTAAGAAGCTTTAACTGAAGACCTTCTCAAAGATCTTATGGAAATGTAAGCAGCTTATATTCATCCATATTTCTTATCTATGCACTGAGTCCTGCAAAAACCTTCCTAAGGCACAATTTTTTGGGAGGTGGGGGGATGGAAAAAGAATAAATTCTTCCATTTCTCTTCTGTTCCTTTGGACACTTTCCTGGTTTTGTTTTTAGAACAGTTTCAGACAGCTCCTGTTGTGTGGCTGACAGAGCTGTTTAGTCCTCTGGAAAGTTTTTAGAGGTTGACCTTGGATTTGTCACCTTTCAAGCTTTTGGATTTAGGGCAGTTCCAAACTGCTACCCCAGTTTATAGTCCAGACTTTTCATACTTGAGGGCCTGTAGCGCTCCGTGGAGAGCATCCCTGCCTTGGTGACTTGATCTTCTGTTCATTTTGTTGCTTAACTCTGTCCCAGCTGGTGCTTCAGCCCATCAAAGATGCTGTTCTTCAACATAGGTGTCAGGGCCCAGCAGGCAATGGTGAACTCGTTGCTCTCTGCTTTTTGTGACATTTCATGGCCCCTGTGGCAGGCTGTGCAGCAGTGGTGTTCTGGGCCCCTTTGCAGCCTTCACTGCGGTTTCACAGCCACTGTCCAGCTGAGGAGCGGGACAGAGGAAATGAACTGTGCCAGAAGGTTCATACAAATAACTGGATTTTTTTATTATCAATGTAATCACTTTGGCAAAAAGTCAAAAGATACTTATGACTCTGTTTCTAAAACATCAGGGACATTAGCTGCCCTAGAAGTGAAGTACCAAATAATCTCTTTTCTTAACAGTGGATTTTAAGTGAAAGGCTTTAATTTTATATGGACACAGAGAACAGAAGTTCTGCACAGACAGTATTTTTGCACAGGAGACCCCAGTTTCAATGTTTGCAGGACAGAAAGATGAAAGGGTTTAGAGTATCTGTTTTTGGCAGCTCAAATGGGAGATTTTGAGAAGGAAATTTTGTTTGTTGATACGTAAATTCTATAAATTCTATAAAGGCTCAGCCCTGCATTTCTACTTCATCTGTGTGCTTTCAAATGACTGAGGAAAACAAAGAAATTACTGAGAAGCATCCAAGAACCTTCAACATATTGTTTGACTGGACATGAGGATACATTTAAGATACAGTAAGAGTGTTGCACAGTAAAATTTCCTACTTTTGAACATAATTTAAAGTACAGAAGTGGAAAAAATAAAATTTAGAAAAAGAAAGAAACAGCAACTTGAATTTACATTCAAAATCAAATTTGTGTTAACAGTTTTACAAAGGTGTTTGCTCCAGAATTCCTCTGCAAGAGCTATAGCAGGTATGAGCAGGCAAGAATGAACAAAGCCTAACAAAAAATGAGCTATAAACATTCAAGTGTCACTAAACATGTCCTGATTCTGTCTGTCTGCCTTACAGAGCACAGAGGTCATCCTCCTGATGGCTTCATTACAGGTAGGGAGAGAGGTGTTGCTCAGTGCAAAGAAGAGGTACAAAATCAGGACCATAAAAAGCAGCATTTAAAAAGTCAATTAATCTCTTTGAGGTTGCTCAGGGCTAGATTTTTAGAGATAGAAAAAGCTGTTAAAAATTAACAGCAGGGGCACTGCTGAACCTGTCAGGTGCTAAAATTTATTTGTAGGTCTTCAGAAATCTGTCCGCAGTGCAGAGTTTCCTCATTTAACAGGGAAAAAAAAAGAGCAATCACTTGACTGGTGATGAATTCATTGAGCCAAACTTTGGGAAACTGCAGGGACTTGAAGATTAGCACCTGCTCCTTCAGAAGGTGACAAGCCAGTCCCTGGTGGTGTTTATTTCCCAGTG
Organism: Sialia sialis; assembly: GCA_009812075.1. Classification (NCBI taxonomy): domain Eukaryota; kingdom Metazoa; phylum Chordata; class Aves; order Passeriformes; family Turdidae; genus Sialia; species Sialia sialis. The sequence goes on along the minus strand of VRYO01002772.1, from coordinate 12,625,431 downwards.
TGAACCCCATGTTTCTGCACAGAACACATGGATGCCATTTTGCCTGCTCCTTACCCCTGTGAATACCCTATGGATGTCAAGAGGTGTGCTGCTCTGCTCAGCTCCCGGGCTGGATCTTGGACAGAGCTCATCTGAGCTCCAGAGTGGAAGTGGTGATAGGTGGTACATGGCTCTTGGAGCTGAGCCCTACAGCTCATGTTCACTCTTGTGAGCACTGGCCATGGGGTAGGACTGTCAGCATATGCCCTGCTCCAATTTTATTAGCAGCATGTTGCCTGGCAGTATTAGGTTAATGGTTGGACTCAATGATCTTAGAGGTATTTTCCAACCTTAATGGTTTTATGGTTCTATGTCATGAAATCCAGTGAGTTCCCTGTGAATGATATTAAAAGTGGGGATTTACAAGGAATCTGCCAGAAATGCACTTTTGTCATGCAGAGCTGTGTAATGGATTCTATTTCCTTGGTGGGTGATGAAGCAGAAGAAGATTAATGCTGTTGACAGTAGAACAAGTCCAATGCAAAAAAAAGCTGCGAGTATGAGGCTGGCTTCTCCAGGACTCAAAGTTTTGCTGAAAAAATTGCCCACTTTGTTGTCATCATCTGTTAAAAGAGAGTTGTTAATGAGAAATCTGTACATGAATCTGAGGAGTTTTCAATGGCATTTTAAAATATCCTTACCCTTTGCAGTGGTTCCATTTTTTGCAGTGGTTGTATTGTATGTGCCAGTTGTGTGTCTTCCTTCTGAAGGAGATTCCCACTCTCTTCTCTCTTCTCAGAGAAAAAAAAAGCATAATTATGTTGAAAGCCTTAATAAATATTTTTTTCTCTTTTGAAAAAGTAGAGTTCACTTTATTTCATGCTACATTGTTGATCTGAACAGAAATTGTGATTAGATCATCACAGCTGTTTCTCTGGGCAGCTCCATGGACAACATTTCCCTTCTCTGGAGGCATTTTTGTTACTCCACTACTTACTGTAGTGATGGGATAAGGATAACTTTTAAACTGAAAGAGGGTAGATTTAGATGGGCTATAAGGAACACATTTTTTATGATGAAGGCAGTGAGGTACTGGCACAGGCTGCCCAGAGAAGGTGTGAATGCCCCATCCCTGGCTGTGTTCAAGGCCAGGCTGGGTGGGGCCTTGAATAATCTGGTCTATTGGAAGGTGTCCCTGCCCATGGCAGAGGGGTTGGAACTGGATGATATTTAAGGTCCCTTCCAACCCAAACCATTCCACGATTCAGTTCTACCTTTGCTTGTGCATTTGAAATCTCACAGTCCACATGAATAGGTGGAATCAAATAAATTCCTCATATCCAAGGAAGAAGTATTTTGGCTACATTTGTCATCTACATTTGTCATTATGCTGCTACAGGGTTATAGGTATGAGATGTGCCCACTGGCACTGGTTCAAGTCTCGTAGAGGAGTGTAGCTAGCACAGTGGGGACCTAGGCGGGAGATGCTGGATCCAGATGTTTAGTGGAGTGATGTGATGTGATGTGATGTGATGTGGAGATGCTCACAAAACACTTCAGGCTTCACTCACATGTGTTGGAAAAGACAAGCACCACTCAATAAGTTTGCCAACTTTTCTTAGCCAAGAGATCACCTGTTTCTTGAACAAGATGAATGGCCATTTTCTGGAGTTCCTTTTATCCCAGTTTGTGTCTGCCTGTGCAGGGAGGAGCCCAAACAGCTCTGCAAATCATTACGGGTCACAGGATGGAACCAGCAGCATGCCAGACTGTAGGGCCTCCTGCACAGTGTGGCAAAAAGGCTGAAAAACAGCTTTGCAGATGTTTTCTGCACCACCTCTAAATGACAAATGGTCCCTAGACTGCCACTGTCTCAGAAGGGCACTTGTGAGGCACCAACTGCTTCAAAGTTGCAGCAAAGTGCACCAAAGATTGCTGTCTTTGCCATGTCATTAGAGGTGTTTGTCCCGTCTCTTATCACTGCTAAATGGCCATGGCAGTGCAGGTGCTTCCCACCAGTGCACAGGTGAACTCTCTTCCTTTCACCCCTGCCTTCCATCCAGTTGTGCTGCAGTACCACCTCTGAGTCCTAGGGCATTTCTGATACTGCACCTGATTTATTGATGGTGTAGGTTGTCTCCATGCCCGCATGGATGTGATCGGCCACGTGACAGTGCAGCAGCCACGTTCCAGGGTTTTCCGCTACGAGTTCAACTGTCTGGAAAGTCCCAGGGAAAAGGTCATATACATCTCCTCTGTGGTCCTTATCTGTCTGTGGAAAAGCAAAACCAGAATTGTGAGGGTCATGCCTCAAGTACTCCCCCATGGGCTCTGAAATATTGCAATTAGACTTCCAGCTCCTTAAGGTATATCAAATGCTTCTGTACATTTCTAGTGAGCATCATCCAGAGAAACTGAGATCTGTGGACAGCTCTCATTTAATCCATTATATAACAACAGCAGACCCCTCCTGATGACTCCAACTGCTGGTTGAGCAAAGGTGTTTCTTTGAAAGATAGATTTTTCAGGTAGTCCTTCCAGTGACACAAACTGTCACAGCACAAAACTATACTCTAACCCAGTGTAACTCTAATTTCCTCCCAGTATCTTCCCTTACACCTATGGGTAATCACGTATTTTAGCCCACCTAAGCATGTCCTCTACTAGAGTAATAGAAGCTTTGCAAGGAACTCATTCATTTTGTATTTCCTTCAAATGCAGAACTCCCAACAATCTCAGCATCAGCCCAGGGCTTTGTGCCTAAGTGACAAAACTAGGCTGAAATGTAGACTTTTTTGGTTTGTTATTCTTATAAATTTCCCATCACACTATGAAAGTTTTACTTTGATTTATTTTACCAACCTTGAAGATGAAGGTCTGTGCATGGAAGTGAACTGTATGGATATCCACTTCATTGCCCATTCCTATCAAATACCAGTTTGTCCTATCACCTTCATTCATTGTTAGACCCAAGAGATTGTTGTAAATCTTCCCATTGATTGCTGGAAGAATGTCAAAATAGGAATGATTAATAAGTGGCCATGGTGTGGGTGATTATAACCTCTATTTATTTCAGGCAGCTTTTGCACTTTCAGGGGAGAAGGAATGCTCAGGCAGAGAGGGAACAGGCATGTGTGGTCAGGACAAGAGCTGTGCATAGTGACCAATGCCACTGCAGGGAGACAGTCATGCTTTTATTTCAGTTTCCAAACTGTAAGTATACATCAGCAAATATTTTTCTGTCTTACAGAGCATCAAACTGGTTTTTTACTGGTTGAGATTGAACTCCTGAGCAAACTGGATTTATGCTGAGAAGCTACATGGAAAAGGAAGGAATAGAATTGTTGCCTAAAATGGGTACCAGCTGTAGAAAGAAGAGTTTGCTATGCCAGGGCTGTGTGTGTCCCCATCTAGTCTATTCTGCCTAGCTCCTGGACTAGCTGCAAATACAGCCACAGTTTTAAAATATTATCCTTATGCTCCTAAAACAACAAGACTTGAAGGAGCTTGGCTCCCAAATGACAAGGGAATTCTTGGCAGGGCACCCCTTCTTCCCAAAAGACTGTCTTGTAAACTATCTTGTTAGAAAAATATCTTGGCTTGGCCTCATGAAGTCTTTTTGTATCCAGCACTGCAGTTTTTGAAGTTGTCACGTGGCTGGCTAACTGCAGGCTAAGTCCAACATCTTCCTAAAAGGGCTGTGAAAAATAAACCTCTTTCCCCTTGGCTGCTGCTGCTGCTGAGTCCTACATACCATGCTTGCTGTTGCCTTCTACAAAGTTCTCAGTGGAATTAAAATCATCAGGATTCTTGTGAAGGTATGTTTCAATATTGTCTTTCAAATACCAGGATTCATTTTCATCGAACACCATGAACAGAAGAGTAAATTCACGATCGATGTCTTTCCTTAGACCTGTTTCATCTAAAGTTCCTTTTCTGCAAACTACAAGAGGCCCGATCAGACCACTGTATGTGTCCTGAAATAAAATAAATATATGCATTACAGATTTTCAGTTCATCCAGTTATGGAATAAATATAGATTAACTGAAGATTAAATTTCTTTTTCATAGCAGATGAGAAAAGATCAGTCTGATTAAAAACTTCTTTCTCTGTGTTCATCTCTGGTAATTTACCAAAGCAATGACCTCCAGTGGCCCCTTTCAATTTTACTCATTCTGTGATTCTGTGATTTTGTGTAACATTTTGTCTTTATCCCTTCAAATGTTCTTTAAGGAGGAAGTCACACTACTGTGGTGCATGCCTTGGGGCTTCTGTAGATTAAATTACCCAGGCATGTGCAACTGTTAGTAAAGAGGACAAAGCATCTAGCTTAGTAAATGGTTTCTCCAGCTGTGGTCCTCTCCCAGCTGAGAAGCAGGATCCTTTCAGAAACATTATACAAGGCATGATGTGTTAGCCAAAGCAATGCAAGCTTTCACGGCCATTTCTTGGTTACCTTAACAAAATTTGCTGTTGAATAATAAACCCAAGTGATACAATTTGGATCTGTTTTGCCAGGACCGGATCGTTCTGGGACATTCCACCGGTAGGTGTTTATTTCCCCTGAAACAAAGAGAGAACAGTTTTACTTTGAGCAGCTAAGTATTAGAAGCTTTGAATAGTATCTAATTCAGACCTTTTACCCTCCTCATCAAAAAATTGTCTGCGTCAAAACTACCTGTGAATGCATGCAGCAATGGGATAGGGGCATGATTCTACCTTCCAGAGGGTCAGGGAGGTTCCAGTGGTATAAATGAAGGCAGATTGCTCTGGAAAAGAAGATCTGCAAATGATACTGACAAAAGTGGCATCCCACAGAAGGAAGTTTGCAGACGGGACTCTTCATCTTTCCCCTTGGAAAAACTTGTAGTAATTCAGTGATCTTAGCTGTGGATGCTTAAGGTCAGTCTAGGCATTGGAAACCAAGCCCAGAAAATGTTTCTTGGACCTTCTCAAAAACAAACAACCTGACAGAAAAGGGCAAAAAGAAGTGGCAGTTGCCGCTGGGATTTTGCAGAGGGTGCTGCAGAACTGTGTCAGCTGGGGGCCCAGAGACAAGAGCTGAATATGTCCCAACCTGCTGTCTGGGAGCAGCAGGAGGGTTCTTTCCTCTTTCAGGTAAGTCCCTGCTCCACAGCAATTACCAGAGAACCTCTACCCCTTCCCAAATGTTATCATCTCTGCCATATCCTCTCTGATCATTTTTCTACACTGAACACAAACATCTGTGTCCAGATGAGCTGCCTTTGCTGTGTTGTTTTTGTTGTTTTTGTTGTTGTTGTTGTTTTGTTTTGGTTGTTGTTTTTTGTTGTTGTTGGTGGTGGTTTTTTTGTTTTGTTTTGGTTGTTGGTTTTTTTGTTCGTTGTTTTGTTGTTGTTGTTTTTGTTTTGTTTTGTTTTGTTTTGTTATTTGTTTTTTTTTTACTGTTACTGCAGGGAAGGGTAGGAGATCAAGAGGTGGCCAACACCTTGCCCTTTTAAGTGGTGGAGAAATATTGAACCATGCAATCTCTGTCTCAAAAGTCTTTCAGGGTAACAACAGCCAAGAGCATCGTGGGATATGCTGTGAATCAGGTGAAAACCAGAAAATCACAGTTTTAGTGCAGCTACAACCCAACAGCTGCCAATAGCTGTGGGCATCTAGGCAAGGAGAGTTCTCAAGCTTAAAGAGTTGGGAAGTGTCTGAGCCTAGTTTTGTGTCACTGAGCCACCACACTGCTCATGCTTCATGAAACTGTGGGTTTTATTGCAGAGCAGTAACTACAAAAGCAAAAAAATGGTGACTCTCAACTCTCATATAATATGAGATATCATTTCTCTTACAGGGTAAGCACCATGTCATGGAGACAATAAGTCCATGTCATGGAGACATAGGCCAGGGAATTGTTAGTCATCCACCTGTATCTAACCTGCATGTCATCACCTCTTTTTAGAGAGTGTGAACTGAGGAGGGAGGCTAGTCATGGTCCTCCACCCCTTCCTTGCTTTTTCCTCCTCACCTCAGGATGTTTGGAAGCTGTAGATGGAAAAAAATCTCCACCCTACTTGAAAGCTGACACACTTCAAAAGGCACTGAAGACCCATCTTTGAAGTGCAAATAAGGAATAATTCCTGAAAAGAGCAATAAACATGAGGAAAATTGATACTTTCTCTCCTTTTTTCCTCTGAGTAAATGGAAAAATGGACAGAAAGAGAACAAAGCTGTGGCAAATGAGAGCTGGCTTAGCATAGGCTGCTGCTCTCTGCATCTATTTACCATGCCCCCCACAGTTTCTTTAGGACCTGGCAGTGTTTTTTGGAGTACAGTTTGTCAGGATGCAAATCTGTCTGATGACTGATTTAGTAGAATTAGACAGTCTTTGGCAAGTAAGGGGTGAGCAGTCCAGCCTGGCCAGGAAGACAGACAGTGAGGATTTCTAGGTGATGGTGGTGGGGACTGGGGTGCCCAGATTTTTTTCTTATTTTCAGGGATATCATTTCTGTTTTAACTGCTCTTTCCAAACTCCTAAGGGAAAGTCAGTCCTTAGATCTTGCTGAAGAGAACTTTTGGCTTACTCTCAAACACACACCCTTCCTCACCTAACTCATCCCAAGCCTGCTCCCATGTGGACACAGGAGACATGGCAGTAATGTTCCTGTTGTTACAACTCAACTGCCCTTCTAACTGCATCACTGACATCGTAGAGCAAATTACAAAACAAGAGAATTGTATATAAATCAGTTCTTTTTTTCTCCCCTGCCCCGTGAATTACACCTCAGGTATACATTCATCAAACTTCAGCAAGGCAGATGTTGGCTCACATTTGGACATGGGTTTCTGTGTATTTGTACTGTACCAACACAGCTGCTCACAGGAAAGAAATTTCAGCTTGCAAAGAGCTTTATTACATCAAAAGTTCTTTTCATTTAGTTTCACGCTGAAGTTCACAACTACCATGAAAAAAATTGCATGGGTGTTGGAAAAGCAAAGGTGTGTACATTTTGGACTACAGTGCCTGAGTTTGACTTCCTACTAGAACATAAATCCAAATAAAAAATTGAAGCGCAAAATGTTTAACTGGAATTTTTCTATATGAAAATCTATTTTCCACTGTTTTGCTCACAAGAAATGGAGGCATATTTGGTACACTTTTTCAAAGATTGTAAGTTTGCATGACAGCTACATTTTGCATTTTATGCATTATTCTGAATGCAAATGCCAATTCTGTATAGCTTGAAAGAGGCAGAGTTAATATTAACTGCAATTCTTACCTCTGAATTTGAAAGTTTTTAAAACATTGCTAGAGTGTCAGTCTGGAGACAAATGCAGCACTAGCTCACATTTCTCTTACCATGATTATGGGCCAGCTTCTCTCTGTTTTGGAAGTTGTCCAGTGATATTACCTTCCTGTTTCTACCCCTGATAGGAATGAAGGCTCATTCTCTGCCCAGACATGTCATTTGGTAAAGAACCTACATGTGTACCAACTCAGAACTGTAGCTGAATAAGCATTGTATTAAGTATTGTGCCTGGGAAAACACATAGATATGGGCAACTTTAAAAGAGAGATTGTCATTAATGTACCAAAATGTTTTTATATACAGCCTTTGTAGCTCAAAGAAAAGAAGGGGAAAAAACCAAAAGGAAACCTTACCAGGGAGGGTAATTGGTGTCTCAGGCTGTTCTTCACAACCCACTTCTTCTATACCATGTGCACTTATTGAGTAAGGCCTGCTAGCTTTGTTCTTAAATACAATCAGCACAGAATCACCGACCTCGGCATGGAGCAATGGCCCTAAATTCAAATAGAAAGTGCCAGTGATTAATGCTTCTTTTCTGAATTCAACACACTTTCAATAGCTTGGCCTAGGAGTGGAGCCGAGGTCTCTATCAAAACACTTGGGCTTTTCTCTTCTTCCAGGAAAGCCATCAAAACTGGTTTATCTCAGCTGATTAAAAGCTCCCATATGTATAAATAGTCCCTTTTCAGTCAATGAAGAGATTTTTTTTTTCTCTAAAGACAGGTCTTTGGAGAGCTGGTTTTTAAGGAAAATTCCTGAGGATGGTTTTTGAACCTTTCAAAATTTTATTTCTTAAGCTGGTAATTGCTGCTTTTTTTAAAACTTTTTTTTTTTTTTTTAACTCTTGTTCTTCAGAAAAGGAAATAGTAAATATATTCCCAGGGAAGGTTATCCCAAGGGAACAGCATGAAACTGTATTAGTGGAGGCTTAGTTTCAATATAAGGAAAAGGTTCTTCACTCAGAGGGTGGCTGGGCTGTGGAAAAGGCCTCCCAGGGAAGTGGTCACAGCACCAAGCCTGACAGAGTTCAGGAACTGTTTACTCTCAGGAAGAAGGAGTGATCTTGTGCAGGGCCAGAAGCTGGACTTCAATGTTCTTCCAACTCAAAATATTCTATGATTCTTTGACTGTTTTATGAGCAGTTGTTTCCCACTTTTCACTCCATAAAAAAACATGAGGTGATGGTTATTTTATGATAGGTAAAATTCTGTCTTGCCCAATTGCAAACACAAATCCATCTCCTTAATACTGTCTTAATCTGTTTACAAGAGTCTTCCCCATGTTACGAGCTCTGAAGTTAAGGTGAATCCTGGAACTGCCATTATAGCACTCCTTAGAATACTCCTTATTGGTGTTTAAGAATGAATTCTTTAATTTAGAAAGGATCTTTACACTCAGCAATTACATAAATAGCATGTAAAATCACTGATGCGTGGAATAGGCATCAGTGCTCTCTATTTTTCATCTTTAAAAAGCTAGAAAACATCTTAGTTTTTGGAAATCAATCCTCTTGCTGAGTACAATCTTGGTCTGTGAGACTTTGCTACTTGCCCAGGATTTCCAAGTGCTCCTCCTCGTCTGTCCTCACTTTGCGCTGTGTGAAGTTGCCGCTTGTGTACTCCCTGTAAACCACCTTCTTGTATTTTGAGCCGATCAGGTCCTCTGCTTGGCTCAGAAAAACATGCCCATAGCTGCAAAATAAAAAGGCAATAAAAGCACTAAAGCACACATACCTGAAAGCTAGTAGCTATTGTGTTAGCCACAGTAGATTCAATGAGAATAGATTCAATGAGAATATTGAATTGAAGCTTGATTCAATGTGCTGATGGATGTGAAGGCCCTGAGAGATGCAAGAGGTTTTAAATAGCAAGAGTGATAATTCTCACTGAATGCATACCCTCTTCAAACAGGTAAAGCTGATGATAAGCTGCACTCTCCAAGAATTTTGGGAACACAAAACCTTCACCAGAGCTGTCAGAGCAGAGGTAGAGTGTGAGATGAGAGTGGTTTCAGCTACCCTCTCCAGCTGCGTCCTTCACTCCAATAAAAGATACTACCTGTTCCTGGAGACCTGAGTGCTCTTATCATGATGGCTGCTTTTGCTATCCTGGCTATTAGTCAGCTGGGGGAAGATGATAAACAAAGCTTGACCTTCGAAAACAAATGCCATCATCTGAGAGAAGAGGGAGCTGCTTTACCCTTCCCTCTTGCTGCTTTGTGCTGCACAGGTTGGATGCTTTCCCAGCATGATGATAAAACTAGAAATGTATTTTCTGTTCTGCATCAGGAAGAGGGTCCTTTCCAGGTTTACCCTCAGTTTGTTGCTGCTCCCATGGGATCCCAGAGGGCTGACTCGCCGGCAGAGGACACTCACAACCCACTGTGCAGCTGAGTGTTCGCCCTCTTCTGGGAGCAGCTGGCTCCTAGCAGCTCATCTCCAAGGTGCCCCTGGCAGGGGAGTTGCAAGGTTGGTTCACAATACACTAAATAAAACCAAAAAACTGCCCCAGGGATACTGTTTACTGTGTAGTGAGCTATGTGTGCAACAGCAGCATTTTACAGTACTGGAGTTTATGTTTTCTTTAAACTCACATCATCACCTGTGACTTTTCAGGTGTGTTTTTTACATACTCCTCTTCCTCTCTACAAGGAGTATTTTCCCAGATGCTTTTCCAAGGTTTATTTTTGAAACATGTTCCTTTTTGCTTTCACAAAAGTGTCCTCAGAGACTAGTCTATGCAATATGATCTGGAATGTGTATTTTTTTTTTTGCAAGTTTTTATTCCTTAACGCAGTACAGTGATTCACTTGCAGGGTTACTTATGTTCTGATCTTTTCAGGGGATCTAGGGGCTACCGTGCTGCAGGAAAGCAGCTCTCCACTCCCTTCATGCATCTGCATTGCCTACAGGAACTCACATCTGCAAAAGGGGCCTCCATGAAAACCAGAATTCTGGCATGGCAAGGATGGGGAGAGTCAGGGAGAGGAGGGGCTTGGGGGGCATCATTGTAAGGTTGAGCCAGGGCTGGAACACAAACTTGGAAGCCTTCTTGAATTCGACAACATTGCAAGACACTCTGAAGTGAAAGCATTTGAAACTGGTGCCAGTGAACTAGTCTAGTGTGAGAGGATGTGACTTTATAAATAAATTTTCACATAGTATGTTTGGCGAAGAGTCCTCCTGAAAAATACAAGGCTGGAGTCATGAAATGGTACTTCAAAGTTTCCCCTCCACTCTAAGTGTGTTGTGTGCCCACAACTGCTTTTTGGGTTGAGTACCTTTCCTCATAGCTGCTGATGTTGTAAATCTTTGGTGCTGAGCTCTTATTTGAGGCATAGTCCCACTCCACTTCCTCTGCAGCAATGTAGTAGAGCCTCATGGCTCCACGCTGCTGCTGGGCTCGGCTGGTGCTGCGGCAGCTGCTGACCTCGTAGAGATGTTTCATCCCACCAACAAAGTGATCAAAAGTCCTGCAAACCACTTTGAATGTGCCTGGAAAGAAAGCACATGACATCTAAGCATTTAAAAGAACCTAACAAGCAGCTGGGCAAATTAGGTCCTGTGTATATCTCTGATCTGTCCTCAGACAATGCTAATCTATGGTGCTGTATGGAAAATCAAGCAAGGGGAGGTTTAAATAGAATGATTGAATATTTTAGGCTGGAAAAGACCTCCAAGATTATCAAGCCAGCCATTAACCCAGCACTGCAGGGATGGCGACTCCCCCACTTCCTGAGCAGCCTGCTCCAATGAACTGAAACTCCCTGATGCAACCTGAGGCCATTTCCTCTTTCCCTGTGACTTGTTCCTACTTGGGAGAGGAGGCTAACACCCAGGAAGTTATAGAGGGTGAAAACATCCCCTCCGAGCCTTCTTTCCCCCAGGCTAAACACTCCCTCAGCCACTCCTCGCAGGACTTGTGCCCCAGACCCTTCCCCAGCTCCATTTCCCTTCTCTGGACACGCTCCAGCCCCTCAATGTCTTTCTGCAGTGAGGGGCCCAGAACTGAACACAGGATTGGAGCTGTGGCCTCAGCAGTGCCCAGCACAGGGGGACGGTCACTGCCCTGCTCCCGCTGGCCACACCACTGCTGATCCAGGCCAGGATGCCATTGGCCCTCTTGGCCACCTGGGCACTCTGCTGGCTCATGCTCAGCTGCTGTTGACCAGTACCTCCAGGTCTTCTTCTGCTGAGAAGTTTTCCAGACACTCTCTCCTCAGCCTTTGGCATTGCATGGTGTTATTGTGAGCTCAGTGCAGGACTCAGCAGGACTTGACCTTATTTTGCTCCATAGGTAAAACTAGCCTGCTCCATCTTTGCTCAAAAACCACCATAAATTACTTCTAACTATTTGAGTTAGATCAGCTTGGCCAAGGAAGGTCTGAGAGGCCCTTGGAATAAGCTTGCCAGCGAGCCCATGCTGCAGACATGCCCATGAAGAACACAAGAAATGTAGGAGGAAGAATTAATTGCAAAACTCAGTAAAGGCCTGGAGAAATAAGAGTGTGTTTCAGAGATGCTGGTTCCTTGTCCCTGAGCACAGAGCCACTGTACCAGCTTTCACTGAGCCCCTGAGTTTGCCTGCTATAATTAATCAGGCTAATAAAGGGCTCTGTAATACCAACTACACAGGAATGCCTCCTTATGGCCATTTATCTATATGCACAGTTGAGGTTAACTGTAACTTTCTGACCCTTTGCATTCTCTCCATGACAGGCCAAGCCACCATGGGCCTTTTTCTTGGTAGGTCCGGTGGTCAAAGACAGTAGTGATTGTGAGAGCATATTTTGGCATGTTCATGGGCAGATTTTAATATTTATACTCTCCTTCTCTCTTCCCTATTTACAGGCATCTGCAACAGAGGTCTTACCTAACGCATACACAACTCCAATGTACATTTCTATCAGTTGCCCTGGCCATGGATGGCCCTTGGCATAGCCTTGTACGGCCCTGATGACTATTAATTTAAACAGCGTTGCACCAATGTAAAGCTAAGTAATGTTGTACTCTGTATTATGAAGATTATTTGGTGTCTCCAGCAAACAACTCATACTCTCCTAGTTTGAAGTATTAATCACTGGATTACCCATGAGATTTAAAAGTACCTTTAATGCATAAGCTTCTGAAGAAAGTCCCAAAGACTGGCTATTACTGAAAAGCTTTTGTCCTAAAATCTCTTAAATGATGCTGACTGTTCACATGGCAGTGAATTAGCTTTTCTAAAAAAGTGTGCCTGGAGAATTATAGAATTCTATGAGCATCCTGTTAGCTATATCTCTGCCTGCTGCTCTCCCCATCCCCAGGTCATTAAAGCCACTGCTCTTGGTGCACATGCATATTTGATTTACACACTTTCCCAGAAAAATAATCCAGCCTGAATTCTCAGCTATGCCAGGTCCCCAGGGTCTCTGTCCATGCTTTCATCCTCCTTGTGCAGAGCAGAGCATCTCACTGTCTGTTATTTTGGCTGACTGGTATCTGCAAGTGGCACACAACCAAAATCAGTTCATGAACATACCCACACGGTCTGGCTGCATTAGTGCTGTCCCTGATAAATGAGGAAACAAGGCCAGCCCATCCCTTGTCATCCCTCTCAAGTCGATGGTGTTTCCTTGGAAATGAACCCCGTGCATGTCGTAGTGACTGCCCAGCCCAATGAGGTGCCAGGAGACCTTGTCATTCTTGCACATGGCCAGGCCTGGCAGATTGCCATACAAGTAGCCGTTGACAGCTGGAGGAGAAGGAAAAATCATGGTTAGCAACAGGTCCCCAGAAAAGCATCACAGAGCCTCCTATCACCTACCTGGCCAGAGACTCACAACTCAGCAAGTCAGTAAAGGGGCATTTTGTGAAGCAAAGGTAGCATTGGAGGACACCAGATTAACATCTAAGTGCTATTCCTATAAACTCAGAACTTCTACCTCTCTGGGTTTTGACCTGCAAAATCTTGTAGCCCTCTGCAGTGATGATGTAGCATTCCTCCTCCAAGCTTTTCAGTGTACCTCCCATGCACCAGCCAAGTGTACAAATTTGGTACCTCCTTTCAACCTGGAGAATGTATAACCTGGTCATTAAGGCTGTGGAGAGGGCCATAAAGAGTCTGAGTATAAATTCAGTTCTGATCATGCCTTTTTATGTGATTTTGACCTTTGATTTCCACCTTTACTTCCTAAATGTATATCTTTCTGTTTCAAGGGTGTTATGAGGCTAAACTCCCTAATCCTCAAATGTTCTTTGTGATCAATGTGTGAAAGATGCTACAAAAGAACTAAACTTCAGTATGAGGTCCATCTGATAGCAGAAGAATAAAAGAAATAGATCCAGAAAGCCCCAGAGTTCTCTAAGAATATATATCTAGAGCAAAGATAGGTTATGTGACTTGCTCAAGTCTGTCATCCCAGGGATATCTTTGAAGATATCCATGCTGAAGCCAGATACTTGCATACAGAAATGATGCTGTAAAATATTTTTGGCCATTTTCCTAGTCTTTGTGTCTCCTCTTCCAGAGGTGGTCACTGCCCAAATGGGAGATGGCAGAGCAGGGCAGGTAGACTTACTGCATGAGTCAGTGCCAAGCCCAGCAGGGCAGGTAGAACTTATGGCATGAGTCAGTGCCAAGCCCAGCAGTGAAATTTAAAACACTGGTGAACATTGGCTTCTTCTGCAGCTGATGCCTGTCTCTGGCATTGTGCCTTTTTATAGAACTAGGTCTTGTATCTAAAACCAACGCTCTGTTCCCTTTTTCCAGATGTAGTTTGTAGATGGATGCATTCATTGCCACTGTGATTGGGGTTTCAACATGCACTCCAAGGGCATCAGGAGCTGGCCATAAGCTGACTGACAGCTTTCCAGCTCACTCTCCAGGGCAGTGCAGAGAGCTGTGAATGATAATCCATCCTGCCGACTCATCTTCCCAATATGATTGAGTAAAAGGTATCATTAGCAAATATTAGATATTCTATACCATGCATTTTGTTGGATTCCATGAAATCAGCATTTTTTTCATCTACTTTTGAAGGGTCTCCAGTAAATGCTTCAATATTCTTGTTCAGATACCAGCTGTCATTCTCATCAAAGATTGAAAAGAGGAGGTAAAATTCTCTGTCTATTCCTTTCTGTGGGCAAGAAGAAAGACAAGAAATTTAAAAAAACCCAAAAAAACAAAAAAACAACAAAACGTCTATTCAATAAAAATGAACAGGTTTTTATAACAAAGCTTTCTTTTCCCTGAAGTCACCTTCTTACTGAGTCTGCATAGAGACAGAAATTGGCACCTTTTCATCATCCAGAAGGATAAATAAATTGTCCATAGTGTAGTGTGAAAAGAGTTGGAAAAGACAGAAAAGCTAGGGAAGAGCCAATATATTAGGGAATGATAATTTTGTCTTCTTAACCATGCGCTTAGATGATACCCCGAGGAGTGACATTTATTTATTCTCTGTAAACTGAGTTGGGAACTGGGCAAATTGCCTGCATGGGAACCCCCAGTGCAGCACCCTGCTCTTAGGAACAAGCAGACATTCTCACCTGTGTCCCATTGTGGTTCAGGGCGTTCTTCCGACAGACCAGCAAAGGTCCCACGAGGCCAGAGTTGGTGTCCTTGACAGCATCGGTGGCTGAATAGTATAGGTAGGTCAGGCACGGGGGGTCATTCTCTGCTGGACCTCCATTCTCAGGCACCCTCCATTTGTAGGTGAAGGTTTCACCTGGCTTGACGTGGGCTCCTGGCTTCAGGTAGCCTGTAGAGAGAAAGTTGAGGTGCACCAAGATTACAGGAAGGCTTTGTCTTCCTGACGACGAGAGGTAGATGGAAGTCAGGCGTAGCTACCGATTTCTGTGGAAATCCCATGGTTGGGCAGTTGTGCCATGGGAATATCTCATCTGAATCCCATGCCATGGGGACAACCAAGCCCATTCCCTGCAGAGCAAGCTTAGCTGCTCCACTCAGACACCTTCTGACGCTACGCTGGATTATCTGGATTCAATCACACAAGAGCACATCCTGGTGCTTAAATGGCTTCCTCTAATGTTTGTAGCTTATCTGCCCTAACATGGAATTTATCTATGGCACCAGCTAAGACTCTGCTTTTCATTAAGCACCAAAAAAACCAATTAGATTAGTGAGTGGAGCTGGAGCTGTGGCTCTTCAGAAATTCAAAACAAATCTGATCCTGGTAATTGTTTCTTTTTGATTTTTGCACAGGAGCCTTTGTCAGCATCTCCAGAGAGTGGATGATACTGTTCTTTGTTGGAGGCTAAGTTTAAAGGATTTGGGCCATTGTCTACTGCCATGCAAAGAGTAGATTTAGATTTTCTTTGACACTTAAGCATCCATTGTATACATTTTCTCAGCACAGTCAGTTTCTACTTCTCCTAGAAAATCTTAGAAACTTAGACACTAGTGAAACTAGCAGTATTGCATCTGAGCACAGCTATTTGCTGCAAACTGCAACAGAAAGCAGAGTATAATTTCCACAGTATCTGATACTACTGGATTCATCCTGCTACAGTCCTCAATGAGGCAAACATTGACTTGGAGTCAAAAGCCCTCTGAGACTGACAAGTATCGAATGCAACATGCAAGGGTACTTCCTGAGAGCACTGAAAAAGACATATATCTGCAGACATCTCTAGATGTAAGTATTTTTATTTACAGTATTTCCGTATGAATAAGCTGTACTTAGACAATGCACAAAATTATTTAGCCTCAGCGTAAAACCTACAAGCCTCTGCATGTCTACCTACAGGATTTCTGCATGTATACACTTGTAGATAGAGTAATGGAAATCCACAGCACAAGAGTTAAAAGGAGAGAAGGGGCAGAAAGATTACTGATGAATCTGGAGTCAGGTTTCTCTCCAAAGACCAAGACATGTGCCAGCTCACATGACTGCTGAATTGTAAGTTTTGGGTTGATTTTGCTACGCATCAAAGTGTCCAGTGCTGAAGGGCATTATTGCCAAGAACTGTTAAAAGAAAGCTCAACAGCTCTGCAAGCAGGAAGCTGCACTTCCATTGGAGAACTATCCCTGACATGGTTGGCACTAGGATCTGCGCAGATAACTTCAAGGCTGAACTCACACCAGTTGTTTTTTTTATGTTTTCCCTCCTGACAAATTTGTTGAGTTGCAAGGTCAGGAACAAGAGACAACAATTTAATAAAGCCTTTTGCATTGATTTTATTGTATGATGAGTTTTACATGTTGACCTAATTCTCTCTCAGCACAATTTTCAAAAGAGGGATTACATCCCATGAGTTTCTTTTAATGTGTTGTAGTGGAAACAAAGCAATTTAGGCAACAAGAAAACTACATTTCTTTTCTGTGCTGAAAATGCAGCAAAATTTTTTTCAGAGACCATAGCATTATCTCTGTAGATGCTATGAATGGGATTCACCTCACCTTAATTGGGCCATCTCGAGCTTAGTCCCTAACTCAAGCTCTAGACTTCTGCTGGTGGAAGACAGAGTCACATCTCCAGAGGATCTTCTTGTCAGTGACTGTAAAAGGTGCCTACCAATTAAACATGATTTTTAACATTCGGTAGTTGAACTTATGTGATAAGACCCTCTTCTTGTATGAGTAGGAAGAATTTCACGAGAAGAAGAATTTCATAAATGCTCCATTTCAGCATTTATGTATTTATGAGAATTAATAAGGATTATCACTGCTTCATGTTCCAGGGCGATCAGATAAAAGCTGCCTTTGAAACTGCCTATCCTGAGAGTAAAGCAAGGGCAATGTCCAGCCTGGGTTAGAGAATTGGGAGTGATGCAGCTCAGACCATATGGATAGTTGTAGTCAGACTCAGCAGGGCCATCATGCCAGATCCTAAGAGTAATAATTCTGGAGTGTGTCCAGAGGAAATCCACTCCTTGCAATATTAGATTACAACTAATAGAAATTGGATTGTGTTTGTGCCTTTTGTTCAACTTAGACTCAACTAGTTTTAGATACCTTGTCTGGCACATATCCGAGAAGAGCCATCACATTTGCAGACTTGTGCAGTCCCACTGATTGTGACATGATAGGTAGATACAAATTAATCAGATTCTGTGCCTTAGCATCCACAAAAGGGCAAACCTGCAGAGCTCACTAGCAGATTTTTGGACTCAAGTATGCTGGATGTGATGATACAGTAATGCAGCCAAAACTTACCATCTAAGTAGGGAGCGCCTTCTGACAGCTTGCTGAAGCTTACACCATGAGCCATAATGCTATAGCTTCTTCTGGCTTTGTTGGCAAAAGTAACCAGCAATGTATCTCCCACTTCAGCTTTTATAACAGGGCCTTAAAAAACAGAGTGAGGGAAGGTATTAGCAGGGCTGCTCTCCAGATCGTTCTACATTCAAACCTGATCTACTGACAGGAGAGGAAAATATTCACTGTACCAAGTATTCCCAGGTGCTTCATGTCCTCTGACCAAGTCTTCTTACTGAACGTGGCATCAGTGTATCCCACATAGCGAACTTTCCAGTATTGCCCTCCTATTCTGTCAGTGCCTTGGGTGAAATATGTCGCAGATTCACTGTGGAATTAGCAAATCAGACTGGTTAAATAATTGAAGGTTCAAGCAGAACCCTTCATTTCAGATAAAGTTATTACTCCAGATACAGGAGAAATGACTCCCCCAAGTTACTGACCTGTGTACACCTTTCTAGCACACAAAGATATTACTGGTTTGAATTAGCCAACAAGGGAGCATTCATTGTACATTAGACTTTTATGTTTAACCTTGATTTACTTAGGGAACAGCTACATCAGCTTATCTTAGAGCAAGATCTGTGCACAATACGTGTCTAACCCTTGTTGGCTTTCCTAGGAGACGCTATAATACAGTTTGTCCTCATCGGTAATATCATGGGGGGAAATTCTGCCACTGTGGCACCTCTGAACTGCACTCTGAACTAATTGTAAGTGTGAAAGCTGCCTGAAGGTTTTCAATGAAGGGTTATTAACTGTGTTGAACTTGGCGTGCCTCACTTTCCCCATGGATTTAATGGAGTAAGATAAGCGCTTCCAGAAGGCACCTTGAAGCATTGCAGTTATGCATCTAACTTCCTGACAAGGCTGCTTAAATCCACTCCTCCCTGCCCCTTTCAATTAACATTAATGACAGTGCAGTGAATCACTGGGGCAGTGTCACACAGATCTTGAAATCAGAGCACAACTGGAGTTGACAAGAAACCTCACCTGCCAGTGGCATTCAAACCCTGCCCAGTGAATTTATCATAACCGTCAGGTCCATAATTCCAGAGCACTTCTTCAGCAGCAATGTAATATCTTCTCATATGACTGGTTGGTGAAGGGTGAGACAGGTTTTTTTGGCAGATCTGAACATCATATAGTGCCTCCATGCCACCTGGGAGGAGAAAGAGTCTGGAGACAGTCTCTGACCAGCTGCAGAGTCAGCTATCTCATGGATACAAATGCACATTCAAAACTCTCTGGGAGCTACATGGTTTGGAAACAATTACTACAGTAAATTTCTATTTCAAAATATATTCTCTGCCTTCAATGGCCCAGATACCAACACCCTTCTCTTGCAAGGTGGCACACTTTATACAGCAGGTGAAACCCGTGGACATCAATGACACTCTCTAGTGGACTTACTTACTTGATTTCTTAATTTGCATAAGGATGGTAGAATAAATTTGGAGGTCAGAGTGCCTCCAGAAACCTGCAAAATAGCATTCTCCCCCCGACTTCCATTGAAATACAGACTGGTGATTTCTGCTGAAGGTATTTGTTGTTTGCCAGAATTAAGTCTGCTTTGCCTGATGCAAATCCCACTGGAATCAATATGTAAAAATTCTCCCAACTGTGATAATTATACACTACTTGCTCCCATGACACCTAGTTTGTGATACATGCTTTTGGGGTCTTGCACAGCACAAATATCACAACATCACCATCAAATTCCTTCACCTCATGGTTTGTGAAAACATTGCCAAGTTTTGCCTGATTTCCATAAAGCAAAAAGCTATTAAGTGTTCAGCTGGCATTATTTTTTTCATGCGTAAGTACTTATCTACAGAAAAAAAACTGTGTTGAAAAATTGGTGTTGAAAGCTCCTCTCACTGCTCATCAAAATCTCGGGTTTACCTAGGAAGCATGGTGACAGTGCTGAGTCTAGCAAGTCTTGTCACATGAATTACACAGCCAAGTCATTCAGAAGATTTGGCCCAACATGTATCATTTCTGCTGACAAAACTCATAATCATGATGCTAACCTGGTGAAACAGCTGCAAATAGTTCCAAAGCCGCCAAAAAAAAGTGTCAAATCCTGCTTTCCCTGGAAACATCTCCCGTTTTTTTCCTTCCAAACACACCAGAGGCTGTTTGAAGGAGTTCTATAGCAGCGTACCTCGCAAGTGCTCGTTGACCTGGCAGGTTATGAGCCACCTCCCGGGGCTGCCAGGAGTCATCTCTGCTGTGATGAAGGTGGCTGGGAAGAGACCGACCACGTCGGCTCTCTGGTCCCTGCTGGTGAACGTGTGGCCGTAGAAATAGGCAGCGTGGATGTCTATCTCGCTTCCCATGCCAAACAAGTGCCAGGACATGGACTTGTCAGCGCACATCTCCAAGCCAGGCAGATTGCCGTAAATGTAACCGTTGATAGCTAGAAACAGAAGTATGAGACTTTATGAGAGGTGGTGGGAAACTGCCACTGGTGCCATTTCTAAGGATGATCCTTTCCTGGCCCAAAAAAGAAAATACCTGAATGTTCACACTGAATAAGGCCCTCACAGGCTGCTTGATGAAGAGTAGCATTTTGAACATAAGTGTCACTGCTCTGGATGATCAAATGCCTCAAATCCTCTGTCTGTGTCTGTGAAAAACATCCTGGGTAATATCAAGATGTTGCAAAGGCCAAGTCATCACCAAAAAGGCCTGATAATGAAGTTAACTTGTTCTGCAGCTATTTAGCATGGCTAAAATCTATTTCCTCTTGTCCTAAGTCATAAATATACCATTATATGCCAGGCTCGAGCAATTTAGATTTGAAAATTATATCAGCCAAATCAGTGAAGTCAGCTCTGTTCCACATCTGATAATGTATCAGGACACTAGGAGAATGAGATTCATATTTTGCAAAATATTTTCTTACCTAGGCTCACTGGAACTAACAAAATATACAGAAATATCTGGAATTAGCTTCTTACAGCAAATGTCCACAAAGTAACCAAGTAACACCAAATAACACAAAATACCATTGGCCAATATATCTCTGAAGGACAGGAATGGTTGGTTATACCAGCCAGCCCATCATCCACAAGCCTTTTGAGAATTCTTTCAAACACACATCTCAAATTGCTCTGCAGCTTTCTTTGCTCTTTCCACAGCTGAACAGAAAAAAAAATCCAGGCTCAAATCTGTTGCCTAAGATAAAATGCTAAGCAAATGTCAGAGCTGGGCATGAAAGCCAAATCTCCTTTATGCAAGTGTCCTGCTGTTTTTAGGGAGAGGTTTTTTATCAACACAGTACTTCAACATTCTGACCCATTCCTTGCTGACACAGATAAAGGAGAAATATCACAGGGGACAGAAAATCCTTCTGAATTGAAAAGAGCCTGGTCACTGCTGTAGGTCACTGCTGGAGGTCACCATTTACCCAAAAATCCTTCTCACCATGCATTCGGTTGCTGGTCTGGAAACCTTCATCCTCTTTGTCAACTGTGTCTGGTTCTAAGCAGAAGGTGTTTATATTCTCATCAAGGTACCAGCTGAAGTTTTCATCTACAATGCTAAACATCAGGGCAAAAGCATTAGCAGCACCAGTCCCTTCTATTGTGGTCTCGTCTGCAGTTCCTAAATTGCAAATGAAAAGGAAAGTGATAAAAAAAGCCTGGGACAAGACTGAATTTAAAAATTTTAACAACCTTGATACACTCCCATAGTCTGCAGGGCAGGATGAATTTCGCCTAATTTTGCTCTTCCTAAGGCATTTTGACCCCCCTCCAACAAACTTGGAACAGAAGAGTGCCTCCAGAAGGCAAAGCTAAGCTAAGTCAAGCTGATATTTCAGTGTCTCTTTGGTCCAACATGAGCACAATCACTTGCTGATATCTGTTGCCCATTTCCCCACTCTTTGGCCCATTGCACTCAACCCTGTCCTTAGTCAGTGTTAGCATCTGTGCTCCTGCAGAGTGAGCCAGATCATGAGCTGGATCTATCCAGAAGCCAGTGACTCTTGGTTTTTTGACAAGGAATTAAGGAGTGATGAGTGGTAGCCGGTATTTCTGTTGCACTGAAGTGAATGCTGAACCGTACTCCCAAAGTGGCCCTCTAAATGTGGCTCACTCTCCACAGACTGACAAGGAATCTATGAGTGCTATCTAGGACTAGATACTTAAATTTTAAAAGGCTGAAGACAGGATGAATAGAATTTACTCCTAAGATAAGTTCAGTATCTTTATCCCAGTATCTATTTGAGACTATAGGACTGATGATACTGAGTAGTCTGTTATTATCCACTGGTGGTGTAAACTTCATTCCAATCAGTCTATCTCTGATCCCGTGAAAACCTTCACTTCCTCTGCCTTCTATGGGAGGAAGCTCCGAGTCTTGCTCTCAGTCCTGTGTCCCTCACCGCTGGCTGGAGCACTAGAGTAGTAACATCATGCAGATATCCACCTTCGTGAATTCAAGGCCAAATATGCAGATAATCTGGCCTTTTAGGCTAGGATTGTTTGGAATATGCTATCCCCTAGCTGCATGTGTTGCCTCGTAGTTATCAGCTCAGTGTCACATATTCAGTTCTGTGGATTTCAAAGGCTCTCAAGGAGATTGTAAGCCTGAGACATATTAACTGCGTGTGTTAAGCTGGAAATCAGGCCTGTCTTTTCCACATTAAAGTCTCTCTTTTCTTCATATATAGAGCCTACTTCACTTAGAAGTAATGTATATGAAATCTGGGCTGATTTTGTACTCTGGGAGTTACTGAAAAGAGGTGGCAGAGTTACTTATGCCCAGGGGGAGAGATGACAATGACTCAGCTGATAAAGAGGAGATGGCTGGTTCATTATGGCTCCAGCTCAACATTAGCAGCATATAAAATACACAGGACAGGCTGTTCAGTGCACATCTCCATATGGTTGTAAGATATAACTTGTAAACAAAAATAAATACTTACTGTGTACGTGGAAAATAATTACAAAGATTGGGCTTTCAAATATGTAAATGCTAATGCCAAATTCACCCACTCAGGTCTAATTTGATTTCCTGAGCAATGAGTCATTTGTTCATCCTGAAACTTCCCCAGCTTGAGAACACTTATTTTTGTTCTCAGCCACGACGGGGTGGTCACAGAGCATGCTGCAGTCCCTCCACCAGCCGAGGCAAATCTATCATGAAGCCAAAGGGGAGCAGGAAGGGGGTTATCCCAGAGCTACAATACCTACCCTGGGATGCTCCTGGAATGGCCCATCTATTCCTTGCCCATTTTTATGGGCTATGTAGGGATAGACTCTAGACCATCATGTTTAAACCTGTAAGCAAAAATGACTGTTAAGATGCCAAGCTTGGCAGAGGGGCTTGCTCTATCAGTGTTCCCAGCTCAGTACCTTTTTTACACACCAGCAGAGGCCCAATTAAACCAGATGCAATATCTCTTGGTGTGTCAATGTGAGAATGGTAAATCCAAGTCAAGCAGTTTGAGTCTGCCAAAGTTGGGGAATAATCTTTCCTTACTGGCCATGTGTATGTGTAATTTCCACCAGGAACAACAAAGTCGTCCTCTTTGCTTTTACCGCCAGTTCCATCGGGGTAAAGTGCTCCTAATACATAAAAATGAAAAGGGAAGAGTTTACCCATCCTTTAGATGCTTTTGTTAAATAAACATGTAATTTATTTTATTATAATTTGCATTTATAAAATAATAACAGCCTATACAAATACAGAAATTATGAAAAAACTCAGAATTTCTGACAATGTATACTGGGAGTTAAAATCCACTTTTATTGGTAGATAAAGCTTAAAAAATGCATTAACAGCCTCTGTTTTTTCCTAGTCTCTTCAATCTTATGAGTCATCTAGAATTTTGTCACCTAACAGTGTGTATTTTTTCACAGAAAACTGATGAGATTACTGATTCTAGGCACATCCACATAACCCTCTAATGAAAATACACATGCATACGTCTGGGATTCTGAAAATTACATCATGCCTGTTATAGGCCAAAAAAGAGGAAAACATTTAGTTTCAAGAGTACCATCTATTCAAATAGACTAGAAGTAGAAGGAAGGAGCGAAGATGTTTTGGTGACTTATGATTCAGAAAAATAATACAGGCAAAAAGACCCATCTAACCTGTTTCAGTACTGGGTTTATCCCAGGTGTTGAAAGTTCATGGCAAAAAGTTTTGAGATGAGGCTGTTCCTGGTTTTAGTCATCAGCTGCAATTACTGATGAGTTTATGAGAGGGTGATCTAAAGTCCTCTGATGTCAATGTCAATAAAAATAAATACTTGGACAGAATTGTAGTCATGATATTAGTTACTCCAGGGAAAATGTGAGAAAAATCCAAGACAGATTTTACCTTCAGAGTCCTTATCATAGAAGACTCCATGTGGGTGCACAGAGTATGGGCGGGAAGCAAAGTTTTTCAGATGGATGATAAAGACATCCTCTTCTTCTGCCTTCAGGACTGGGCCAAGGAACCCCAGCCATGCTGCTTTGGGGACCTCCTGGTTGTAAGTGTCATCTGTGAACTGCCTAAAAATAGCCTTTTTGTACACACGTCCTATCCGGTTGGCTCCTCTTGTTGCGTACACGCTTGCAAACCTAGTGTTGGGAAGGGAAAATATGAGAGACAGTAAACCTGTCTTAAGAACTGACCAAATAACCGGTGCTTGCAGTGCAGATAAACAGTTCCCTGGGACACATCTCATGGCTGGTGGAATTGAAGGAGTATATCAGTACAGAACTATCAGGCCCCAAGCCCCTTTTTGCACAGTAACAACCATCCCACTTGCAGGTCCTGTCTTCAGTACTGTTGCTCCAAGCCTTCACTGAGGACCAGCCACTCAAGCCTCAGGCTGCTCAATTTTAACTGCTTCTCCCTCTTTTGAAGGTTCGAAACCTCGCCTCTGAAAGCATGACTGTTCAGAAGGAAAATAAAACCAAATTAAGATTTTTCAAAATCCAATAAGAGAGATTCTAATCAACCATCTTGACTCCCTGGAAGAGTAGTATTAAATGTGTTTTGCATGAAATGTATAACTTCCACATTCCAGAGTCTCTGTGTTTATAGCAACTTCAAGTGATGGAGAACCCACCATATGGTCAGTGGTTAGCATATTATAACTTTTAAATACCTGCTCCCTTCGAAGCCTAAATTGCATTTGCAGTCTAATATCATCCAGTTCCACACTACAACCACTGGTTCCAGTCAAGTTCTCTCTCAGATCAAAGGAGCCACATACCATCAGAAACTTCTTTTCTATGCAGACACTTGCATAAGTTTTAATTAATTGACTAAGTTGCCTCCTACCCTTCTTCTGGGCAAACCAAACACACTGATACTCTTTATGCCACAAATCTTATGCAAAGCTCTCTTTTGAAAGAAAATATTTCTCTATCTCTGTTGAGTCTGTACACAAGAACTCACATAGGCAAGTAATATTCCAGCTAGGGCCAGAGATGCTCCCAGTCAATATTTCTTACATAACTGGGAGTAAGTTTTGCCCTTTGAATGATAACATCATACTGATGACTCATGTTCATCCTATCTGTGATGATACAAAATCCATTTTTTAATTCTCTCCATGTTGCAGCTGGTAAGTATGATGTACAATCTTCATCCCTAATTATAACACTCAGTGGAGGCAGAAATTAGACTCTTTGCTATGGACCAGGCAGGGGATTGTGCAACCAATTTCACCATAACTGACCATGAGCTTTTCCATCTCCTGAAGATTGCTTGAACTTTCATGCTTTCTTAAAAACTTATTAAAAAGTTGAACTAAACTTTCCTGAAGTACCACTGGCAGAGATAAACAATTTTAATATTTATTGTGAGGTTTTTGGCTGGTCAGTTCATTTGCTTAACCAATTTTGTTTAGACTCTTTAGTGAAGTGAAAGCAACCGAAGTGGTGGATGTCGCATAAGTTGAAAGGCATGATTTCAGTTCTTCACCACAACATCCACTTCTGCCTCTACCCAAACCTTTCTATGATTCTGTGATTTCTATGACACCATAAAACACAACATCCCACATCTGTGGTTATTACACCTCCACAATCACTGTCTAAAACAGACCCCTGAAGTGAACCGGATATAAAAGCCTCCAAAAATACACTTCTTCACTTGAAATGTGTGCTTCATAAGACACCACAAGTTTTGGCAGCAATTAAAACATTGCGAGTGATATTGCTGGGGCAGATATAGTGGGGTAGGATGGGGGGGGAAAGGACAGAAGCTTCTCATTCTGCTTCTTCACGGAGTAATGTATGCTGGATAAATACACCCCAAAAGCAGGGTTAATGAAAGAGTTATCGAGAAATCTGGACTTTCAGTGAATTAGCAGGTCTGTAATTTGTGCACATAGCAAGACCTGGCAAGTCACACTATATTCACCAAGGAGAAGATATCTTCTATTGCCTGGGGGAAGAGCTGCTACCAGTGTTTACCACAGAGTGGGAGGTGGTGTCAGTAGGAGTGCAGTGGAAGTGCACATGCTTCCTTACCTCATGGCAATGTATTCACATGGCTATGCCCTAATTCGAATTATGAATTGATTTTTTTTTTAGAATGGCTTATATGAAATTTTCTCTAGGAAAATATCAAATCCATTGTTTCAGAAAGTCCCTATTTTCAGGAGATATTTTTCATCAGGTTTTTTTCCGATTTTACCAGCCACCAAATATTTTGGTGCAGTGATGCCATGCTTTCAGCATGATGACAATGTCATTATGTCCAGACAGCATTGCATGCTCTCTCATAACACTGCTGGGATACACTGTCTCTTCTGAAGAAGGATAATTGAACCCCAGAAAAAATGCATTTCTTAGCCAGGCTTTGTTAAAGGTTTCACATGAGCCTAGCCCCTCTAGACCGTGATCCCAAAATCCAGTTAATTCAAGAGATTGAAGTTCAAGAAATTACCGTGAGAAAACCCTCTAGGCTTAGGCACTGAAAAAGTCTCATTGGTTAAAGCTGTGCTATAATATCTGGATCTGTGCTTGCCTCCTAGGAAAGCCATCTAAAAGTCAGGAAAAGAAGTCTTTTAGTGGCAGCTTTCTGAAAGGAGGACTGTTCTAATGAGTGCAGTACCAGCTGCACCCAGTCACAGTGTAGGTGATGGATGCTCTGTGTGTTCAGAGATGTGTTTTCAGCACACCCTTTCAGTTGCCCTCAGTGCCCGAAAACAGAGCACTCTGGTTGTTGTGAATCCCATTCTAGGTGCACAGGCTGCCTCATTTCATCCAGGAGGATTTTGGGGGCCCACCTCAGGCTTACCAAGTAGCTGGTAGCTCTGTGCCTCTTTACAGGTGTTGCTGTGCTCCATATTACAGTGCTTAAAGCCCTTTTGCACATGGAATCTCCACACTGGATCTAATGCCAGAATGTTTCCTATCTGTCTTTCCTCGCTTGACACAGGAACACAAAGCTTCTCCCTGCCTGTTCATACTCCCCTGCTCATTTCAAACTGCTTCATCCTCCTGGCAGCTTTGTGATGCTGCTGTCTGAACCTCTTCCATCTAGATGATCTTCTGAAGATGCAAGAGCTGCTCCTCCAAATGTTAACTATTTCCTTTCAACTCAGTTGTCAGCCTGCACTTCACGTGCATAAAGTCATGACGCTCAGACAGCCTTTCTTCTAAAGGGGAATACTCCATCCTCTGGGGCAGTACCCATGCAAACTTCCTAAATTCCTTCCTTCATCTCCTGCAAACTTGAGGTTACATATAGAGATAAGCAGGTTTGCAAATCGGCATAAAAAATCTCTTTCTGACTAAGAAAGCTATGCAAATCCTGCCTTCATTTCTGTGTCTGATTTCATTTTGGTGCTTGATCCCTCTCAGCACTTAAAAAACTCCAGAAAAAATAGGAAATGTGCCTGAGTGGAACAGGGAATTATTAACAGGGAAGTAACTCTAGTTCTTTAAAATAAGTGTAAGCGTAATTAGACATCCAGTTCCCTGCAATGACAAGCAATGCAACTCTTCCACAGAGAGAAAAGCAGGAGAGCCATGTAGATTCTACTCCAAATCAAAACGAGACATGCAGACAATCTGCCATTTCCAGGAAGATCCATGTGTGAAGAGTAATTTCTGCACCCATTTGTTTTATCACACAGAAATGTTTTGCCGTAATTTTTACTGTGTTCATGTTACTTTTCATCTCAAGGCTACAGCCTAACAGAGATTATGTTTTCCAAGAGGTGCTGACATGAGCACTATGTTTCAGAGAGCAGTAAGAAATGTGAAGACACCTTGTGCATGGCCAAGCAAACAGTTAGTTCTTCAGTGGCCTGGAGACAGATCCTCACAGATACAATTTCAAAGCCTCCTGAGTTTGTTTGCTGCTGTAATCACCACTGAGTGCCAAAACACAGCACTCAGAATAACTACCAGATGTGGAGTCCCAGATTTTCTCCGTTGGTTAACATTCCCAGTAGTTACTGATCACTCCTATGTGCAAGTGTACACAAATGCAAAATTTATTGTCATTATTCCAAGAAAATCCCATACGCTTTACACTCCTAACCATTTAAACAACCATCTTTATGGGTTTATTCCCTAAAATATGTAGATGATGACACCTTCCTTACTTTCCATCCTCTTTACATACTCCAAGTTTGGGTTCATAACCATTTTATTTCCTCAAAGTCCCTGATTTTTCCTCTGGTTGAAGTAAGCCAGGGCAGGGCTCCAGACTGGCACAATTATTTTAACTTGTGTGTCACATAACCTGTTCAAGGTAACCCTCCAAGAAACCATGACTCCTGTGCCCAGGCCAGCGCAATATCTGTGTTTCAGGGATGGCCAGGGAAGGGGGACCAGTGGTGCCAGCTCACCTTTCTAGGTGGCACCCTGACCACAAAGTGTCAAACAAGAAAGCTGAGTATCCTCTAAAGACAGAGACACAAAGCCCTCAAAGGATGTTTTTAGGCTTTTTCTGACCCACATGAGCCACAGAGGTCAATAAAATCCATAAAATCTCAGATGAGGCTCTGAGGTGTCACTGGTGTGGTATGATGGCTTCCCTCCTACAATAAACTTGCCCCTGAAGTCAGTAACAAAGCTCCTCTCAGGCTTCATAAGAGCCAGGATTTCACCTCAAATACCCTTTTGATGTTGACCCTTCCCACAATGATCATCTCTGCTCTTGCAATTGGGTTATTTGGCCTCATAGTGACTCAGCCATTAGTGTAGCATCTGTGACGACAGTTTCACCGTCATTTCTCTGGGTGGGATCTCCTCACAGGCAAATTGCACAAACTGTGTTTGATGCTGTGGTAACAAAAAACACCCGTTTAGTGTTGGTGGGTGCAAGACTTGGCCCAAATAAATGTAGGATTGGTGGCCTAAAGAGACGGAATGAGCTGCTACACCAGGCAAAACTTAATATCTACCACCAGCAGAGCAAGATTTAAGCGTCCATCACATAAACTAGAATCAAGTTAATTTCAAGGGATTATCAACTACACTTTAATCCTGAGGGCTGAGCTACAGTGGGGAAAGAATGACTGGTGGATATCAAACCACAACACCTAGGTATATTTTCCTTTTGAAAGGC
Source organism: Sialia sialis (assembly GCA_009812075.1). Lineage (NCBI taxonomy): Eukaryota > Metazoa > Chordata > Aves > Passeriformes > Turdidae > Sialia > Sialia sialis. Next base: position 12,596,427 of record VRYO01002772.1, on the reverse strand, counting down.
CATTTTCCATGTGACCATTAAAGAAAGCAGAAAACACCCAAGCTCACCCTCCTGCAGCAGCAATACCCATCACAAAATCTTGCTGGGATCTGCAGCACATCCAGCACACTGACAGCACCTTGCACCCTGTGTGTCTAGTCTAGCATGGTTTAATGATGTCAACTCTTCCACCAATTATGTCAGGTGAGAAGGGATGCTGACCACCTTCACAGCTCACGTATGCTCAGTGACCATGATCTGGACCTCTTATTTCCAAAGCCCTGTACTCCAGAAAATGTAAGTTTAATTTTTGAAGGGAGAGCAGAGAGTGAAATGTCTTGGGTTTACTCACAACACCCCAAATTATGAGAATTAGTAGGACAACTTGAGGCCTTAAGGTTAGACAAGACGAAAGGCAGAGATGAACAGCCTCATTAGTCTTTTTACTTTAAAAGTACTGATGTCCAGCAAGATACTTATTCTGTGCAAGCAGCAGGCTGGCTCTGGAGCACTGCAGTAAGATAAGGCATAATAAAAATTATCATCCAAGCAGAATAGTTCTGCTAAGACAGGGCTCATTTGGGCTAATCAGCTCTGACGAGAGGCAGTCTTTTCAGCTCACACCCAGTCAGGTTCTGATGTAGCACTAGGATTCCTGGCTCCAGAGGCAGCTCACTCAGCACCAGCACAGCGGGAACTGAGCAGCATAGTCATGTCTGGTGCCAGAATTGGCTCACCTGCTTTCTAGCCCCATGCTTCAGCTACCAGAACCTCCTTTGTCCTCTTTACTACTAAAGGTTGAGGAAGATATTATTGACTTTGGCAAGCAACATTGAAAATCATCTCTTAAATGTCACTATCTGATCCAGGTAATGTAACACTTTCCACAGCATACTTGCTACTTCAGGATTTTCTTTAAGTACTGAAGAATAAGTGGGTTTGATTATATCTCTCTGGGCTAGCTGGAATCAAAGGGAACATTCCTTTTAGTGTATGCACCAATTCTTTTAAAGATAATCAGCTTGTCTGCAACCTCTTTATCTTCACTTCGGTATAAAACCGGGATAGTGCCCCATCAGACGGGTGCTGTGAGGATGCTTCACAAGGTGAGAAGTGCTTGGCTCCACGAACCTAAGTGTTGTTGTTGGCAGAACAGAGCTGGCTCACAAGGCATTCCTGTCCCTGCCTGGAAACTGATCCTTAAACTTTGCTTATGGAACTACTTTTTTATAGTATCTGTAGGAACCAATTATTTAGCTGAAAAGTGGCCCATTATTATACTGCTTTAAATTTAAATTAGAGATTGTCCTAAAGAGCTGAATGGTCAAAATAGCCATTTCTGGTTTACTATTTAACCCACATGCAGACACACTATTATTCCAGAATACAGCACTTTATCCTGGCTCAAGTCAATACAGTTTAAAATTTGAGAAAAATAACAAAAATCACTTAATTATTCTGCATGTAGGGAGCTCATCTCCAGCCTTGAATGTGTAGTCTAGATTGAAATCCTCTGTGGGTAAATCTTTTGTAATTAGCATTCTGTAATTATTACATTGCCATGATGACTGAAGACATAAACTATCTTCTATCCCTGTGTTGCCATTTAGTGAAAAAATTGCATTTATGTCACAGACTTAAAAGTAAATGTGCCATTTGATGTTCAGGGAGCACCAAGTGCAGGCAGTCTCAAAAGTACAATTTACAGAGCAGATTCCAATCTCTCTATGGTATCTCTAATGAAGACCTCTCAATTGAAGTGGCTTTATAAGTAGCTGCTCTTCAGTTAAAGCTGAACTACTCTATAGTGAGAGATCTTCTAGTTTAGTGAAAGGAGAAAGTTATCCTCTGCTATAAAGACTGAGAAAGTGAGAAATTCAGGTATTTAATATAAATTAAGGACAATAAAACTTGTTTTCATGGGCTGGGAACAAACTCTTACCATTAATTCTACTTATAAATGTAATACCTATTGACTTGGATGCCATCTGGGATCTCTAGCTGTTAAAAGCTTAAGTATAAATTTGTGTTGAAAAATAAAATTCTTTCTCCTCTCCTTCTTGTGACAAAATAGTTTCTTTTATTAAATTCACCTGGGAGTGATTCTGAAATTACTTACCACTGGAGACATGTCCAGACTCGCTTGGGATTTCCTGAAAAGTCAGAAAGTATATTTCCATTTCTAGCTTCTGGGATGCAGTGTCAAGCTCCTAGTGAGCCTCCAAACCTGATACAGAGACCAGGACCTTATCACTTGCTCACAGCTCCCACTCCTATCCCAAGCCTAGGCACTGAGGAAGGACCCCCAAAATACCTCTAATGTGACAAGAATATCAATGAAATGTTAAAAATATTCCCATGCATTTGAATCCCATGATGAAAGAAGCAATGCTTTTAAACAAAAAGAGAGTCAATTCAGATGTAAGAAAAAAGCTTTTAGCAATGAAGGTGGTAAAACACCAGCACATATTGCCCAGAGAGGTGTTGGAAGGCTTCAAATTCAGCCTAGATATGCCTCTGAGCAACCTGACTTAGTTGAAGATGACCCTGAACATGGCAATGGAGGTGAGCGAGGACCTTTAAAGGTCCTTTCCAACCCAAATCATTCTTTAGACAGGCACCAGGGATCAGAGTCATCTCCATCTGACAGCCAGGCCAGCTCTCCTGCTGTGGGAGGAACACACAGCCAGCCCCAGCCCTGTGGACAGGAGAACAGGCACCTGTTTTCACTGGCCAGGGCTCAGTTCATCACGGTGCTCACCTACGCTCTCCAGCTTCAGAGACCACCAGGAATTCTGTCTGACCACTCACTGCTGTGTATCTGACCTCTTATCTGAACATACTTCCAAAATTGAAGTCCCCACAGTTGTACAGATTGCATGGATATAGGGATTTGTATCTCGTTCGTAGATATTAGATACATCTGAATTTCATATCTTACCAAGTTCTCCAAATTTTATCAGGGAAAATACTTAAAATGACATCATATGCCAGTAAACAGGTTTTTGTATTTTACTGCAAAGAGTTTGCTTGGTTATAGCAAAGCTGCAGTTTGGTTTTTGATCCAAAGTCCCAGGAATACTACATCTCTATGAAATAGATGTGATTTTGACCCCATATCTGGTGCTTTTTTGACAAATATCAGTTAATTATCATCCTCTTCAAATACACGCTATCACCTTGCTTAATCAACAACAATGGAAGAGAAATCAATCAAAGCCTACTCTTGCCTTGAAGCTGAATTCCCACCTATGGCAACATCATCAGAACAAAAGCAAGGAAAAGGCCATCTTAAGACATTTGCAGCAAAATAACCACGTGAACCAATTTTGCTTTGGAGCTGATGGTACATCAAAGCCCCCAGTCACTTACTTGTCCTCCAAGAGGCTTTGCCCTGTGATCAGATTTTTCCCAGATGGCGCATAGTCCCAGTTCTCCTCCACAATGCCGAGGTAGTAAGTCCTGGTCCTTGCTCCCACCAGTGCCCAGAGCCAGAGGAAGCCCAGGGCACGCAGGTGAGCACCGCGCTGCGCAGGACGCATTTGTGGCGCTGGCTGCAAGGATGGCACCTGGCACGGGCAGGCAGCAGCAGGATGCACCACAGGGAGCTCACCCCTCCCTCCCTCCCAGCTCTCAACAAGTTATAAATAAGGAAGGGACAGAGCAAAGCTCCTCCTTTCCAGCAGGTTAGGACTGGGATAGGTAGAGAGCCAGGGCAGGGAGAAGGTTGCTGTCATGGCAGGACCTTTGCCAATCTTTTGGTTAGTGAGTAAATTACTCGCTTACCTGTCCAGGCTAGAGCCAGCTGGTGGTTTTTAAAAGTTTGGATGCTTTTTAGTCCTCCTTTTTCCAGACTAGATTATATGGCATACTTGGGCAGAAGAGGGATTAGTGTTTTTGACATCCCTGTAAAGCCCTTTTTTAAAAAAATTATTTTGACTTCTATATCATGTCTGAGATTTCTAGAAATAGCATCTTGTCACAGTCATTGTTTTGGGTTTTTTTTAAAGACATAACACTAAGGTTTAATTCAGCATTATCAGAGAGGGCAAAAGAATTGGCCAGTACCTGCCAGCATTTTCTGATCTATTTATTAAGACTGCAATTGATTTAATTATATTCAGTTTTAGAGTGCCCAGAATCAGGTACCTTTTCACAAGCATCCCTGGAAATTAGAGCCCTTATAAAAGTCTTTCCATTTGGACACATAAGAATTGAGGCACACAAAGATCACCCTTTTATTAACCTTGGTAATTAGCATGCCCTCGTAGCTCTCTAGAAAAGCACTCCCTTGCTTTATAGCTTAACCTCTTCTAAGAGGATATCTGTGTTACCATCTTGGCAAAGCCCAGTGTAAAGGTATACTTGATTGCATAGAATATTTTAAACCACTAAGGAAACGTCCCAAAAATATCATCAAGGTGACAAGACATTTTGTAAAAATCATACTGTTGTGTTCCTAATTTTTAAGTGATTACAGGTATAATAAAAGGCACAGTTCTGGAACACAGCTCTTGAGACTCATTGCAAGTTTGAAAATTTGTGAAATTCCCCTTTCAGGTCCAGAACCATCTGACCTCTTCCTGTGGAAGCTAATGGTTATCCATGACTAGGGGTGCAGGAGGCTTCAGAAATGGATTTGGGAGTCACAGTCCACTGAGACTTAGCTCAGTGATGTGAATTATGTGGCAGACGGGTGAGGTTCACCCGCTGGCATGTGGCAATGATGGCTACATCTGTGGTCAGCTGTGCTGAGATCCCCTCTCCTCACTGGTGTGCAGGTGTCTCTGAAGTCACAGAGAATAAATCAAAAAACCAAGTGCTGTTCACAGCAGCCCAGCTCCAGACACCTGGACTTTGATAGGTCTCATCCAAATTAAGAGACAAGGCACACAGACACATGCAGTATCGTGCTGAAGAAGCTTTTGGTGGTTTCAGGCTATGCTTTCCATCTCTTTAGCTATTAGGACTGGAAGCCCAGTATATGTGGGTTAAGGATACAGTCAACAAACTGCAAATGGTCAGCTTGACAAAGGTAAAAAAAACGGAGTCCCTTGTCCCCCAAAATTCTCTCTGAAATATGCTGATATTCATTTTCTCATGTCAGTTAATGGAAGAACAAGGAGAAAGAGGAGAGGACAACACAGATGTTGTGCAACAGGACAGTACAGGTATTGTTCAGACATCCCGATCCTCAGAGGCAGCACCTGCACTCCTCCTGATATCCTTGGACACCTTGCTGATCTCTTCACCCTTCTGCTGCAAACCACACCCAGCCTCTTGTCTTCTCACGTCAATCTGCATCCTCTCTTCCAAAACACTGATACTTAAAAGCCTTCTTCCTTCTCCACTGCTTTATTGTGTCACTTCGTTGCGCTACTCAAACGATGATGACTAAAAGCATTGTGGTTCTAACAGGCGTAATTAGAAAGCAAAAGAGAACACAATGACAGTGGGACAGAGCTTTGCCAGCCTGTGGCACAGCCATGGAACATGCCCCTGGGAGGGACACACTGGCCAGCTGCTGGGCTACAAACCTGAGAAAAGGCCAAGGTGACACCTGGACGTTTACAGGATCCCACTGGCATCTTTTCGCAGGGCTTAGGAATACTTCCACCGCCCAGAGGAGCTCTCCTGAGCCAGGGGAGTTCCAAACTGCATCATCTGTCACTCAAGCACCTGCATTTACAAGAACTCCTGCCTGGTATGCAAATATTCCTTGTCATAATGTACCAAGCATTTGCATTCCAGTAGGAAATGTGTTTATTTATAGGGCACTGTGCACTTTGAATGAGATTGTGCAGGAGTTAAATCAGCCATTTGCATGCCATTAGAAATATTTAAGGACTGGGTTACAGGGCCAATTTAATCTAGACAGTGTTGTTATGACTTCCTGTCTGTGTGCTTTTCTTTAACTCAAGAATTCTGTTATGTTTAAATCTCTCTATATGTGGACTAATATAACACAAAGGCATCAAGCTAATAGGGAATAGGAAAGGGGAGTGTCCAATTCTGAGCTGGCATATGACTGCGTTATAGTCATTTAAATAATAATAGTGCTATGTCCTAGATTTTCTATTGCTTCTCATGTGCCTAGGATTGGGTCCTGTCTGCTTTCTTGTTAGAATAACTCTTTAAAATTCAAATATGAAGGTAATTTATTTGTCTATTACCGTAAAATTTACTTGTGTAACAGGAATAATGTGTAGACATTAAGCACCCTATATCAGCAATGTGTTGTAAGTCTGGTAAACGCCTCAGCTTGGCTTCAGCATTCAGTAGATCTGGCAACTTGTATACCCTTTGCATCCCCACATTAACACTTAATTACCTTGTCACATCATTAAACCCAGGCACATTTGCATTCCGGGCAGGTGCTGTGGGCGTGACTCAGAAAAAGATGAAAGAACAGCTGTTTCGCCTTCGCATCAGGAAAATTTCTGGGAAGCTCCCTTCCAGCAGTGAGCTCATGGGATTAAATTTGTCACTTTGTCCAGGATCCTTTCAGCAAAAGGGTTGGCTGCTGATTTTCTGTCCGTCTGAAGGCTAAAATTAAAGCATGGCTGGGTTTCAAAGTTTTGCAATGAGAAGCAATGTTCATAGGACTGAAGGGTGAACATCTTGAATACCAGAGCCCCGAAACATCACCAAGAGAGCTTTCTTTTCAAGTAAATCAGGAATTACTGCAAGAATTAGCTTAAGTAAATGCTCTAAGGCCCAGACTTGTGCCAACTAATGTTAATGATTAAACTAAAATACTTCAGTTGTGACAGCTGTAAGATCAATGAAGAGAGATGATGGATGTGCTGATCTTTGTCAGTTCCTTGAAATTTTATCATAGACAAGCATTTTTTTCAGCCCAGCTTTGATTCTCCACTGAACAGATGATGAGCTGATGTTCATGCAGATTGTCTACTCTGTGACTGTCTACTCTGTTTTCTCTGCTTCTTCTCGATAATAGCAGTTCCCATTCATAGCTGATCCTTCCTGGTGCCTCTGCTGTCTTGTTTTGTGTCTCCATTGCAATCCAGGCTGGGGAATTAATCTCTCTTTCCAGCATAAGATTACCCTCAGCTAGTATTGCCACCAGCCCTGGAGCTGTCCCAAGGTGACAAAGAGTGTCTGTGAAATATCTGGGAGTTGAACTGTCCTAAGTTTTGTGTCCTCTCCTTCATAAGCATGCTCATAAGGACTGCTCTCCAAACACAAACACATATTAAATACAAAGGCCTCTTTGTATAGCTCTTAAAACCAGTTTCTATTGCACTTGCTAATAATTTTCTGAGTTGCAGCAATAGTGAACAAAATATAAACCTCATGTCATCTTGAGAAATCACACAGGGTGCATGTGAATTACTTGAATCTTTTGAGTTCATACTGTTAGGTGGGAAATCTCAAAAGGCATTCAGAATTTCTGTTTGGAGTTCTGGATAGGACTTCGGTGAGAAAGGTTTCCTTGTCATTTCCCTGGAGCATTCCAAGTCTGAGTCCTGAAACTGTTGGAGACAGATGGACAAAGAAGCTGCTGGAACTCCAAGAATAACAAGGATCTACAATTAGAGAAGATACTAGAAATGCAGCTATATCCCATATTATATGTGACACTATGAACCTTACTCACGTCTGCCCAGAAGACTTTGAGGCAGGACGGAAACTGGAACCATCCCTCCAGATAGCCATGTCAGAGCCCGCACGGCTCCCTGGCGTTGCCTTCCAGCCATTTGGGCTCAGTCCATGCACCCAGCTCAGGGTCACAATTGGGCATTTACCACAGTGGCTGTCTGCAGATCAATAGTGCAGAATAATTGTTTCTGCACATCTCTGTGCAGACAGCCTGTTTGCTGAACAGCTACTTTGGTACATTACCTGTGGACAAGTCTTGTGGCAAGGTGTGAAATGGAAAAATGGGCCTCTATTGTATCAGAAGCAGCACACAGATCCTTTCTTTTCTGTCAAGGTTTTGAGCCAAACCCAGTGTCTCTCACAACCACTAGCAAAGTACAATAACACAGATTAATTCAGATTTCAGAGAAACCAATTATACATTTGTAAAAAACCCCTAAAGATATTTCAATTTGAAAAATGTAAAGGAATGTAATGATGAGAAGGCATTTAACTGTGTACTGAAAGGAACTGCAAGCTTGAAGAGATTACAATAAATTGCCAATAAGGCTGGGCAAGTAAAAATTGCTCATCCTTAAAAGCCATTAAAACAAAGCTAAAAAAAGTAAGTTTTATATCTCAATTAAGAGAAGCTTCTTGTGTGCGGTAACTCATGTAAATCTGCACTGTTCAAACAAGGTTAATACCTCGACAGAACTTCAAGGTACATTATGAGTTTCTATGGTGCTGCCTATTGTAGCACTTAGCGAACATGAAAGAGCTTAACATTACGTCAGCACTGTGGGACAGAACATGTTTATTAGCCCTATGATACAAACGAGGAAGTAGGAAGGGTACGCAATGTCCAGATGCTCACAAAGCAAGGCTGCCTGGATTTTTGACTCCCTGTCCAGAGCTGGGAGCAAGGCAACAGCCCTCCTGGCCCACAGGCTTCCCCCTGAGCATGGGGCAGGTGGAGATCAGAGTCCTGTTGGACTTCCAGTGTTTGTGGAAGTGATGCTGTGATTGGTTTCATGGTGAAACTCTCACACCTTTGCTGTCTGCCAGCAGGAGTGCCTGTGCAGAATCCACCTGAGCTCTCCCCCAGGGTGTCCAGCCTCCTCTAGTCACCCTGTGGGCATCATGAGATCCTCTTCCATCATGTCTCATGGCACTGACCTACTTATTCTCCCTTTTGTTTTCCTCCTATGAAATCATTGCCTCATTTTGTCTCTGGGTAAATAGGGGAGTTGTGGTTATAAACCCCAGTACTGGAAACCTAACTAGGACTATTTAAAGCAGGTAGCAGAAAGGAAGTATCAAGCACTGTGAGCAGAAAAGAAAGAATTGGTGTGATTGCATCTGCACAAGTGGCCTCCAAACTGTTACAAACTCAATTCTGCCAGGCAGCCCATCTCCAAGGGTGATATTAAGCTGCATACTCCCAGCAGGATTGTGACACTTTGCTTAGGGTCTGTTGGTTAACTGGGAGGGTGTCATGTGAAGTGGAGGAGCTGACAGGAGTTACCTGATGTCCAGACAATTTCTTCTGGCCAGTTTCTTGGCTGGAAAGGAGAAAATGTGGAAAATGTCACAACCTCGTGGAAACCTGGATGACGGCCCATAATGAAATAATGTGATTCATGGGACATGCTGCCAACACTATTAGTGTCTTTCATCTGAGTCTACAAAGTTTTGCAATAAGGAGCAGCCCTACTGTTCTTCAGTGACTCTACTTCCTATTTGAAGGAACCTATCTTACAGCCAGAGCACTATTCCTGGAATGGAAGCCTTTCAGGTCTGATATTAAAAAGGAAAATAATTTCTGCAGTGTTAGAAATTCCATAGTCTATGGAAAAAGCCTCTCTTGTCCACCAGCCCTGTTACCACTTTGAAGAGCTTGCTGTGGTCTTTCAAAATTTAATCTGCCTTTGTTTTATAATATCATGTCAGTACCAGATCTTACATAGTTGATACTGAGAATTTCTTCCTTTTTTCTGCTGAGTACAGTTCTGGGAGTTGCAGAACACTTTTTTTTTTTACAGAGATTTATTTAAGACTCTACAGTTGGGTCAGGACTCTAAGCATCTTTCTTTGCAAGGGCCTGGTAAGGCCACACTGTGTATATAAGGCTGCTCAAATTTGTCAGTTCTGGTACAGATTCCTCTCCAAAAGAGTTAAGAAGTGAAAGGCAGCGCGATGCAAACCTGGCTGCACCACCCCTGGATCCAAGCTGAAGGGTTTCTGTGCCAGGGGCCACTTACATTTCTGAAATCAGGACTAACTCAGAGCCACTCTGGCTTCAGCACCACGGTGTCAGCAGAACTTCCTTCCCAGGCCAGGTTAGTAGTTCAAATGGTAAACTTCACAAAGGACGTGCATCTTCCAGCTCCTGCAGGGCAGATCACACAGCTCCACAGTCTGTATGTTTTGGAAGTAAAAAGTGGACATCAAACCCCACCTTTGGACACCTCAAAAAGCAGCCTGAGCCTCCTAAGTGCTGAGCAAGCTCCCCCAATGGAGGAAACTTGGTTTCAGCTGACTAACTGTAAGCACTCAGTTAGCTTAGCTTCTCCTGCTGTGTGCTCATCTTAAAGTGGGGATGATTACATCTGACTCCCTCTCCAGGTATTTGGAAGCTAATTTAGTTAATGCTTGTCAAGCACTTTCAGGTCTTCAGATGAAAGGGGCCGCAGATAGGCAAAGCACTGCCATTACTATTAATTATTTCTATTGTGCAAGGAGACATGAAAGCAGCAAGAGTGATGATTACTCGCTTCCTTTACAAGTGTCAAGACACAGCGCAAATACACAGACGGGGATCCTCCCTGCCCTGCAGTGCTCCTAATCTCACCAGTCCGATCAGCCAGACAAAGAGCGGGGAAGGGAGCACAGCCAAAAAGCAGCGCATGCAGTGACTTACCGCACAGGGGCTGGGTTTTGCAACAGCTGCTTTTTACAAGTGTTCTCTTAGCCAAAAAAAGCACAATGTTACCGTTCTGAGGTATTTTAAAATCTCAAGTCAGCATCTCAAAAAAGGAAAAGTCTTACAAAAGGTAGTAAATGCAACTCTCCTTGTTCGCCCTCTAATTTTTGAACAAATCAAGCTTTGAAATTTTTCTTTGCAGACATGAGTACTGAAAGTATTTCATTAATAAAGAAGAAGTCAAAACTATCCACAAACAATTTGAAATATTTGGATAGGTAGGACAAATTCCTGGTGGTAACAGGTTGCTGTCAATCATTGCTCGGCAGGAAGGAAACGAGCATGGGCTTGGTGACAGCTCATCCCTCTTCCCTGCCATGTACCCAGTGAGTCTCACAAGGAGTTTTCATTCTCCCCAAAGTGCCAGGGGGATGGGTGTAAGGAGGAGCTTACATGCAGTGCTCCACAGTAATTTGTTCCTTTATCTAATGCCTGACTAGACAGCCAGACAGATACAGAAGTAAAAAACCCGGGTGGGTCCCAGAGAGATGCTGAGAATTCTCACACAAGACTGGCTGGCGCTGGTTCAGGGGAGGGAGAGGAGAACATGACCAAGGCCAGTGGCACAGTTGGAGTGGGATGCTCTGGGATGAGATGTGCCAATCTGAGCCATCACACCTTTCCTTCTGAGTGTGAAGGGCTGCAGGCAGATCCTGGGTCAGGGAGTACCAGGCTAGCCCAGGGGTCAGGCACCTGCATCCCTCACCTCCTTCAGGGTCTGTTTCAGCCCATCAGTGGAATGAAGTTGTAGCTGGACCTTCAATGTCCTAGGTAAATCCAGCAACTGCTGAACCTTCCTCTGACTGCTGTATGAATCCAAATTATATTCTTATTTGCTTTTACCCAAGTAAAAGCATGCAGTCCACTTAATAACCTTTGGACAACATCAGCTGAATTTTTTAAAATTTTAATTTGTCATGGGATGAGGATGCCTGATGGAAGACACTACCAGACATGTGCTTTAATTAAACTATTGAACTATTCTTAAAAGATTCCCAGCCTCTTTCAAAAAGCAATTCTTCCAAGGAAGAGGCAGCTGTATTTCTTGGAGATCATAGGGAAATGCCTCTTTATCTCATTCATCATCTCAAGGATATTAAAAATAGGTTTAAAATGCTGAACCAGCTGTCTTCCATATACTGCTTCTGCTTTCCAGGGCTGCATTTCATCCTTGGGCTCCTCCAAGCTCCCTGTAATGGCCATTGACATCGTGGGTCATTGTCCTTCTGTGCCATTGCAGGGGAACCACAAAGGCACGAAGCCCCAGCATAGCACAGGGCAAGATGTGCCCCCTGGAAGAGCCCCTCCAGGCTTTTATTTTGGCAATGTGTGTGGCTTCATCTTTCACCTAGCTCTTTTATGATCCTATCTCCACTCAGTACCTTCCCTCTTATCACTTCCTGGTGTTCTTGCCTTTCTCCCAGCTTCTGGAGTCTTGCCATCACTGCAGAGTTAATGCAGGTCTTGTCCTTAGCTCAGTTCAGGCCACACCTAATATAAAAAATGGATTACACCACCAAGGAATGACAAGAGCATGCTCCAGATGGTTTGATCATTTTTTTAAGTTTAGTTTTGGGATGTCTTCCTCATGCTGGCCTAGGCAGGGCTACCTGGAGCTGGCTACCCTGGACCATGCCCAGATGACTTTTGAATATTTCCAGGACTGGAGATAATGTATCTCCAAGGATGGAGACAGACAGTTCACCCCTTTTCAGAAAGGGCGTTTAATTTTGTCTGCCTGATTTTACACATTAATAAAATGCCTGCAGCCTACTTTCCTCAACATCCCCCAGCCTTGAATATGACTTTCAGTGGACATAGAAACAGTAAAGAATAAATAATTTGAAGATGAAGATTGCCTAATTTCTGGGGAAATCTCGGGTGTGTTTGTCTATGAAAGCAGAGAATGCCTTTCAGAAACCCATGCAGTGCTAAGAAACGCCTGAAAGCACTTCCCAGTTTGGGAAATGTTGACTTACAGTAATTTCACAATTATAAGCCGCACCTGACTATAAGCCGCACCTCCCAGTAGCTGGGCAGACTACGGGATTTGTCCATATATAAGCCGCACCTGAATATAAGCCGCACCTTTTCTTTTTTTTTTTTTTTTTAAGCGAGGATCCATGTGTAACAAAGTAACAAATTAGTAACAGAATCGCTGCCAGCTGGGTTTGGTGTCAGGTGCTCAAGTTGCAAACAGTTTTCATAGACCAGCGAAGCCTTTAAAGGCAGCCCCAGGCACCCTCCCGGCTGGCTCTCACTTCTGGGTTCGTATTTTGCTGGGATTTGTCCATAGGTAAGCCGCACCTGAATATAAGCCACACGGCTGGGGTAGGCTGGATTCTTCAGTGAAAAAGGTGTGGCTTATAATCGTGAAATTACTGTAATTGCTTCAGGCCTTTCTGCTACATATGTGGAGATTTTAAATACTACCTTGTCCCACAAGGGATGCAAACAACTAACAGCTTTGTAGTCAGCAAGTTTCTCCAACCAGCCAACAACAGCTGGAAAGAAACAAACCTCAGGATCTGGAAATTAGCTGTATTTCCAAAGGCTTATCCAATTTTCCACATATATTAATTTCTCTGAAATTAAAAGTAAGTCAAAGTAAGTAGTAAGTACTTTTATTAGCAAGCAGCAATTCTGGCTATAAACCTGCATGTTCAAAACATCACAACAGCACACACAGAGCTAGTATTGATTTTCCTTTCTTTTGTTTTCGCGCAAAACCAGATGGAGATGGTGAACGAGAGGACAGTGCCCTTTGGAATAACAAAACACTTAATGGTCACTTCTGACCTCCTCTTTGATTCTGGTGGGAGTCACTGCCCCAGGTACATCAGCCTTGCATGGAAATTTGTAACCTCTTTCAGGTTACCTGGTTAAGCTAAATCTCTCAGTCTGACCAAAACCAGCACTCTGGACTGCAGAAACCTTCCCTCCTGACAGTGTCAAACATCTACAAAAAGTACAATAAGCATTTTTGGACAAATCAGATATTTCTTCAGCATATTCCTAATATTTGTTCTTTATTACTGAAGACTTTGTAAGAAACCTAGAGCACTTCAGGGAAGAGAGAAAGGGAGGAGAAGGATCACCAGTAAGATTTCTCCTGTTTGCTCAGGTAAAGAAGGGCACTTTCCAGTCAATACTACTTTTAGCTCCTAATTCACCCTCTCCTTAAGCACTTTCTTGGGCAAACCCCAGTGTCAAAACATATGGATGAGAAATGCCTTTCAGCCAAAATCAGAAAGAAGTGTTGCATGAAACCAACAAAATGAAAGCGCAAACCTCTAATTATTTTAATATTGGATAGTGACAGTGTTGTTCTGTGTTGGGAGTACAAACAACCCTTGGCCACAGGTCACAAGTCCATTGCTCTTTTAGAAAACATTGGAGTTGGTACAGCGCTGTCCCTGGGCAAACCACTCAGGTAATTAAATGAAACAAGCTTTGTTATAAATCAGATGAACAAACACGCATGCAAGCAAGCAATGGATAATGCTTTGTTGGATGGGCAGAGCTCACTGGGTGTTGTCTCAGGACCATTCTCCTCATCCCAGAAGGTGCTTCTGCAGAGGGTTGGCTGTGCCACCCTGAGGTACCCTGGGATCACAGAGTAACTGATAATGATGGGGTTTATTCCCACTGTCTCTCAGTAGTGGTGCAAGTGTCCCTGGGGCAATGATATGCTGTGCTGCCACTGTAGGGGGAAATGTGTGCTTAGCAGGATGTCATCTCAGGAAGCTGAGAGAGTCTAAGTATGTAGGAAAAGGGATTATGCATAAAAGGTGAAATAAGAGGAAAGAAAGAAGGGAGGGAATGAAAAATGAGTAAAACAGAAAAGGAGGAAAGGTCCACCCACATCACTGTTGTTGCTGCAAAATGCATGTCCAGCATATCCTGTGTGTTGGGATCTGCAGTGGATGATGGTGCAATGCAGTGAATGCATTCCCAAAGAGTGCAGTGAGCCTATTTAAAAATTTCTCCACAATAACTTCCATTCCACCTCTTCAGACCTATAGGTATCCTTAATATAAAAGCCTTAACTTGGCCCACTCAACCATTGAAAGTACAGTAATTTCATGACTGTAAGGTGCATCCTTTTGACTAACATTTTGATCGAAACCCGGAAGTGTGCCTTATAGACCGGTGCACCTTATATATGGACAAAGTTCGGAAATTTGCCAACCCAGAAATGTGAGCCGCAGAGCCGAGGAGCCGTGGCAGCCGCGGAGCTGAGCCACCGAGCTATGGCAGCTGCAGAGCCGAGCCACCGAGCTGCGAGAGCCACGCCAGCCGGCACCGGGGGCAGGCGGGAGTGTCGGGCCTGGCACGGGGAGGGTGCCTGGGGCTGCGTTTAAAGGCTATGCCAATCCGTGAAAAATGTTTGCAAATTGAGCACCTGCCAGTCAACCCTGCGATCATGCGATTCTGTTACTAATTCGTTACTTTGTTGCGCGCGGATCCTCACTGCAAAAAAAAGGTGCACCTTATAGTCCGGTGCACCTTCTAAATGGACAAAGTACGGAAATTTGCCAACAACCTGGAAGTGTGCCTTATAATCCTGTGTGCCTTATAGTTGTGAAATTACTGTAGTTGTTTTCTGGCTGTCTCTGATCTTATTCATGAGCCTTTTTGTACTGAGCTGTTTATCGGCTTCCTCTCCAGCTTTGCTGTGCAATCAGCCCTTTGTGGCCTAGGTCATGCAGGTCTTGGATACTCCAGATATAGGAAAACCTGAATAACACTGATAGTGCCATTTACATCTTCCTATTTCTACCTTAACAGAGCATCTGCATGCTCCTAGATACAGGCAAGCAGGTTCAGCTGGGCACCTGCTGCAAGAGAAGCAGGGGCAGCTGGTGCTGCAAGCCAGGTTACCTGCAATGCCTAAGCACATGGACCTTCTCAGAGCCAGCTCATCTTGGAAAAAGCTTCTTAACAGCAGTTAAATTTCCTAATAGCAGGAAAATCAATCTCCCTTTCCCTCAGTTGAAGGGAACATTAGCAGTAGCAGTTGAGTAGAGTGTCACTGTGTACTCAGAAAAAAGCTGTGACTTCAGAGCAGACACTTAAGTTTTGTACGAGAATAGATGGGAACAGAGCTGCCTTGCTCCTTTTTCCACATGGTATCAACAGCAAAAAGGCCATTTTTCCTTAGTGCGCAGCAGCCACGCTCCAAATGGGGCAGATCAATTAACAGAGTAAGTGGGCAGTCAGATATGCCCTTCAAAAACCTGCATGGGGCCATAATTCTTCAGTATCTCACATTGCACCACTCAGGGAAATTGTGAGGCTGGACCTGTTTACATTCCTATCATGACGAACAAAATTTTTCATATATTGGCAGTTCTTCTCTCAGTTCCTGTGTACTACTGTAACTGGAAAATTAATCAAGAATTTGTGGCTAAAAGGGTAGAATTAAAAGGAGGATCAGAGCTGGTGTACAGAAAGTCAATATAATCAGGAGGCATTGATCAGTGGAACACAAAATGTTTTCATTGCCTTAAAAGTCAATATTACAGGGGAAAAATAGATGTACACGATTGCATACACTCAGCTTAGCCACTAAACACTTCACAGACAAAGCTCAGTGTTTTAAAGTGTTTTAGAGGTTGCTTGCTTTCATTTCTTTTGGGTGAGTCTGTCGCTTTAGAAAGCCAGGTAGGAGTCAGGATGCCTGGTGTTAATGTAGATTTTATGTTCTTCTTTTTGGCATTCTTCCTGTGCCTCGCAATGAGCAGTACTTAGCACAGAACTCATCAAAGACTGAATGTAGATGCTACAATAAAGAGCACAATCTAAAGATATTCTTGAACAAGTAAGAGAATAGAGTTTAATACAGCTTACTAGTATTTTATTTTTTCTGTAGTGACTAGTAAAAGTCACTAGTATTTGGTTAAGCCCCTGAGCACACAAGTGTTATACAAATGTAGATGAGAATACTGAACTGTCCCCAAATAGTTTAAAATCTACATTGTCAATAGATAAACTTTGGAAAGTGCAGAGAAGAAAATGAAAAAGGTCAGTAAAAGAATGTGTGATGCTGAGGACACTGTACAGGTGAGAAGCTACAGAGGTGAGGTTTGCACATCATCCTAGAGGAGTAGGAGCCAGGCAAAAACAGAGAAAAGCAGAATCAAAATGAAGGATGCTGAGCCCAGCTTAGGTTGTTGGGTATGTGAAAATGGGAAAGGTGGTGCCTACAGATATTATGGAGTTAAAGTCTACAAAAACTCCAAGCAACCAGGATATGAGATATAAGGGCAGGGTTTGTCTAATGCATCATTATGAAGTTCCCTCATTTGCCTATTAACTCTCTACGTAAGCTGGCTGGTCCCTCCAGTTGTTCCAGCTGTCAGTGCAAATTGCTGATGGTCTTCAAGTTGCTCCAAGTTAATTCTTTAACTGATTTAAATGTCACCAGATGTGGTGCCTTTGTCCTGTCTGAAGATTGTATGACATTTACTTTGTTCCTGTCCCTTGGGGTTGAAGCCCTACCACAAAAGATGGTTAAAGGCTGCTGCTGCTCATGTCAGTTGGCGCATTGGATTCAGAGTTAGTTCAGTTTTCCTCCTTTTTATCATCTTGGTCTTAATGAAGGTTCTTTGCCTGACATCCCTCTGAGATCACTAAAGATTTTCACTGACTGTGAGTCAGAATTATTTGATATTATTATTTATATTAAATATGCAACCAGGGACTGAATTCCTGGTGCTTTTGCAGTCACTCTGCCATGCTGGTAGTCCTCATGGATGCCATTCATCTGACAATAGATTCTGATATCTAGATCTGAACAAGTAGTGAGATTCTTTTACCATTAATGATTGACTGTATCCCTACATAAATTCCTAGAACAGATCTTGTGATTCTTTAGAACTTCCTTAGAAGTGTCTGTTTCTCTCATGAGAAATAAGACAGGTTGACATCTATTCCCAAAGTCCCATGAGATAAATTCCACCCTTCACAACCAATCTTTCCTACAGAGTTTAGAGGATGAAGGTGAGAGGTGAGGATGCAGATGCATGTCAGAGAAGGGATGTTCTCAGTTGAAGGGAGGGATCTGGGTACATTCCCAGCACAACTGGGGCCAAATCTGACCAACCAAGTAACATATATATTTCTATGTTTTAAAGTTTGGACATATTTTAACAGTTACTATTATCATCATATTTTCTACAAAAGAAACTCCCTTTCTCCTCAGTATGAATCTTCTCCCAGTTCAATTTAATGTCTTAATATTCTTCACTGTGTTTTACATTTCTTGGCCCATCCCTAGTGTCTCTTCTACCTTTTTTTTCTCCACCGCCAAAGCAAATTTTCAGTTTCCCTTCCATATTCCCACTCTCTCCTCCTTGGAATAGTGTGATTTTTTGTTTTCTTGCTCCTTCCCTTGGTCACATCTCTCTTTTCTCCCCAGCCTGTCTGTCCTCCTGTCTCCTTTTTCTCCAGTCTTACTGTGAGTCTTTTTCCCTTCCCATCTGCATTCTCCTCACCTAACTCTCCCAAGAGCATGCTTTGGAGTATGTACTGAATTTTAACAGTCATAGCCTGGTGTGCAGAAGATGACATCACACCAATGGCCAGGCTCTGCTGTGCCACCACTTTGTTCTCCAACCACATTTTCTGCCAGGTACTCATTGTTCCCCTGCCATCTCCTGCCTTTCCTTTTCTGCCAAACTCCACACACACAGTTGAAATGGTAACAGCTGTAAAAAGGTCTCTGTTGCTCTGCTCCACGTGTCCTGGGGGCTGAGGCATTGACCATTGGAACACTGCCTTAAAATAATCAATAACAGCGGCTGACACGCCAGCCTGGTGCTGGCCAACCAGGGATAACTCGGGGTATTTCCTCATTCTCAGAGAGAAACAGCTATTTGTTTAATAGAGGCCGTCACCCAAAAACCTCGCTGTGCCTCGCTCAGACGGCCACGCTCCAGGAGAGAGGAGCTGGAAAGCCTGAAGCCGGCTGAGGGGAACTCTAGAGGCTATCTTAGCCCTTTTTGGAAGGTAAGCAAAAGTATTTACATGCTTACTGTAGCATTAAAAAGCAAAACTTTCTGAAAACCTCACTAAAAATTAGAAGCTTGCATTAGCCACCTTGCTTAACGAAGCTGTAGAATGTGCTTTTGTTTGGTTAATTAATAAAGTGGTTTAAATGCTTCTGGCAAACCGGAGTGTTTTCCTAAGCTGTAATAACACATGCAGATCCTCTGATGTGCACAGATGGCAAGGCGGCACTGATTTTGGTGGTAGAGGTTCTCACTAGGTCTGGTGGTTGTTGTTTAGGTTAAGTTCTCCCTGCAGTTTGAAGTGGTATTGAGATAGGTCACAGAGAATGGGCTGGAACCCCCAGTTCTTCGGACAAAGCAGCGTCGCGTTGCTTTGTGCCGTACAAGAATTGGGCCCTCCAGCGATGTACGAAAGATGCAGAAGAGAATTTATAGCTCAACTACAAGACTTAGCTTTTGTACAAGGAGGTTAGGCTGTGCCTGTGCTTGTTTGCTTCTTTCTGGGGAGGGGAAGTAGGTGAGGTTGGGCAGACAAATGGAAAAGCTAAAGCTGGAATGAGATTGAGATGGAAAAGCAGGTAGGCAAGCGTCAGTGTAAAAAAATAACCTAGACATTGGTTATTTGAAAGACAGGTGAAATATCCAGTATTCTTTCCATTTTCCTCCATTCCCATTCCCCACTTCATCTTTCACTTGCACATTGTTGGTCTGTTTAGATTTTTATCTAAAAAGCCAGGGCTTTTTACAGATGCTTGCAAAATGCTTTGCCAAATTTTGAGCACTGTATAAACAGCAGGTAATGACCATAAACAAAGGAGTACCTCTGTTAAAAATGATGCCATCTAGAATAGTTTAATGCCAGTGAGCTTATTTTAAAGATGGATTATAAAGCTCAACATGACTGCAAAGTGCTCAGAAGAAAAGGCATATAAGCATATAAGCACAGTGCTCTTGTTGAACTCATAGCAGCAGAGAACAATGCAAATTTTTTGCTATAGAAATGCAAACTCAGAAGTCATTTGTGTCAGCAGAGAATGATGCAAATTTTTTGCTATAGAGTTGCAAACTCAGAAGTTGTCTGTGGCAGACACAGCTGCTTCACAGCAATAAATGGCACCCCATAAAGTTTTTCTGTTTTCCCTCTCAGCTGAAAAGGTCTGAGGACATCTCACCTGTTGTCTTACCTTATCTCTTCACTGTCTTCATTCTATTACCAAAGTCTGTTTTAGCCTGTCTTTGCCTTTCTCAAATGGCTTCGAGCTGCCTTTCACCTGGGCCTTTTTCTTGCTTGGGAACACAACCTTGACTGATTTTCATGTTCCCAGTCTGCTTAATACCTTCTCCACACCAGTCTTTGTCATAAAACTTTCTGGATTAGCCAATACACATGAGTAAATTGAGGGACATTTCACTACTGACTGCCACAGTTATTACAAAAAGTATTTGCACATAATAAGCAAAGGCATCTTCATGTACATCAAATGGTGTGTCCAGGTCCTTTTCCTTCTCTTGCATTTCCTAACTTACTCACAGACAAGCCTGTCATGAACTGACAGTTCTCTCTGAGGACAGAAATCCACAGCTTGATATTTTGTTTATGCACATTTTATATTTTTATGCATTTTAGAGACTTGAAATGAAGCTATGATAAAACATGATCAGTTTGTGCCATAAAATCGAAGGTAGTATGTAAGTTCAATAATTTCTGACCCAGTAGTCTGAAATTTCCAAACTGACATGGAGATATATCTGTGGATCCACTTTTGTACCAATCTGGCTTTTCTTTCTGGCTGTAGATCACAGCATGGGTGCAGTGTGAGCTGAGGTTGTAGACTTTGGTGAAGAGGGGTCTAATAACAGCCTACAAAAAACTGGGAAGTCACTGAGGTGATGGAGTGGTGTGAGAGGATATAATGAGGAGCAACAGCCCTGTTTACTTCTTTGGAGATTCAGATTGGACCTGAGAAAAGACATTTTCATCAAGACATTGGGTCAACCCTGCAACAGGTCACCCAGAGAGGCAGTGGTGGCTCCATCCTTGGGGGTTTTTAAAGCTGAGCTACACAAAGCCATGGCTGACACAGTGACCTAGTGTTCGTGGTAGTGTCCTGCTTTCAGCAGGAGGTCACACTGGACACCTGCAGAGATCTCTCTCAACCAGTGCTTCATTTATGTTGATTCTTTGATTTTTTTAAAAAAATAACCTGAATGCTATGAACTACTAAGCTACTGTATGCTATGACAGATCTCTGAAAATGAGATGGGATGGCTTTTTGAACTGGCCTTAGCAAATAGAAACAGAATTAGACAAGATTGCAGCTTTTCAGATATTTTAGGTGGGTGCCAAACCGGTCCATAATCCACACTCTTATCTACCCTTATGTGCAGAGTAAGCATGTCACAGTAAACAATAATAATTATTTCTCCAATTCTTGCCAAGGATGTATTTTTGACTGGAATAGAGGAAATGCAACTGGAAGGCACCCTGGAGAGATTTTCCTGCTTGTCCCAGTGCTCAGGCAGGTTTGAATATTCACATGGTATCATTGGTAGCTGTAGTGGGTCTAGTGCTGGCCAAATGCCAGCGCACCCACTAGAATTATTTGTTCATTTTCTGCTGTGATAAAAGGATTAGGAGGAGAGCAAAGTAGGCTCAAAACTTTAAAGGATATAAAGAAAATTTTATTAACAGAATTAAAAGAAAAAATAAGAAGAAAATCAGAATAAACCTTCAGAACACTTCTCCTCCCCCCACACCCTCTTTTCTTTCCCACTGACAATGTAAAGAGACAAAAACTGGGACTTTCAGTCAGCTTACCACCTTTAAAATAATCTTTCTTTGGTACACTTAGGGAGAGGAGTCTCTCTTGCCATGCTATGGTGACTTCCCCACAAGAAACAGTTATTTTGTGGCTTCAGTGTCACAGTACATTAGCATCCAGGAAAGGAAAATCTGTTCGCATTGTGTAAGTCCCTCCCATGACTTGAGCTTTCCCACAGCTACTTTCATGAGCCATGTCAACTTATTGGGGTACTATTTTAAGGATGAGCTGCTCTAGCATAAATATAGAAGTTCTCTTCATCCATCCCTGGGAGCAGAGGTTTTCTTCTTCTATTCCTGGGGCAAGGTTTCTCATCTCTCTCATCTCTCCCAGTTCAAATTTCTCTTTGGATCACAGATACTGCAACATCTGCTTATTTCAACACTGATGCTTCTGCTCACAGCTGTAGTTAGAGAGCTACATGCCTCTAATGCATTCCATGAATTACAGGGAAAAAACAAAGTTTGATATATCAAATATATATCTTCACCATAGCCTCAGCCCAAGACTAAGGCATCTCCTCAATCCCCTCCCATCTAGAATTTGACTCCTTCTTCAATGAGATCAATATCCCATGTTGTTTTCTTTACGTGTCTTTACCCTTTCCTTTTCCTGATTCGAGAGGGAATTGTTGTTTGTAGGTTCATTTGTCCTCAAGCTTTATCAATTGGAACAGTTTCTATAGAGTTCTGCAGCACTGAAAGGTTGATCTCATTCAGGTTCTGCATCAGAGAGATCAATCGCTCGCTGTGTGTCTCGCTGCTGGTTGTGTGGTCCCCGCCAACACCGTGTGAGCTGTGCCAGCTTCCCTCAGTGCTTTTCTTCATGCAGAGCATCAGAAACAAGAAAAGCTGCTGCCATTTTTGTCCTTCTCTCCGCAGCATGGCTGGCTAAAAGCAGCTAAACAAAGTTCATTGCAAGCCATGGTGAGACAGTCACGGCTGCACACCACTGTCCTGGTCATGCTGATTTTGGCCATGCAGTCCTGGCCACGTGGCCACCATGGCCACTCCTGGCTCCAGCTGCTCCTGGCCTCGGGGCTGCCCCCAGCGTTGACCATGCAGCCACTCCTGACAGTGGTTCCCACCATAGGGTTGCTCCTGATGCAGATATAGCCTCTGGCTGGCATGGCACCACTGGAAAAAGGACCAGTGGGCTCCCCTTGGGGCCAGAAATCTCAGCCGACCTGGCCACGTGGGTCTGGCCCTGCAAGGCACTTGTTTGAAGGCCGGAAGCCAAGAGAGCCTTTCCCTGGCTTTGTTAATTTTTAAATATGTTTTCCATAGAGGTGTGTTCTACTCTTTTAAATGGCTAAACCGGGTTTCAGTCTTCAAACCTAGCCAGCTGACTGGCTAGGAACCACTCCCCCAGCTGAAAACCACACATCATTAAACCACGACAGAAGCCATTTCCTGCTCCTCTAGACCTTCAGTGCAAGATATTTCAAATCTACTTCCCAAGACAGTGGTCCCAGAAAACCCAGTGCATCCACCCCTCCCTTCACTCAAGGCCTTAGTCCTGACTGCCAGCCGGGGTATCTGTTTTGTGGGGTCATGCTTTTGTTGTTGGTATTTCTAATGGACAGACAATTGTCCATAAACAACTAAAATGGAACTCTCTGGTAATTTCCTGCCAACACAGGTTTAGTCCTACAATTTAAAATAAATTCAATTAAACATGCCAGCTTTGAATAATTCAATTTTAAATAAATTCTCTGAAGGGAACAGGGTCTGTAGAACAGGATTACCTGTGTAAGTCGTACCTGGAACATTTCTTTCTACAAAATTGATTCTTCTTTCATTAAAGAGTAAAACTGCTGAAATCTGGTGCTCCCTGCATTGCAGTAACCCAAACCTCCCTGTATTTTTCCTGAGCAGAGAACTGCCATGTGCACAGGGAAGTGTTCGAAGTGCATTGGGATCACCCTCTTCCCACTGGCAGTATGTGCCATTGTCTCCAACATTCTCCTGTACTTCCCTAATGGACAAATACTGCAGCTCAGTGAGATTACTGATTTGGTCTGGTTTTTCCACGGCATTCTGGGAGCTGGGATACTGGTAAGAGATGACTGTTTCTTGTGAGTTTTGTTCTGTTTTCTTTTTAAATTTGGGGCCAAGAAAACCTCAGTTAAAAAAAAAAAGTCATAAAAATATGTTCTGCGTAAACAAGTGAACAGCTTAAATGAGAAGTTGGGAATGTAACTGAGAAATTGTGTTTAAGGAAAAAAAAGTGCCTAGTCAAAGAAATGCAAAACATTCCTGAAATAAATATCTGGACTCCAAATTAGGAAGAAGCAACAGGCCTGACTGCTCACTGTGGAGAGGGTTACACAAGTGCCCATCCTCCAAGAGCGAAAGCAAAAGTGAGGTCCTAAGCTCAGCTGGAGGTGTGGAGTTTTCTCTATTGTCTGCACCCCCACATTACTCCTCCAACTGATTTTATGTACACACAATTCACAAAAATACTAAGGGAAAAACTGAAACATGTTTCAGCAGGTGTTAGTTCGAGACCCAGCTAACACTTTACAAATGTGGAGTTGCAAATGGCTTAATAAGCTGAATGCCTTATGTTCCCACATTCCCACTCACCTTTTGGGTTGAATCTGGTTTGAATGAGCTCTTCTATAACTAGCTCTGCATTCCTGGTCTCAAAGTGATCTTTTATGTGAATATCCATGGCTAGAAGGGAACATGTTAGGGAATATTTGTTTTTCCAGTTCATCAGAAAGCCTGCTCCCTTTGTGCTCTTTCAATTATGTACCCAAATGCAGTTAAAAAGCTGAGCAAGTAACATGCATATGGCCAGTACTGGGCAGATGGCAAATTGGCACAGAGCTGGACAAAAATCAAAAGAATGTTTAAGAACAATTAACTTAGAAAAAAGTAAATCTCATTCACAGTCAGACTGTGATGCAGTTGCCACTGAAGTCAATGGAAAGCTGCATGGATCTGGTTCATACTCATAATTCCCAAAGCAGAAACATGGTATAAGATCATTCAATAAACTGTTGTCCACCAGCAGCTTGTCTGCTTCTTGTGGCTACCACTTGGGCCTATTACTCATGCTGAGCTTGAACACAAGCATGAGTTTGTAGAAGGAAGAAGTGGAACTACATGAGAGACCTTGTGGAAAATTCAGATCACTGCCAGCCCAGGAGTCATTGGCGTTCAATGAAAGGAAAGGCAGATGTGACAGCATCATCAGCTCATTGAAAACGTGTCTTCTTTTAAGGCTTCCACACAGACCTGCCTGTGGCCAGCACCACATACATCAAAAATGAGAACAGCTAGTCAGAGGAGAGGAAAAATTTGCATTGACCTTCAAAACACAGCATTAGGAGTAATTATTGATCCACAAACAATGCTGTTGAGCATACACATTTTCCAGAAAGCATGAGAAATGCCCACAGGTAAGGGGAAAGAAAGCATTATCATCAGCTCAATCTTCCAGGTGCTGGAAGCATGGGAAAATGAAGATTGGCTTCTTGGTGTCCTAAGAAGTTAAAACAAGGAACGTCCCATGACTAGAGTCTGGTCCATATCCTGACACTACAGTGAGGAAAGATGAAGCTGCAATACGTTCCCCCATGCACCTGGCTTCCTCCCAAACGAAACTGAGGCAAATCATGCCAGCAGGTTGCCTGATCTCAGAGAATCTCCCCAACAACTAGGACACAGCCTTCAGAGTCAAGACTGTGGGAGAAATTTTAGAACAGCCTGGCTTAGCTCTTTAAGCCAGTAAAGCCTGGGAACTCCATCTGTAGACTGATACATCGATCATCAGCACTCTTTGGCTGAGTAGCCAGCTCCACCCTTTCCTTCTCCTCTGCTGAATCTCTAATGGAAATCGTATGACATGAAAACATCTCAATTTCCTTATTTCAAATATTTGGGATGTAACGAGAGTAAAACTGGCTCTATGTGTCATAGTAACATCTTTCCTCATGGAAAGCCTGTGTGCAACACAAGGAAATGCCTGACTGAGCCATGGCTCACATGCAGCTCTTGTTTTACTGACAACAGCCAAACCCAGCAAATTCTCATTCCCATGTCAAAAGGCAGGTATTTATAATCAGGCACTGCATAAAAAGAAAGCTGCCAAGCAAACCTTTCATCCTGAGCCAGGCTAATAGATGGCACAAAAGTGCTTGCCACTTAGATGGAAACCTTGAAAGAAAAATGACAGCCCTGGAGGAAAAGGAGTGTTGGTTTGATGGGCAGAGGTATTAACTCTTCTTCTGAGTGCCAGATAGTTGAACACTGGGGCTGAGGCTGCATTGGGGACCATTTGTGATTATTTAAGAGCAGGCTTCTTTGCAGGAAGAGGAGCAACTTTTTAAACTCAGTGATCTATTTCTGCAGGATTCCAGATGTGGTCCAGCCACCAGTGTAGATGCTGAAGGTTACCTCTGGGATGTGCATAAAAGACAACAGAGAATAAATCCTTTGAAAAATATTTAGGAGCCTACAAATCTAAGCAAGTTTCATAACACTGTCCAATAGAGATACTCACACTACACACATAAATTCAATGGACTTTGCTCATCATGGTCATTCTGCTCTTCCTGCACTATTTGAGAAAAAAACTTGCCATCATCTAGTCAGGCCATTTTTACAGTTTTTACCTTGTTTGTTTGATTGATTGATTGACTGATTTGGGTTCTCTTTCTTTCATTAACTTTATGGTAAACATTTCCTACTTTCTTAAGTACTCCTTTACTTGTGCTGCTCTTTTAGATGCTTTAACCAGTGCTGGTGTGTAGAGACAAGGCAGTGGGAGTGTGCTGGCTGCATAGCCAGATCCACAATAGCTTTCTTGCCCTCTGGCTACCAAACTAAAGGCAACTTTTCCTAACTCCAGCATGTCTGTAAGGAAGCATTATATCCCAAGTCATAGATGGTTACTGGCTGCATTGTATTGGCCCAGCTCCACTTGAAAAGTACCACAGAGAAAGCTGACATGAACTGACTCCCATGTCATCTTGAAGGTTTTGCAGTTTATAAAAAACAAACAAACAAACAAACAAACAAACAAAAAACTTCCACAAACAAACAAAAAAACCCCACAAACAAACAAAAAAAACCCCAAAAAACCAAAAAAACACCAAACCAAAATCAGATCTGTATCAAGAAGCTCAAGGCTGATATCTTAGTTATAATCCAGAGCAGAATGCTCATGAGGTTTAAACTGACATAATTCTTAGTCCAGATATGTATCTTTTTTGGGCAGATATTCAATTTTCTCAAAACTGACAATTTTTTTCAAAACAAAAAACGCCCAGCAATATCATGCTGAACCTTTTTATACCCTGAAAGAAGCAGTATAGCTTCAGCAATCAGAATTGATATACCAGCAATTTGCCAGCAGCTCTAGTTGTAATCCCACATTTATTTCTGAGTGACTCTTCAGCAGCACCAACATCCAAGCAGCTGTAACTCTCAGAGAAGAATCAAAAAATGACTTATGTACCCCAGCAGAAGTGCTGCACTCCAATTCAGCCTGTGCTTTCCTTACAGGTTATTTTGCCAGCATTCATGATGCTGGGAGCAGGTGGAACAGGATGTTGCGCTAACAGATGTGGGGTAAGTGGATATTCATGTGTTGAAATGGCATGACAGAGTTTGTGCAATAGCTCTTTAAATGGCTGCTCAGCAGGTGGAAATGTGCAGTGACAAACCATCACACCACTGTCGGCAGCCATGTCAGGGAAATGCAGAAGAGGAGCTTGATCTGCAGCGTCCCTGGGCTGGGGCTGAGAGCTCAGTTAGCCAACGAGAATGTTGTGATGTTGCAGCTGCTGATACGAGCTGCTGGTGCTGGAGCACTTAGACACAATGCTGAGGGCAAAGGGGACTACATCATATAAAGTAAAACATGGCTCCGGCTTCCCTTGCTCAATGCAATCCTAAAGACTGAGACAGCTGCCTGTTTCTCCTGCTTCCACAGAGTCCTATTTCCTCCACCTTTCCATGACAATCTGATTTTCCACAGGTTCATCCCTGCTTTTCTCTGTAGGGATACACTGGTCCCCTACTTATAGGTCCATGCCAAAAGCATGTGCTGCTGCACCTGACACCGAGGAGCCAGCACTACATCCTGCAGTTCTGACCAGGAGCTCACTTGTGCCCAAATGTTATACATGTGAAATGTGAAAACACTATTTAGGCCCTCTGACATCTAGAGAAAGGCCAGAGATATTTTTTTTTCCCCTTGATTATTAAGAATATTAGAAAGCAACATGTTATCAATGCATCTCCATTCATCCTCAAGCCCTGGGCACAGACTTCTGCATGGCTATCATTATTGGCAAGAATAAACTGACTTGGAAATTTTTTGAGTCTGCATCTTTCCCAGAAGCAGCCTGGAGTGAGAGATTCCATGCATGTCTCTTCTGTACTCTTCAATTAACATTTACTCTGATCTGTGAGAAAACCTTTGCCTCTTTAAAACATTTTACTTAAATAAATTCATTATTCATAATAGCAAAATTCTTTATTAGGAAGTCAGCAAGCACATCCCAAGGGATATGCCATTACATTGATTCTACCTAATGTCACATGCACAGACAGGATGTTAACAACGGCCAAATAGGCTGGGCTGAGATTCTAGGCACCCTGCAAACAGTGCCTGAGCCAGCTGCTTTGCTTGCTTTTGAGTGAAGTAGAAAGCAGTGATGAAAGATGGCCATTGTAGTGGTTCCTACACTTATTGAATCTGGTAAGTCACAAGGGGAAACCCAGCTGAACTGAGCTGAGTTCACAGAACATCTCAGGTGTCTCTTCTTCATCCTTCACCCCAGCCCTAAATAACACAGAGCCAAACTTCCCGAGGCTGGCTGGGTTCACTCCCCAGCCCAACAACACAGCGGTAGCACAGCGTCATCCAGCAGCCCACATCCACAGACCCACCACAATCCTCCATTCTCCCCCTCCTCTTTCACTGTCTGAACCATTCCTAGCAGCAGTACATCAATGCCAGATACCCTGTCTGCATCCCAAGGTATCCCAGATACCCTTCCCATCACTGGTTGGTTACCTACAAGCTGTTCCTCCACTTCTTTATTTGTTCCTCCTCTTCTTTATTTGCTGATATGGAGGAATAAAGTAGATGTTAAGAAAGTAATTTGATTATGCACTGTGGTATTTTGCAGAATCAGGAGAATCACAGAATCATTAAGGTTGGGAAAAAAACTCCAAGTTTATCAAGTCCAACTGTCAAATGAATACCACCATGCCCACTAAACCATATCAGAAAGTGGCTGATGGCCAAGTGATGGAGCTACCCAAATCAAACTGGAAAATAGGCTCAGTGAGAACAGTCTATCTATGAAAATGCTGTCTTTTTGAACACATGCCCCTCTGGAGTCACACACTGTGTGAGGTGAAAAGGGTGAGTTCTACCCCCTATGTACTGTAACTCAAAGTAGGGAAGAGATGGGGACATGAACAAAGAGTGAGTGGCTGTGAATAGCACTAAAAACAGATTTACCCTGCACAGCTCCTGGCGAAGAGTGTTTTCCAAAAAGAGGTGAGTGTTACAGGGAGATCTGAAAACTGATGGTCTGCTTCCTCAAGGGAAGAAACCTCAGGCAAAATTGGCTTTGTGGAGAGGGGAAGAAAATGCACAGACATCCACAGCAGTGGTGCTCCTGACTATAAGGGCTGTGTATGCAAGGCAGGGTATGGTGTGAGGCTCTGGAGAGCAGAGGACTCCTGGGTTTGGTTCAAACATTCACCATATCAGCAACCTCCCAGAGTACCAGAGCCTCCTGGGAGGTAGATCTGGATGGCCCTGCTAAGGGGCCCCAAACTACTTCCACCTACTGGCAGAGAAACAGCCCTCATGGAACTGCCCAGGAGCCTCTGTATCCAAAGGCTAGTTTGGGCATCTTTCTGCTTTGGAGATCTTAGGTATAAAATGGTAACTTACACTAAATAGTCAGAAGTTCAGAATTCCTAATCATAGTGTAAAAAAAAAAAAAATTTAAAAAAATTGAACGTTATTACTGATCAGAATTGTTGTTCAATCAAAACATAACATTTTCCTTAGGGCAGGGACTGTTCTATTTTGCGCAATTTCTGTTTTAATAGTTTCAGGCTTCATCAAAGCCTTTATACACTGCCAAAGTGTCTTCAGCAGTAATAAAAATTACTATGTTTCTCATTCAGTTTGGTGAGCTTTCCTGTTCTTGATGATTACATGCTACATTAAGTTTTTTCGTTAATCAACTTTAAATTATTACTTACAAACACACATCAATGGCTTCTTGTCCTTGCACTATGGAGTAATGAATTTGGAAAGTACAGTAATTTCACGATTATAA
>VRYO01002772.1:12521009-12565700 GCA_009812075.1 Sialia sialis | reverse complement strand
TCAATGAAAAAGGTGCGGCTTATATTCGTGAAATTACTGTAATAGATTTAGAAAGCTTCAGTGTCTTGCAGCTTAACATGTACACATCTGAAATAATCCACTGCACTGATGTGATGAGGAAAAAGGCCCACCCAAAATGCAGCTTCTTTCATTCCACCAGCAAACATATACTCCAGTATTTCTAAGTCCTCCTTAAGAGTTACTAGTAGAACAAGAATAGCCATAGCAGCTTTCCAGACAAACAAACCTAAGCAAAGATATCCAGATAACCAGACAGAATAACAATTCCATCAAAAAAACCCCAAAAATTAAAAAAACCACTTCCAGACAAAGAAACAGAGAAGAAAGAAATGTGTGCGGAACAAGATCCAGGGTAATAAAGAGCAGCACAAGCTGGGACAGGAGGAACTTGGTAATTTCACCAAAGTATCTGATGCAAACATTCAAACACTGAATTCCAAGAGTCTTCATCGGTTCACCAGGGACAATTCAATTGTGTGAAGGATAAAGAAGGAAAGTCAGAAAAAATTATCAGCAAAACCTTTTCAGGAGTACAGAACAGGTCAACATCATGGTAAGCAATTTTCAACACACTCAAGCTTAGGCCTCCTGTTGCAATTAAGGACACAAATGGGGAAAGGAAATATTTCAATGAGAAGTACAACTAGGGAAAGTGCTGAAAGTTTTAGATGATGAAATGGTTAATAAAATTCTTGGATTTTCACAGATTATGAGGCAAGCCTCCAGAAAAGTCTCCAGATCAGTAGATAGAAGGGAGAAATGCCCCTGCATGTCTAGAAAATGCTGAGGAGAGCCAATCTAACAGCTGCAGCAACTTCAGACTCCTCTTTCAGTGACAAGTCTCTGTCTAGATGATCTTGTACACAGTAAGGGAAATAGTTGGGATGAGGCTATTCCTACAGTCAACAGATTCCAAATGAGACAATCATGTGACAGAGCACAGTCATCACAGATAGCACTGACAAGTACTACTAGTACTAACTGCTATCATAAAACATCATAATACCAAAAGATAATTTGACTTTTTCTTCATAATTATCTTTGGGATGCCGTGTACTGCTATGCTATACTAAAACAAATTGTTAACATAATTAAGATGCTTCAACCAAGAAGCAGAATGCACAGCTGAAGCAAATGAGAAAACAAGTGGGGAAAAGTGATTCAGAATAGGCAGGAGTTTTAAAGACAGTATCAGTCACTCACCTTCACCACAAGGCATGGTTGGTGATCTTATTGTGAGAGGTGGTGCATCAGCTACAACCCAGACACTTCCAGGACAATAGACTAAATTACCTACATTTTGCTGACAGTGGAGCTCTGCTAAGAGGCAATTCAGCCAACATGCAGATAAAGACTAAAGAAAGAGTATCCAGCTTTGCAAGAGAAGACTGAGTCGTTAATCAGTTGTGATTAAATAAATTCCATGAGAAATCACATCAATTTTTAACTCAAGGATTGCTTTACAGGCAAAACAACAGGCAAAGTTAGCCAGTTCACACACCAGCATCTTGCAAGGTGTTACAGAAAGCAGTCAGCTGGCAAGCTGGAAACTGCATTCACCAGCTTGAATATGTTCAGACAGTGAATAGTCTTTTCAAGACTTTGTCAAAAAACTCCAGCATGGATGGTGGATATTTGCATTTGACTCTGTAGTGCAGTGGTCTGTGGAGCAGCTGGGACTAGGAGAAGGTTTCTACCTGCCTTGTGGGCTGGTGGATTTCACCTGGTATTTGCTGGCAACAGGGAATTTTGAGTCTTGAGATATTTGGCTTCAAACCTGAGCCATGGATAAGAGTATTTTGTATGTGCTTCCTTGGTTATGCCACTGCCCTGAGTGTAAGGCAGGCCTGCTGCCTTCTCCCTGCTCCAGGTCTTCTCCTGGCTCTATCAGTCTGCTCAGAGTTTCTTCCCTCACTTGGCAGAGTTGTGAACAGCCACAAACAGTGATTCTTAACTAGACTGTGGAGAAGCCTGTCCCAGATGTACCACCAGTAGCATCCTCCTGAAATTTTTATTTCTGTAGACAAACAGCAACTGGACACATCTCATTCATTACTAGAAAAGGACCCCAGAATGGAGTAAAGGTAACATTTCTGTGGGAGTGGCTGATGTAAAACATGAGTGCATTACATACAGTTTTAAGTCACTGCTGGCTTGTTGCCACAGGCAGCACAATTACATTTCTCAACATGAGAAGTGGTAGTCACATGTCCTGATATTGCAAAATGAAGGAAAGCAGCAATAAGAAAGGCTCTTTTGCATTCCATCAATTAGCAAAAACACTTAATGCATCCTCGGTTGCTTTCATACCTGGTTCAGTACTTGCCCGCTTTTTTCTGTTGGTGCAAGGGTCAAGAAAGGTGAAGAGTTGGAAATGCCAAGGCACATGATACAGAACAGATCAATCCAGGACTGTCTTCATATTAGCTTTTCAAAGAAAACTCACCAGATTTTTCATAATTAATAGATTAATCATAAAACTCTGAATAAGTTCTTTAACATCCAGGACAGCTACAAAGTCAGAAAAAGTAAACTATTTTTTATTCCCACAAATTTAGTAGCAGTAGTACTTTCAGCATAAAGTAAGCAACCAGAAAGAGAATTCTTTTTTGTTCATCGTGAGCTTTCCATGCTACTCAAACCTCTGTGCACACAATGCTGAAGGTCTTTTCCCTTTCAGATGCTGCTGTCAATGATCCTGTCTGTGCTGGGATTTGCAGGAGGAGCATATTGTGTGGTCATCTCCTCACTGGGACTGATTGGGGGCCCTCTGTGTGACACAGGTGACGGAGAATACCTCTACCCTTTCAGGAATGACACTCTAGAGTGAGTATGGCTGACAAGCTCCTCCAGTTTTGCTTTCCCTGATCCCTCCCCTGTCTTTTTAAAATGAACTTAGATTTTTTTCCAAAATGAACTGTGTACACCCAGTATACACATAAACTCACACTTCTCTGAGTAGCATGTTCCAGCTGGTCATCTCTTTGACCAAGGAATCATCCTTGGACAAATTGCCTGAGTTTCATCTGCTGTGCTTGCCACAAGCCCCTTGTGCAATTTGCACCATGCTTTCAAAACACCTGTGAGCTGTGACTCCCACTGGAGTCAAAGGGAAATGTTTGCTTGCTGTGCCACTTAATCTGTTAAACTATCAAGAATTCAGCCAGCTCTACCTACTTCTCAAAAGCAAAGCAAAAATCTTCTTTAGAGTCAGCCTTGACAGCCATTCTCTTTAAACCAGAGCTAGAGATAATGAAAAGACTGAGCTATCACAGCAGGAATGGAGACACATTTTAAAACCATTACGGACCTTTCTCTTTAGTTATTAACGTAATTTTGCCGTACAAAAAAAAAGGAGATTCTTGTGCATGCAACAAAGTACAGATGTGGCTCTCCTCTCCAGTTATCAATTGCATCTCTGCAAAGGAAATTCTGGGGAGGATCACCAGCTTTGACCATAGTCCCCTTGTGACTTACCAGTTATAGCACTGTCTGAGACTCATTTTGTGCAATCAAGTTCAGAAAATAAAATGCCAGAAAACACAGAAAGCATTCTCAAGTTTTTACTTTCTAATACCTTGCCAATTATTTTCCTCTATCACAGAGACAATTATTTGTTTAACCAGACAACATGGAGTATTTGCAAACAACCTGAAAACATCATCCTTTGGAATATAGTCCTTTTCTCTATTCTCCTGGTCATCGGTGTGATTGAAGCTATTCTTTGTTTCATTCAAGTCATCAATGGACTCACTGGCTTCATATGTGGCACATGTATGAGGAGAAGAAAGGTTGGTATGCAGTAAAAGTGTGTTTTACCTTCTTTCCAGTTTTATTTTTCAGGCTCTAGTAATGGTACATGAGATAAGAGATCTGCACAGTCCCTGGACAAGCTCCTCTGGGCAGTTCAGATGTGTTTGCACACTCTCTTTCTATCTGTCAGGAATAGCCTGGTCTTCAGATACTGATACAGACCAGTATGACATATTGACATATTCATTGCATGGTTCTATTCCTATTTTAAAAGCCTTTTAAATAAAGTGTAGTGACCTTCCCCAGCATCTGTAAGTGAGAGACAGAAAATAGAGATGTTTTAAATGGGTCAAACATAGTAATATTGTTATTTCACAGAATGGAAGAAAACATATTCCGTATTTCATTTATCACTATTGCTTCCTTTTCATTGTTTATTTTCATTGTACAAGGTATTTGCAGTAAGTCAGATATCCCCTGGAATATTAACTAATCATCTTTCATTCATTGCCTTTCAGACAAATATTTCTGGAATGTGAATGACCTACAAGGAATGCCAAGACAAGCCCCGTACTGCCAATTCACATACAATAAGGATAGTGCACTGTACTGTTTTACTTAAAGGGGACAACAAGAAAACATGGTCAGGTGTTTCACAGGGCAAAATTATTTTTTTATAAAGAAATCAGGGTGGAAAAGGGCTAGGACATTTCAGTCTGAGACTCCACAATTTCATCTCTCTAAATACACCTGCTGATCCTCAGGTACTGGGTAAAACATTAATCTATCTGGCCCTTACTGCTGTACTTGTATATAAAGCATAACAGTCCTCAGATAAAAGATCATTTGCCCTCTCATGTATGTGGGATATGGAGCTGTTATTAATGTATACATTTACTAGCTGCATGAAGCAGGTGCTCTCTGGCTGATGTAAATAATGTCCTGTCCTCCCCAAATCCCGCCATGAGCTCACCCATCTGTTCCTATTAATATTCAAATGGGGCACTCACAGATTTGAATGAGGATGAGCAGAGAATATACGAGCAGTGTTTGAGACACTGAAGAACATGGTTTTCAGCTTCTTTCTGCCACCCTGGAGCCAGATCCCCTTGCCAAAGCCCAGTGCACTTCTAAATCAGTTCTTCAGGAGCATTTGGGAGTTGTGGCTGCCTTAGGGAAGCATTTGGATCAACACAAACAGTAGGGTTTGAAGCAAGAGTTTAAAATGTCTGGTTCAACAAAAGGGTGAAGGACCTCACCACCAGTTTTGTCTACATGAAACTGCCTAAGAATTTCACTAAGTTCCACACAGGTCTGTAGGGCTCTTCTAGAACAGAGCACACAAATCAAGGAATTAACTCATGATAGATAAACAAAGGTATATGTAGTAATTATGTGCAGCTTAGTAATAAATAGAAGATATAATCTGAAGGCAGCAAATTTCATCAGCTTTAGTTTTTTAGCAACAGTAATACCAACCAGGAACTGCATAATTCCCCATCATCACTCAAGAGCTAGCTCTTGGACTTGAGCTAATGTCTGTGACTGGAAAATTTCAGAAAACTCATCATTTCAGTGATTTCCTCAAAAGTTAATTCTTGGACATGAACTGTCTTTTCTCTGTCAGCCAAATTGTGAAATAATCTTTACTCATCCTGAATGTACATAGGCAGCTATGAAAACCTGAATAAATTTAAAGCACTTGGAGCCTATTTTTCCTGATTTATATTTTTCTCAAAGTTGTTCGTATTTCTGCACTGTAGCATTGAAGCAAGCTCTTTATTGCAGACATGAGTGGGGCTGCTTGTGCTATGCAACAGGCAAAACACTTTATAT
The DNA here is from genome assembly GCA_009812075.1 of Sialia sialis. Taxonomy (NCBI): domain Eukaryota; kingdom Metazoa; phylum Chordata; class Aves; order Passeriformes; family Turdidae; genus Sialia; species Sialia sialis. Next base: position 12,560,090 of record VRYO01002772.1, on the reverse strand, counting down.
AAAATGGAAAAGAAAATGTCAGTTGCCTAGATGAGGGGCATATGCACCTTGGAGCATAGTTTCACCCCTAGAAGCAGGGAATTGAACCTATAAAACTTAAATGTCAGTCTGTAAAGAAGAAAGGGTAAGACTTGAAGTTTGAATCCATCACTAGCTGCATCCAAACCTGCCAGGTGGTTTAAAACACTCATGTTCATTGCCAGCAGTGAAACATGGACAGTGCAACCACATACAACAGACAACAAACCAGGAAAAGAGTTAAAGGGGAAATAAGGATATTCACATGTAGTCAGGTGGAGAGAGACTCCTTCATCAGCACAGGGGCTCTATGAATTCTTCACAGTCCCTAAATACCCACCCTTCCTCATCCCTTAGTTTTGACTCCCTGACTCTCACCTCTGGGATAAAGCCTACCTTGGCTGTGCTAGCACTAGGAGAGGAAGAGATACCCACTGGCACACCTCCAGCACAGAAAAATAAGTGCACTGTGTTGCTGCCATCTGCTTGTTCCAGGCTGGCCTGCCCTGGGGATGACTGTGCTCCTGGGAACATCCTCTGTCCTGCCAACTGTGTGATCACTGGCCTCACTGATATATGTAAATATTAAATATTGCTATTCTAAACTTATGTTCTGGTTTGATTTATGTGGTCTAAAGGACTAGTGAGTTCAAACTACCTCCAATAGGAAGATAAACAGAATAACAGAGAAAGCAGAGTGAAATTGTCTAACTTGAATCACCATGAAGAAGTCTCTTCTAGGGTAGGCATCAAGATACAAAGGTCATGGGGAGAGGCAACCTTCCCCCTGCCCACACTGAAAAAGATGCCTAAGGCAAGTGGGAGGCATTGCCTTTCAGAGCAAGGTTCAGTTGTCCACCATGGACAGGATCATCTAGTGTCGCTTGAAGTGCAGCAAAGAGCCCACTCACAGATGTCCAGAAATCCAAGAGTCTCATCTGGAGCTAACAACATGAAGGTGTGGATGACCAAAGCAAAAACCTGTCTCTTACAAACACAAGGATGCTGAAAATTCATTTAGTGAAAATACATAAAGACGACTAAAATGAGATGAAATTATGTCAGTTCATGCTTTTTTGGATCCCCCAAATCATCTTTTACATGAGTCAAAGACCAGAGCCTTCCCCAAGAGCCAGCCAGCACATTGCTACAGGGGCAGCTCCTCATGCTGAGCAATGCAGGGAGACCTGCAAACCCAGGCTCTTCTGGTGGGCAGGTCTTCAAAAGAAAATGTCTACACGATACTAAATATAATAAAATCTTTGATTTGAACTGAAAGTTGGCTTGACTGAAGATATCGTGCTTCAGAATTAGGATTACTACAGATTTTAAGTTACTGGTTTGGGGTTTTTTCCAAAATGGAAAGAATTGTTTCAAGGAAATCTCCTAGCAAAGGAAAAGAGCAATTTTGTCCTTAAAATGTTTTTTTTTGGTATTGTATACATTAAGAACTTAGTAAAACTAAGGAACTAATTCTTCTATATCTAACTTTTCTCTGTATTCATCTATTCATCTATCCATCCATCCATCCATCCATCCATCCATCCATCCATCCATCTTTCTGTATCTATCAACTTCAAGTAATTAATAGTCAAAAACTACCCAGGCATAAAGACAAAAATATTTGTGTAGTTTTGATATTAATTCACTGTGCAATCACACTACATAGGTTGTGATTTAAGGACTTAAATATGTTGAGTTTGCATGAAATTATCCCTCTCTGTCCTGTATTTGAAACTCATGCAGGAGATCAGCCACTTGCTTTTAGGACTAACTTGGGATAGGAATAAACTTTAGACCAAGGACATAGTCTGAAAAATGTAAATTTTTGGAGACAACAGCCCCATGTTTCAGCTGCCAGGATCAAGGACACAATCCAGATACCGGGCTGGACACCACACACTAGTTCATACTCTCTCATTTCAAGTGGAACTGTCAGTTCATTTTGATGCAAATGGCTTAGATGCCTCAGGCCCTGGCACTCCACGTTCTCAGGTTTTTTTGGCTTGCAGAGCAAAGTGAACCAGTGAGAGGTTTATTTGCAGACTTCAGAGTGCCATGGCCTCTGCTCTCCTATCCTAATCCAAGTCCTGTGCCTCTGCTCCCAGCTGAACCCTTCTGTGCAGCCAAACTTTAAAAAAATCCCTAAGGGAATTAAAAAAACCCAAATCTTTCCAGTCTTTCAGACTGCTTTATTTCATCTCCTACAGCTCTTTGGGCTTGTCCCTTTCCAGGAATGACAGCCATCCTTCAGAAATGTCCTTTCCTGACCTGGAAGCACATCTTTTGTCCTAAGCCCATGGGCCACAGAGAAAACCCATCAGCAGAAACGTAGCACATTTAACCCAGAAAGGCAGAGCAAAGGTGTGGTTTTAGGCACAGAGACCACTGCTTTGTCCATCTTTATTTCTTCCTGTCAGGCCAGCTTCAAAGCTGGGTAGCTCACTACTGCGCTTGCCCATACAAGGCTGTAAGTGCTCACTGCAGTGCAGATCATTTCTACAACACACAGGAAGCTTTGCTGGTATACAGCACTCTTCACTTTCTCTGCTCTTATCCACAACTCATGTCAGGGCCTGTTCCATCAAGGTCAGCTAATAAGGTGTAAGAGTTAAGAGGTCAGCTGAGCATCAGAGAGTCACAGAATGGTTTGAGTTAGAAGGGACCTTACAATCCAGACACACTTCCAGTAGATCAGGTTGCTCAGAGCCCTGTCCAGCACAGCCCTGAGCACTTCCAGGGATGGGGTATCCACAACTCCTCTAGGCAACCCTTGCCAGTGCCTCAGCACCCTCAAAGTAAAGAATATCTTTGTGATATCTAATCTAAACCTACCTCCTTTCAGTTTAAAGTCATTACTCCTTGTCCTGTCACTACATGCCCTTGTAAAAATTGGCTCTTCAGCTTTCTTGTATTCCATTCAGGTACTGGAAAGAAATTGTATCCCCTAAGCTCACAACCATTGGAGTTGCGCTAGAATATCTTGGATGCTATTCCAGGAGGGCAAGCTATCTCCAACAGGGACTGTATCCTCTGCTTGGCCAAGTGGACATCTCAGAGGTTTTGTAGCATCTCAGGTGACACCAGCCATCTCTATGTGGGCATTCAAACCAAGCTCTGAAACATCCACTGGGTACAGTGACACTGTTCTTAGGAGTAACCCTGAGTTCATCAGTCTGAGACCTGTCTTCACGCTGTCCTCCCTAAGATTTCTTCCCCAGGAGTTTGAAGTGAGAAGCACAGCAGCTGACACCCAAAGCTGCAGCCCCCATCATGAGCAGGGAGTAAAGCCCACCTCAAAAATCTCTTAATTTGTGAGATTTCTTTTTTTCTTTCCCCTTAAAATAGATGCATTAGCTGAGACTTATTTAATGGCGAAAGAGTACAATAACAGATTCAGTGAGGAGCTGATCTTCTTGGTATAAGCTTGTATTTTTACAATCCTTCTCCCTTGCACTGTATTCCAGCAAAACCACTCCAGATTCAGATGAATTACCTTACACATCCTCCTTCTCTAAGTCTCCTTCATCCCATCATCTAATGTTTTTCACTTTCGTTGTGTCCTACCACATCTTCCCTCCACCCCTCTGGGTCTTTAAATCAAGTTTCAGTGGAGAATTTTATGTCTGACAATTTTTGGGGTTTTTTCCCAAGAGATGAAAAAAAGCAGGGTCAGTCCAGACACTCTCTGCAGATAAGAAAGGACAAATTCAAATCTTGCTTTGGACATGTTGCATTTAGTCGACCCTCATGTGAAGGGTGCAAGATCAGGGGTGTCCTCCCAGGAGTGTCTGATTGCAGAGCAGGCTGAGACCCTCAGCCACATGCACCTTCAACCTATTCCTGTTCCTGCCTGCAAAATATGCTGCAAAATGTTTGTAGAAAAAAACCTTAGTATGTGTATGCTCTTTTAAAAGTATGTGGAAGACCCATCTTGTGCAAGGAAGGCAAACCAGAGAAACCAATGGCTCCACTGCCACTGGCAATGGAGCTGCAGTTTCTATGACCACGTAGCAGGTTCATTTAAGGTGGAAAGGAGTGTTTCTAATTACCACCCCCAAAAATGTGCCTTTAAAATGCACATTGTCCCTTTTTTGTACTTAAAATAATTTTGTACTTAAAATAATAATTGCATTTAAAAAAATTTTACAAGTCATTACTCAGTGAAAATAGCATATGATTATAAATTTAAAGGAATATTTATCCTAAGGTGAACAAAGGGTATGAACAAAGGTATCCAGGAAAGCCATACATGTACCCTAAAATAGGCAGATTTTACATACAGTTGGTTATAAAGAGCCATAAGTGGACAGATGGTAAAGATTGACAGAGCACCTGAAAAGACATCAGTGTGGCAACTCTACAATAAATGCACAATAAATGTAACCAGCTTAATTCCGTAATACACAGATGAGATTTTCTCACAGAATTATTTCTGTTTACAGAGAGCTTCACAAAGTTTAAAAGTCTGTATCACTCCTACAGTTTCACTGAAGAGTCCAACACCATCTCGCTTTCCTACCACTTTCCAATGATTGTTTTGAGTATCATCATGTAGCTACTTTCATTGGTCAATGGTAAATATTTCTTTACTTTTTCTGAGGTTTATTTTGATCATTGCTGAGAGTTTAGTTTAGTCAACTTTAAACAAATTCTTAGCCCTATCTTCTGCTATAGCCTTGTGCCTAGAACCCAGAGAAATATGGATTATCTTCATACCATTTCACATAGACAAAACATAACATTTTCCTTACTTTAAGCCAATCTGGTAATTCCTCTCACATCAGTGTTCCATTATGCATATCTACACTAATTCCTATGCTCTTAATCTTTGCTCCTCACAAAAATAAGATTGGATATCTACTGGAGAAGGGGGAAGGCTGCAAAATTGCCAGTGTTTTTCCAAAGACTGAGACTTTGCATCCAGCTCTCCAGACCTCTGGGCTTATTGCTCTGTTTCATACTGCTTCTTTTGTTGCAAAGTCCAGGAAATACTCAGCAGTTTCTTTACAAGGCACTACTATTTCCACTGACTTTTTCTGATTGTGTACTCGATCAAAGAACATTATCATCACACCATTATTCCTCTCTATAACCTAAATTAAGCAACAGAAAATGGCTCTAAATATACCAGGCTTAGTATCTCTGACTCTATTTTTTACATTAACTTTAGCCACTGGAATTTGGGCTTCTTGGAAAAGCAGAAAGGATCAGCAGAACAGGAACCCAACAGAGATGGCCATGGTTGGAGGCAGGAATATAAATGTTTTCCTTGGATTGTTTACCGCAACAGGTAAGTTTTCTTAAAAGACTTAAAAATTCTTCTTAGATCTGGGTGACTTTTATTTCAAAGGAAATGAACTCCTTTAATGTCAGGGTAGATTTTGCCTAAGTGTGACTTTAAAGGAGTATGGTTTCATGAATCATTTTGGGATGGATTCTTACAAACCCCTTTACACTGAGCAGAACCTAATGTTTATGTAGATTCTCTTAAATTAAAGAGATTCATTTAAGAGTTTAGTTAAGAGTTAAGAGTTTAATTTAATTTGACAAAAGAATACAACACTTTTCATTAAGGAGGACTGTGGTCTTAATTGTGAACTAGTTTCTGTTATCCAACATAATAGAAGAATTTTACTCATAGAGAAGTCCAGTTCTTTGTAAAATAAATTGTCACTCATAGTCAGCATGGGTCCCTATCTTAAAGAGAGAGCTTCCCTCAACTTCCCTTTTCTCTCCTTGCTGCCTGGCATAATGTGAAATTTATTTCCCTGACCTGTTTTTTGTAAAGGCATACCCCAGTGACATTGGCTAAGATCCTTAAATAGTTGTTGTAGGTTCGTTATCTGACTGCATTGCCTGTTTGCATTTGTTTTCCCTAATGTCTATTTTCTTAGACCCTGTAAGTGATGCTCTTGAGGGAGGGCAATTCTATTTCCTCTAGCAAAAGTCTGCCTCTGAGAAAAAAATGTAGTTAAAAATTACTATATTCAAATTGCCTCTAAATGTTTAAACATTTAGCTTTTCCATGTACACACAGATATCCATTCTTGAAGTTGGAAAATTATTTAGAGTGAGATTCTAATTCTATTACCTATAGCCAGCAGCACATCTCTGTATGGCAGAAAACTTTACAAAGAAAATCGAGGTATGATTAAATATTTGTATGAGAAAAATGTTTACAAGCTCTCAGGGTGTTCTGCAGGGCTAGTTGAGAATATGTCTCTCAATTCTGACCTTTTTATCTTCCATGATTACAGCCACCTGGGTTGGAGGAGCATATATCAACAGCACAGCTGAAATCGTCTACCTGCCTTCAAAAGGATTACTGTGGGTCCAGGCACCTGTGGGATTTGCCTTGTCCCTTGTTATTGGTAAATAATTCATGTAATTAGGACACATAAGCTTTAAAAGCATACCATGGAAGTATATTAAGATATGTAAAAGAATATAGGGTTCATTTTAAATGTGATTTTGTTTTTTCAGTCTCCCATATATCAAGAATAAACACTTATAATGCTATCCTGTGAACTGAAACAGAAGTTGGGGTATATTGGAGCTAGTGTATAGTTTTAGCTTCTTGTAGTAATTTATAGGACAAAAATCTTATCTGAGGATTTAGAAGAATGTGCATATTGCTTTTTTCACATGGTCTATAATTTACAGACTATTGAGAGTATTGGTATCTAATTTTTTTCTTGGAATTTCTGTGTGATGAAATAGTAGTATCTTAATTTTTCCACTAAAATGCATTCTTCTGAGTAGTCTCATCTCAGGATGAATGTGTTGTACATCCAGCTTATGCCACTTTATAGCTGGTCACTTTTTTGTTAAAACTAAGCTGAGTGTGCAGTGTTCTATACCTGACTTGCCATTTCTAACTCTGAGAATTACTGGACTTATGCTGAGGTTCAGCTCTCTTGCCAAGACCAGAGTTGCTTTCAGGCCACATTGTTATACCATACCTCTCTAGGGACACAGGATGATGAAAGCAAGGAGACCTGTGCAGACCTTACACAGGAATTTCTAAAAGAGCAATAACCTTTATTTTCAAGTCAAAGAAAAGAGTCCAACTGACGTGAATATGAATCAGGCTTGGAAATATATTGCCAGCACTGCTTATGTGCGTAATTCTTACTAATGAAGCTGAGGAGTGCAGGTCGGATCCTGCAATCTTTGCTCAGGTCAGTAGTGCCCAGACAAGCAGTCCTGTTGGCTTCAGGGTTAGACACAATACGTACTCTTTGCTTTTAATGAGATGGTTGCACATCTGAGGTCCAATATTTAGATGAAGGTGGGTGGGACTCAATGTGCAGATTAAAACAACATAGTTCTGGGAAGAGACAATGAAGCCACCAAAATGAAAAATGTAATCAGAAAAGCACCATATATCAACAGGCTGTATCACATGACCAAGGCCAAAACTTTCCCTCCTTTTTAGCCATATATGAGTCTTCAATGCCTCACTCTGTCTACTGACATCTTCCACAGGGTGCTTTTAAGAAAACTTTATGTCTCAGATTGGTAGTTCTTTGAGGATGCAGGGGATATTATTATGGGTATCCACTGAGTTAAGTTCCTGTTATAATCAGGCAGGTAGTTTGTGCCACTTGGGGGGCCACAGGGGGTCCTCTCTGGCCTCCAGTAGCCACTCCAGAAAGGTCACATATATCACCAATAAGCAGGTATCCTTTATAAAATGGGACCTCTCAGATGGATGAAGCCCCACTTTTAGCAAATGAATGTAAACCCTGGTGTCTGGTTGGCTGCATCATTCTCCAGGGTCCTTTATGTACCAATTCCACATTCACTAGGTGGGTCTGATATGCATATACCATATTACTTTAATCTCTTTTTTTTCTGGAACAGAAAACATGCAAAATTCTACCAAAATGTCATTGCTTTCTGGTAGGTGGTTTCTTCTTTGTAAATCCAATGAGGTCAAAGAATTACGTGACTGTGATGGACCCCCTTCAAGAAACTTACGGGAACATGATGGGAACCTTACTCTTCATTCCACCACTGCTAGGAGAGGTGTTCTGGTTTGCAGCTATCCTGGCATCCCTGGGTAAATCCTTTCCTGTTATATTTGTTAAAGGTCATGTGAACTGACAGAGTGTGACACACATTTGGGAGTTGTGGGAAGCTGTGCTTCCTCTCTCCTTTTGTGAGAGGAACAAGCACTTCTCATTTCTAGAAAACGTGCTCTAAAGTTTAAAACGAATAGTGCTATATATTCATTATATTATAACGGAGTACTCTTCCAATGTGAGTTTGTACCTTCCTCTTGCCTGTAGGAGAGCAGATGTAAAAAGGCGAAGTGCTTTGGCAATGGCCATGCAGCAAGGTGAAGCAGTAAGAGCAGGAAGGAGCAGGAACTGTGCATGCTCTCTGTAGACTGCATTTTTCATACAGTATGTTGTACTGGCACCAGGGTAATAACATATCCTTGTTCATTCTGTATTCTGCACATACGAAGCCTATCTTAAAATACTTGCTGTCCTTGTCTGCAGGAGCAACAATGAGAGTCATCTTGGATATTGGAGGCGCTTTGGCTATCACCATCTCAGCATGCACTGTCATATTGTACACTCTGCTGGGAGGCCTCTACTCTGTTGCCTACACCGATGTCATCCAGATGGTTTTCATTACCCTCAGCCTGGCAAGTCCCGTGCATTTCTTTGGTACCAGTTTTCTAACTAAAGGGAAAACTCCTGTTCTTCTTTTCAGCACATCTCAGACCAAATATGACTTCCTTGACCTACAGTTCCCCTTTAGGAGAGCAGGTTTCCTGAAAAGTGTTGCAGTCTTTATAAGTCTTTGTAGCTTATGCATTTCAGACAGTGCTCACACAAGCCACTGGCCTTGCTGGGTGAGCACTAAAAGGTCTGCACAAAAGTGAATTTTGCAGAACCTGTCTAGAACCATATTGAATGGAGAGAGATCTGTCTACAGAAAGTACCAATTAACCTGAATCACAGACTCATGCTCTTGATGATGCCATGAACCAGAAACATGTAGATTTAGAGTAAGGAAAGGGGAGAAAGGAGGATTCTAAGTTTAGGCTTAATCTTATGTAACTCTGTGTTCTACATCTACCTTAACTTAAATCTCCAAGAACAAAGACACTGGGAAAATGGTTAACAACTTCAATTTCTATCCTAGTGGATCTGTATCCCCTTTGCCTTGGTGAATTCTGCAACGAAAAGTATTTATTACACTGCAACCCATCAATCTCACCAAGACCCTTGGATTGGGAAGATAGAAAAAGAGTATCTTGGAAGGTGGCTGGATGACTTCTTCTACTTGGTATGGAGTATTTATTGGACAAGTGGTTGGGAGGAGGAATTCTGCAGGGACTTTCTGTCTGGAAAGCTTGTGATTTCTACCAGCCCGGAGCCCTACATTTCAAGGCAAGCTGACACAGGCTAGAGGTGTAAAACTGCCTCTCAGCAGCACCTGCAGCCACCTAAATGGACTGGGGAGACCCAGGGCTCAGCTGTGGGATGAAAAGAAGTAGTAGGGACACTCCATCCTTTACCCACATGGAGGAACATACCTCTTGGGTAAAAACCATCCAGGCAACCAGTTCCTCTCCTGGCACCAAATGAGCAATTTCCTACCTTTTGAGACGCTGGTCTTGCAGCCTCAATAGTGTGCTTTTAACATAAATATGTAAAATTCCCTCTATTTGAAAAAATAATAATAAATTAAAATTACAAGACTGCAGGTCATCAGCAAGTACGCTGCAATTGTCTCCACACAACTTTTGAGTTAGGACCAACCAAGATAGGAGGTTGTTCTGCTTTTATTAAACTGATAATATGGACACACAGAGGCTTGTTTGGTGAGGATAGAATCTTCAGATTTTATCTGATTAATTCTGTGTGCTAAGAAAGTGAAAATTATGGGTATCTTTTTCATTTTAAAAGCAGAATGGCTAAGTTTGGGTAGATTTATTTACAAAAGCTGCATTCCTGAAAAACTTTCACTTCCTCTGTGCCTGATTCCCAATTCCAGACAGCCACTTTTCAGCTTTCGCCATCTGCCAAACCATTAACCAGTTTTCATTAAAGTTTTGCATACATCACAATGAAAACAAAGGAAAAGGGAATTCTCAACTATCAGAAATATTATCCTTAAGAGTTAGAGCAGGGCAACATTTATGCAATTGAAATGAGAATTGGATAACACTAAAGATTATTATGGATGAAGCCCTACAGCAGCCTGGTGGATACCACTGGTAACTGATTAATGTTTCAGGTACTTGGGAGCATCCCGTGGCAGACTTTCTTCCAAAGGGTGCTCTCTGCTGCCTCGTCAGGACAGGCAAGGCTCATCTCCTACCTCTCTGGACTGGGGTGCTTTGCAATGGCCATCCCCTCGGTGCTCATTGGGGCAGTTGCAGCATCAACAGGTAAAGTGAACTGCTTGTCTCTGAGTAAAACATGTTTATGGCAAAGGTGATTAAAACAGGATCCAAAGAAGTCCTGACAGAGACTTCAAATTACCAAGAAAAGTAATCCGTACCAGAAAATGTGGAGCTCTCTGAGGTACATTGCACAACTACTTATGGACAGACTCAAGATCTATTTAAAGCTATTTCTTTATGATGAAATTACTTTTCCCACACTTTGTGTTGAGAAAAGATGAAGGTAGACTTTCTAAAACCTTTTATAATCCTATTTTAGAAGAAATTTTATGCTTCCTTCTGTTCATGCCTTAGACATGTCAGACACAGCAGTATCACTACAGATTGTGAATAAGGTTCTTGCTTGAAGGAATGAAGAAGTTCAGTCCTGTAAACTCACAGTTTCCATGCAGTGAATCAGTGTTGGCTGTGAGCAAGGGTAAAAGATCACCGAGCAGTCAATGAAATCAGCTGAAATCATTACTTCATCCAATTCCCTTCTCCTCATGAGAAGAGGTTGACCTTTATTTGAGCCAATTTTGGAATCACACAAAGTACACCTGTTTCTACAGATGCTGCTGAGAAAAAGGGAAATTTTTGATCTAGTGAAAGCTGCAGCATGCTAAGGGGAATCATAAAGGTTCACAAAAGACCCCAAAGAAATCAATCTAAGTTGTAAAATATTGAGTGGATCTCAGTTCTTAGCTCTTCTGTGACTGGATTCTGTGAAAAGGCAATTTCAAAGCCAGCAGAAATGTCCACGAAGGATTTGTTGTGACTTTTCCTTGTTTTGTTTTAAAGACTGGAATCAGACAAGCTACGGTCATCCAAGTCCATTTGAGAGAGGGGAGTCAGCGATGATACTACCACTTGTTTTACAACATCTCTGCCCAGCATACATCTCCATTACTGGTTTGGGAGCCATCGCTGCTGCTGCGATGTCTTCTGCAGATTCAGCTCTTCTCTCCACCGGCTCCATGTTCGCTCACAATATCTACAGGAAAATCCTGAGGAAAAAGGTACAGGTTGCAGCATTCAGTAGTTTTGGTGTCAGGAAAGACAGTCTTGTTTCAAGGCTATTTCTAAACCAGTCTGTGACTGGAGGTGGGTGTCCTTCAGCTGCTGAACTGATTTCTGAAGATAGAGCTCCAAACGTAAGCCAGGGGTGTGTTCATACCCTTGGTAGGAGTACCTATACTGGTGAGCTTTGCTCATTCTAACATGACTAGTATAAAATTTGGACTGAGGCATTAATAGAAACAGCATAAAACCATGATCCTTAAAATCAGAGGGCCCCTCCAGGGGTGCCTGCCTTGTCTGGCTGCTGGTGGCAAGTGGTGCCTGAAAGCATCAAGGGCTTGGGGAGAACCAGAGCCATTCATCCAGGAAACACTGTGTCTCTAATGCTGCGATTTCTGCTTTACAGGCTTCAGAGACAGAGGTGCTGTGGGCCATGAGGACCTCAATGTTGGTGTTTGGGGCTGGGGCTGCTGGTCTGGCTTTTCACTCCAGCTCTGTCTATGACCTCTGGTTCCTCAGCGGGGAGCTGGTGTACGCACTCCTCTTCCCCCAGCTCTGCTGTGCCCTCTTTGCCCCCAGCACGAACACCTACGGATCAGCTGCTGGCTTCTTGGTGGGGCTCCTGCTGAGGCTACTGGCAGGAGAGCCTGCCCTGAGCATCCCCCCTGTCATCCACTACCCAGCCTGCTCCCTGGTGAATGGGACCTACAGCCAGCTCTTCCCCTTTAAAACTTTCACTGTGCTTCTCACCTTGGGCACAATCCTTGCTGTTTCACACCTGGCCAAGGCTTTGTTTCAGAGAAACCTCCTCCCTCGCAGCTGGGATGTTTGCAATATCATGGGGGGAGCCGCCATCTCCATCCCCTTGCAGCAGGTGGAGAAACGGGAGCGCTTGCCAACCACTGCACTGGAAGAGAGCCACGATTAAATGTGGAGCTTCATTTGAAAGGCCACGGTGCGTTCAGCAGTTAGAGCATGGCACAGACAGCATCGCTCTTTGCTTTCTCCACTAATGATTTATTTAAATTCCTCACCGAGAAATAAAGAGGCATTCTGTTCATCCAAGAACATGTGAGTTTGAAGTCAGCAGTGATTAAAATCACATGGTGATGGAGCACAATCTTGTGGTGGTCACCACAGGACACCTTGGCCCCCACAGTGGTTGCTTTGAGGTGCCCCTGGTATTCCACCTGAAAGCAAAGCTATAATCCTGCTCCAACACTTAGGGTGTTCCCAAGTCACACACTTTTCTCACCACAAAGAAGACAAATTAATGTCTGATAGATTGGGTATTCTTGATTAAAAAAAAAAAAAAAAAAAGATGAGCAGACTTGTTTCCATTAAACAGCAAGAGGTTTAGCATAATCATCCTTGGGGAGCACATCAAACCTCTGAAAACACAAATTACTGAAAGCAGTGCAGCAGTAATATCAGTTCTGCACCATTCCTTGTATGCTTTACAAAGCTTTCTTCCATTCTGCAAACTTTTTTGCATGTCTCTCCACTGCAGTATCTGCCAGTGGATCACTCAGCCTAGGAATGTGTGAGACATCCCTTCTATACAACCTGGTAGGACAGCAACAGGTAAGCAAGATAAAACAATGGCCCTTCAATATTCACCAAGAAAGATTTACACAGCCACTATTTACAAAACTGTTACCAGATATAAAAACAGAGGTACCAGGCAGACTATTGGATGAATTTTGTCTAAAACCTGTTAAAACCTTGTGTCAAGGTTTTACCCTTGCACAGCGACAGGATGGTGTGTGACATATACGAACTGGTGTGAGAACTCAGAGGACTGTGATGAGAGAAGGGTGCTGGAAACTGATCCTAAACTTCCCTGCAGGGGCACAAAATCCTAAAATCCTGAAGGCAAGATCCTAAAAGATTCAAGCCATAGATGAGTACAGAAAAGCCCTCAATAACTTGTTTGCATAAATTCTTAATGGCTTGGAAGAAAAGAAACCCAGATAAATAGTGAGTTTGGATTCTTGCCTGAAGTCTAATGGACTGAGAACATCCCCCAGTGAGATGGATCATGAAGATGTGAGCTGAATTAAAGATTCAAGAGGATTCTATAGTAATGGCTCACAGATGGCTGTCATTTTATACTTCCCTCAGCAGTTGCGCAGCATCTTACTGGGGTCAGTTGCCATCCACCCACAAGAGCAAGCAGGAACCACACTCCCAGTACCTTTCCAAAGAGGTTACAGGAGCTGCTGTGAGAGGAAACACCTGGCGCTATTGAAAGGAAGATATTTACTGTCATAACCAAAATATCCTGCAGCAGAGTAACCCTCACTGCCAAGTGAGCTGCTGGGGTGAAAACAAGGTGCTGCTCTATGATTTATTTCCAGCGTGTGCATGCACAAGGTGAAAAGCTCCCCTGGTGCCACTGTGCATTACTGCAGCAAGGAGCCATGAGACTCTGAGTTGTGCCAAGGCAAGTGCCTTGGCTTGGGAGAAGGACTGTCAGCCCTGCACTGTAGGTAAGGCTTTGAGGACTCTGTTCCCTGTGGTGGATCATTCATCTCTTTTAAAACATCCATCCTCACACTGCTCCTGAGGACACTCTGCTCCTCATCAGAAAAATATCACATAACCTCAATGTTTTGTGACAGTGTTAGTGAACACCTGGGCACATTAACCTCCCAATGCACAGCAGTCCTGTTGATATACTTTGTTCAACCAAGACCAGAAATTCTCTCCTGTGTCTCTAGAGACTGCCGTGAAATATTAATTATAATGTGTCTAGAAAAGGGGGGAAAATACTGGTTTAAAAATCAAAAGCTTTACCATTGACTATGGCCCTAGGCAGTCACCCACGGGAGTCTTTCACGCAGCAGTGTTTTGAGTGGGAGTGTGTGAGGTTGTGCTTAGGCAAGGGAGGCACCAAAGCTATCATTACCTCAGCGCCAGGGGAACAGAGCTCTTGTTAAATCATAGTTGCTGGATGCTGATTCAAGCATACTGCCCTGAGAGACTTAGGGGTGACCTAGTTTGGGGACCTGTCCATCCCCCTGTGTGGAGCAGATCAAAGCCGATATGCTGCACTTGAACCAGGGCACAGACCTGCTTCAAGACCCAGGTGAGAGTGAAACCCCAATGTCCTCATGCCAAGGACATCATCCTACTTCCTGATGATAGAATCACAGAATGTTAATGACTTGGAAGAGACCCTAAAGACCATCTAGTTGCAAGTTCCCTGCCATAGGGAGGGATGTCACTTACTAGGTGAGGTTGCTCAGGGCCCCATTCAACCTGATCTTGAACACTTCCAGGGATTGGACATCACAACTTCCCTGGGCAACCAATTCCTGTGTCTCACCAACCTTTGAGTAAAGAATTTATTATCTAATCTAAAAATACCCTCTTTCATTTTAAAAGTACTGCCCCTTATCCTGTCACTATCTGTTCACACGACAAGTCCCCTTCCCTCCTTTTTATAAACCCCCTTCAGGTACTTGAAGGCCACAATGAGGACTCCATGGAGCTTTCTCTTCTCCAGGCTGAGCAACCCCAAATCTCTCAGGCTGTCTCCATAGGAGAGGCTCTCCATCCCTCTGATTATCTTCATCTGGACTCACTCAGCACATCTTTCCTGTGCTGAGGACCCAAGAGCTGGATGCAGCCCTGCAGGTGAGGTCTCACCAGAGCAGAGCAGAGCAGAGCAGAGCAGAGGGGCAGAATCCCCTCCCTCGCCCTGCAGGCCATGTTGCTTTTGATGAAGCCCAGGATCCATCCCATACAGCAGGTCTGACAGGAAAATGCCTACATGTGGAGACACCTTTTCACTCCGCTGTTGTGCTCAACTTCTGCTGCTTTTACCCTGCAGAGACCCAAAGTTTGATATTGCACCCTTTCTGTGCTAACAGGCAATAAATCCACAGCTTCCTGAGAGAGCAGCAAAGGACACCACTGAAGAGTGTCACCACTGCCACCATGTTACCACCCAGCATCACCACAGAAACTCAGACTTCAAACACGAGTCTTTGCTGTCAGGGGCATCTGGCCTACTCAGCCATACTTGGCCCTTGCAAAGCTTCCCTAAATTTCATACCACTAACAGCCCTCTGCTTTGTGTGAAGAGAGGAAAATGGCAAAGACACAATTACTGTAACTCTCATGAATGTTTACCATTTTCCACCCTTATATGACTCTCTCCTCCGAACATCCCCTAGCAAGCTTAAAAAGAAAACAGTCATCAAGGATGGACAAAGTTTTGAAAGCAATTAGCTGCAAGCAAAATAAATACAAAAGTACTTCTGTCCTATACTTAATGCCCAAATGCCTAGTTGTTCCAGTCCAGCAGACCCAAGGTCCTTGCGGTGTTGTTAGCATGGGGGATAATGACCCAGCTCCCATGAAGCCATTCTGTTCATGCGTTACGGCCTCCAGTTCAGCATTCCTTTATTTTTCTACCCCCTTAATAAAAAATTCACCTGAGCACTGGAGAGCCCCAGTTTACCTCTCCACATGTGGATTTACCTCCTTTGACCATGAAAATGACTCTACACCATTTGAGCTTTCATTAGCTTTTCTCAGCCTAGACAGCTGCTACATAAAGCAGCAAACACCAGCACCCAGCAGTACCCTTGGGCCTGGGCTGGCAGGATCCACTGAGATACCCTGAGGCTTCCACTGTCTGGCCTTTCTTTGACATTTTTACAGTTCATCTTCAGAGCATCTGAGATGGTACCAGACTGAAATTTGATTAAGAGAGAAGAACCACACAAAATCAATGCCATGTGCATTAGGTAGATTAACAATTGGTAGGTTTGAAATGTAATTACGCGTAGGAAATTACCATCCAGGGTCAGAACCTCTAGGGAGGGTGATTCTTGGCATCGTGCTATGGAAATGCACTTACCAGTGGTGGGGTGGGCAACAAGGAGCAGTCCACATCACACGCTCAGCTGGTCAAATACTGCAGGTCAGTGTGGGCTCATGGACAATCTAATGCAGGTGTCTACAGACACATCAAGTGTATCCAGCCTAAAACCAGCTGTTGGCTGTGCTGTCCTCAAAGGAAGACCTGAGTGATGCTATGCACTGCAATGTTGAGATTTAGGTGAGATCAATCTTACCCAGAGTAAGCTCCTGCTACTTTGTCTCTTTGTTTTTTCCTCCCAGGCAGGGTTTATGCAACATTCAGTGTCTGGGAGTAAAACTAGACAAATTAAGACTACAAATGAGGCTAAGCATTTTAAATGTAAAGTCCATTAAGCAGAGCAAGTTGGCAAGGGCTGAGGTGGATTTGCCATTACTGAAAATGCTACAGTGAAAGTGGAAGCCTTTATCAAAGTTATCCCACTGTTTTAAGAGGAATCCATCCAGTGTGCCCTAGGGTATCTGATGTCCAGCCCAGAGTTCACACTGACAAATCCCGGTAACGTCTGTTCCTTAGTTCTCCTAGCCCTGCTGGAGATGAGCAATCAGGTAACCACTGAGATAACCACTGCCACTTCTATCTTAATTCTGACATTACTCAGAGCCCTGTTTGCCACCCTTGTACTCCAACAATAAGAAGTCAGGAACACAGTGTGATTTGGATTTCTAAATCTAAACTGGGTCCTCCATCAGCAGACTTTCTATATCCTGGACCCCAAGAGGTCTGTTCAAAGATGAGGGAGGAAAGTCTTCTTCTGTCAGTGATGGCACTGCACAACCTCCTCCAGCAGCCACCTACCCATCCTGCACCGAAAAATCAAATTTCCATCTCTGGTGTGTGGGGAGCAATTCCTAAGTCCTCCACATAAATGGGCTGAGGTGGGAAGTAAGGACAAGGCTATAATTGGTGTTGCGACGTGTGTGTGTGTGTGTGTGTGTGTGTGTGTGGTGCCCCAGGGGGAAACCACCCACTGTACCTGTGCAAGGTCTGAGCTGTGACTGCCCTGAGTTACCCATACTTGTTTCCAGGAGAGACACCATAATTACACCGCCATTGCTCAATCATTATTTGACTGTCACATGCCTGACGTGCTTCAGCAGCTGTTCTGCAGGGCCAGAGGGGCTTGATTCAATTCACTTCAGTGCTCTGTATTCCCAGCTGCCTTGCAGGTGCTGTGTCCAGGCACAACTACCAGCACAGACAAGGAGCTTGCCTGCAGTGAGGATCATCAAGTCTGCCTCTCTAGAGAGACCCTGTGGCAGCCCCTGCTCAGTGCTTCAGCAAGCTCATAGTGAGCCTAATCAGTGGTAGAAAAAAGAGTTCTGGCTTTGGCAGCTCAGACGCCATCAGGACACGGCTGTGTTGACAGTGCAGGTCAAAGTAAATACTTTGCACCAACTTTAGGCCAAATGAATTGGAAAGCTGTTTAGGTGATCCACATAAAAAGTGCGGTTAAGACTGAAGTGCAAATATTTAAACAATCCATTTCAACTAGACCAACTTAATCATGCTTAATTATTGATTTTCTTAATTATTACTCATGTTTAATTTTACTTGTTGCCCAACCTGTACATATCAGGTTAAGACATAATACATATCCTGCATTTTAGGACAGTGATGAAATCAGAGATCAGAGACAGGCTTGAGCACCTAGAGCATCCCGAGATTTGAGATGAGAAAAGCTTGTACTATTCTGGAAATGCACAGCAATGGAGAGAAAAAGGGAGGGAAAAGAGGGGGGGAAAGGGAAGACATAAGAGACCCTTTTGCACTTGTCCATTCCCTTTTTGAGATTGTTTTTATTCTGCACACAGTGGATAGATGTGCCATTCACTTTGCTGAATTCTGAAATCAAAAATATTTATACTGCTAATGAACAACAGTAAAAAATACCATGAGTCAGCAAAGTTGGACTAGAAACTTGGAAAATGGTCAGATGAAACTTCCTTGTGATAAAGGCTCCTCTTGTATATTCTTTGTATGGTATGATACTAACCAATAGACAGTAATTTGGGACACTGATGTGAGGTGAAGGGTTGTAGGAATGACTGACCTTCTGGTGTCCGAAGTAGAATATAATTATTTCATTTAATTGGAATTGTATTATTATTTGACTTTATTTTTACCACCACAGCACAAGTTAATCAGTGACATCAAGATTGAAGAGAGCCTGGGCTGAAGTGATAATGCAGTAGTGGAATTCACACCCTGAGGGATAAAGATCAGGTGAAGAATAAAATCAGGACCCTGAAGTTCAGGTAAAAAAACTCCAATTCTTCAGAGTTAGTCAATAGGACCCCTGTGGAAACCTGCCCTCAGGGGCAAGGGAGCAGAAGAGAGCTGAGAGATTTTAAAGGACATGTTTCATACAGCATAAGAGCTCTCAATCCCCAAGTATAAGAAATCAGGAAAGGAAGGCAAGAGACCAGCATGGCTGAGTCAAGACCTGCTAGAGAAACTAAAGGGCAAGAAAGAACTGCACAGGGAGTGGACAGGAACAGGTATCCTGGGAAGAGTATAGGGACAATGCTCAGGTGTGTAAAGACAGGGTGAGGGAGGCCAAGGAACAGCTGTAGTGAAAGGAAAAGGGGAATTGGTTTTAAATTGGAGGTGATACGATTTGGATTAGATATAGGGAAGAACATTTTTACAGTGAGAGTGGTTCAATAATAGAACATGTTGCTCAGAGAGGCAGGATAAAGACCACCTCAGAGACTCAAGGTAGTGAGGATTTATTTTCTTTGTTTTGATATAAACTTCCTAGGAAAAAAAAAAACCAACAACTTTGCGGTTTGGATTCCCTTTGAAAGAACATGGGGATATTCCACTCCCTGTGAACACAGAGGAAGGATGTATTGTCTCAGAAGATATTTACTTCCACAACAGCATCCCATGGGCAGATGTCAGTAATCCCTCCTCAAAGCATCTCCCATTTGATAAAAGCTGTTTTCAAATGTCTCCCCTCTACTAAACATCTGTGCATTCTCAGATAAACATTTCTGCATCATAATTTGATTTTTTTCCTCTATTTCGCTGACTGCAAACCCACAGGCCAAACAGACAAGAAGATTTAGGCAGTCTAGATAGCTTAAAAAGTGGATGAATGCTGGCAGACCAGAACTGCCCATTGTCTTTCTTCTTACAGCTATTGATTGATTTGAGGTAAGAAAGGGTCTTGTACTGTGCCTCTGCAGAAAAAATAAAATGCAAAGGGAAGCCACTGACATGCAAAGGCAGATTTAACCAGGTTCTACTTCAGATGCTGAAAAATCTTTTTTCATCTTGTACAAAGAGAAGGAATGGTTTTACACACCAAGACTTCACAACAAATGTTCTTCTCACTCCCAGAAGACCAGAATAAGCTAAGCTAGGATGACTAACCTCATGTAAAAGAGGGGCCAGCAGAATGTTACCTATTTTTTGACTACTCCTACATCAGGTGGATGTTTCTTTGCTGGTTTGGAAGCCTGCAGCTCTCTCCTGCTCTCTGCCAGCTGTTTGCCAGCTCACTGCTCATCAACTAAAAACAATGGCCAGCAGCCTCTGCAGCCCATCTGACCAGGCAGGGGCAATGCCCTGCAGCTGCTGTTAACATTTCCTTGCTGAGTTTTTTCCTATGGTCTTCATGCAGGATGAAATTACCTCTAAAGGGCCACCTCAGGTCTGTAATGTCTTTGAAAACTTAACTCTGGTGGTGTTTATCTTTTCTTCAGCAAAAGACAAGGTCAAGCATTTTATCAAGTCCAAAAAAGACATCAATGCAAAAGGATGTGAAAAGAAGAGCAAACCCTCTGCATAAAGCACTTCAGTG
Source organism: Sialia sialis (assembly GCA_009812075.1). Classification (NCBI taxonomy): domain Eukaryota; kingdom Metazoa; phylum Chordata; class Aves; order Passeriformes; family Turdidae; genus Sialia; species Sialia sialis. Next base: position 12,539,936 of record VRYO01002772.1, on the reverse strand, counting down.
TACTCATCCAGCATATTAGAGAGCAAAAGGAGATTTCTGTCTCCTATCTGCCTATTGTTGCAATCGTTAATGGGGTTTTGTTCCATTATTAATGGCACCAGAAAGAGAAATCAGGGTCTCCAGACAAACTTGAGAGACTGTTGTTTCACATTTGGCAATGTAAAGGAAAGAAAAAAACATTTAAAATAATGGGAATAAGCAAAGGGGAGGAATACTTAAAATACTGAGCATGTAGCAGTAAAATCTGCAGATGCCTACAGCAGAGTAGGAATTGCAAACTAAATCTTTTACAGACTTTGTAAGTCAATCCCAGAGCCTGGTAGTTTAAGTCCACTTTGTAATTAAACAAAGACAATCTAATTTTTTACAGTGCCTATTATATTAGTTGATACATTTATGTTTCCTAGAACTGCTGATTGACAAGCAGAGAAAAATAAAACCAGAAGAGCAGCATTAATGGATGAAAAACCTACAACTTGGAGTGGCATATCATTAGCCTCATCTGAATGTGTTTGGACAGGATTTTAACAAAACACTTCGTTAGGAAAATGCATCATGAATATGCCAAGGTAAGTAAAATTAGGAATAACAATACAATCTGGCTTTTTTTGTAAAGTTACCCTGAGTTAAGTACCAAATCCTGCAGAAGAGCCAGGCAGGCTGCATCCGTTCACCTCACATTCACAGAAACCATTCCCCTGCTGAAGTGTTGCACCAATGCCCAAGCACCAAAGCCCAGGATGTCCACAGCATCCTCTTCAAATTCCAGCCCAACAGCAGGGGATATCTGCTGAAGCTCATCCCCCATTGCCTTTGGGGTGCTGGGAGGCAGGCAAGTGCTGGGAGGACTCAGAGGGGTCAGGCATCAAGGTCAAATTCAGTTAGATTTGTTGCTAATCAATAATCCAGCCATCATGAGTACAAGAGGAAATGACTTCAGGACATTACTCAAAGCTGGTGCTCTGAAACATGAAAGGTCTTCTCTGAAAGGTTTGTCAACCACTTGAACAAGCTGGGAAGTGGTGGAGTCACCATCCTGGAGGTGTTTAAAAGACATGTAGATGTGGTTCTTATGGGCATGGTTTAGTGGTGGACTTGGCAGTGCTGGTTTAATGGTTGGCTTGATGATCTCTTCCAACCAAACTGATTCTGTGATTCCTTGAAGCCAAGTGATTCTCTCTGTAGTCACTTGTTGATGGGGCTGCACCCCATGGCCTCCAGCACCAGCCCCCACAGTGCAGCTCCTATATGGCCACAGCTCTCCACAGGCTGCAGGCAAGAAGACTGCCCTGAAAATTGGCCCTGCCCTCTGCTGCTCCCATGCCTTGCCAAGGGCCCCCCACCCTGCCTAGCTGTCACCCAGCACTGCTGCTTCACACCCCAACACATTTCTGCTTAAGAGAAACCTCCTCCCTTGCAGAGGGGATGTTTGCAGCACAGAGAGAGGAAGCATAGCCTCCAGGAGGCTCTCAGAGAGAGGGGAACTAGCCAGCTTTCAAATAAATATGGTTTATAATAGCCTGATTGAATGCTTTCTTAATGCTGAGCACTTTGAGATATGTATTTCTTGAGGTGCAGTTTACATTTAAGAAAACCCCCAACCTCTAGTGTTTCATGATTTTTCCTTTAAAAAGAATAAATTTAAAAGTTCTTTGCTGTTAATTGTTGATGCTGAACACAAACACAGGACTTCCTTATCCTTTTATCCTGTGATAACAGGACTGAACATTTGACCTATGGTAGCCAAAACTGCCAAAATTTGAGAGGAGCTTCAAGCCTGTATTTCAATTTAATTACTAACATCTGTCTTTGGAACAGAGTGCATTTACTCAGTGCAACCAGTTCAATACATTTAAAATATGCAGGGTTCAATTAATTTTATATGAGAATATAGTTTATAGTAAGTCGTGCTGCCAAAACAGTTCACTGGGCCATGAGCTCAAAAATAATTTAAATAAAGGCTGAAAGAAATAAAAAAGGAAAATTACATCACCATGAGATCTTTAATGCTCTGAGGAATAAAACTGCCACAAAGTGATGGGAGCAGGAAGGAACTTTGTCTGACAAAATCTCTCCCAGGGAAAGCACTACACACTTTTTCATGCAGTTACATTTCCAGCAGGGATACCCAGGCACAATGTTGGCCTGAGGCAGCACAGGGGATTTGGCAAAGCACAGGAGCAGCTCAGACAGAGGAGGCGGAAGGGAAGTGCTTCATGTCCTGCCTCTGCAGATCCAGTGCAAACACGCTTCCAGGCAACCCCAGCACCACTGCAGGCTGCAAAACCTCCGTGGGATAAACACGTGGGCAGTACATCCTCAGTCCTTCCTTGCTCCTTCCTCTGAGTATCATTGCTGAAGCTTCAGGAGATGCACCAGAAGTCAGTGAAGCCTGAGATTTTTTTGTATCCTAACAAAATTTGGGACCTGGATTCCATGAAGATTGTGCTGTCCCTTGTCAAGGCCTGACCTAGGTCCTAGAAGTCCCCTCTGAGAGGTGCATGAAAGAAGCTGTAATGCCATATAGAACATGGCAGCACATGATAGCAACACACTTGATTGAAAGCCCCAGTAGGAGTGGGTCCCCTGCAGCTCAGCCCTGCACAAGCCTCACTGCTGCTCAGCCCCCCGGCCAGAGCTGTGCTTTAGCCCTCCAGATCCCCTTGGGACTCACCTGTTCTCCTCACAGCCAGCCAGATGTTAGGAAACCTGCATTATTCCATACAGTGCAGATTGCAGCTGTCCCCCCTCACCTGGCTGATTGCCCTTTCTTCACACTCACCCTGAGGAGCCTGTGCTGACCAGCACACTGAAACATCTCTCTTTAATCCACAACTTTACCAAAGAAAACCTGGGGAGAGGGAAATGCAAGAAAGAGAATGGAAAATCTGCAAAAAAGCTGATGCAGTGTGTAACTCTTGCCCTGGTCAGAGGGGCAAGTCTTCTGGGATGTATATGGCTTCTGGTAGCCGTATACAAGGATGCCTCTGAGCAAGGATGAATTTTCAGGATTGGGACGCTCTCATGTTTTCTGATCATGTTTACCTGACACTGTCCGGTGCTTCGGAAAGAAGCACAAGGATTGCTGGGGACCTCCTCTGGACAACAGTAGAAGGCAGAGAGGAGCACCTAGTGTATGTGCTGGGTACAGGTGGATGGGAACCAGGCTGGTTTTCCAGCGTGGTCATCTGAGATGATCTCTGGGGACACAGAGATGCTGCTCTCCAGTCCACCCCCAATCCCCTCTCACCAGCATCACCAGACTTCTTGGAGCAAAAAAGTAATTTTTTAAACACTCCGAAGAGAAATTTTCCTGGTGGATGCCAAATCACACTTAAAACCAGCCTCCTCGGCTAGGTGTCCCGATCCCGGCTCCCGGCTCCAGACTGCAGCCGGGCAGCGGCAGGGCCGCCCATCGCGCTCATTTCCCGGCTGGGCGATGGCCGGCGGCCCGGCAGCGCCTTCCCTTCCTCAGCCAATTGCATCTCCGGCCGCGACCGGAGACCGCGGGGTGTGAGGGGGAGCGCCCGGGGCCGCTGCGGGGGGAGCAGGGAGCAGCCCCGGCGGCAGAGGGAGGAGGAGGAGGGAGGCAGGGAGAGAAGCGGGGCAGAGCCTGGGGCAGGCACCCCGGGGTCGGGCCGCGCCGGCCGGCCCGGGCACTTCAATGCGACCCCTGGGGCATCGGCTTCCCGCTGATGAGACCGCCGCGGGGCTGCCGAGGCGGGGGCGTCGTCGTGGGCACTGTCACCCTCTGCCTGGCCGCCGGGTGGGCTCTGCAGAGTAAGTGTCCGACCCCGTCCCTGCCTCCCCGCTCCCCTCCCCGGCCCTTTCCTCCTGCTCCTCGCCGCGGTGTCCCGGCTCAGCCGCAGCGCCCGCCGACCCGCGGCCAGCGCTCTGCCCAGCCCGTCCGCAGCTGGGAGCGGCTGGGGAGGGGATGGGCACGGGACATACCGGGACTGAGGCGGGCATCGCTGCTCTCGGAGGGCTGGGCGTGCTCAGGAGACGCTCGTCCCCGCTCCCGCTGCCCCGAGGGGACAAGGTGTGCAAGGGAAACAGCCCCGGCTAGTCATGCCGAGGGTGTCGGGTCACGCTGCGAAGGTGGGTTCCGAGCCAGCGCCGCACGGGGGGTGAGTGGGGATGGGGCAGCGGGCAGAGAGCGGTCCGCTCCTCTCCCAGAGGGGCCTGCAGGAGGGAGGCTGCTGCACCCAGTGCCGCCGGGGACTTCGGCTTGGTCACGGCACTCCACAGAGGTGACGCACAAGCAGAACACCAAAGGGTGGAGAATCAGTCGGCAGGGTTTCAGAGGCCCTTTTTAAAGCTGTACCCTCGGTTTGGAGCTGCATGGAGGCTCCTTGCTGCCGGCGTTTATCTTCCCCACTCACTGCACGCCCAGCTGTGTGGCCACGGCCGGGTCTGGTACGCAGAGCCGCACTTCCCACTTTGACTCTTGGCCAGGCAGACACTTTGGAGCACAGCAGCGTGCCAGGACGGCAAACTCGGTGAGCTCTGAGCAACTCCTGTACCCTCTTCTCCTGGGTGCGTGTTTTACTGGGTGTCAAGGGGCTGGTTTTGCCAGCAGCAGAGCGCAGTCACCTGCTGCATGTGGGTGTGATGTTTGCTCTCCAGCCTGGTGCTGGTTGGGTTAGACCGGTTCAGATGATCTAGGCACACTGCCTACTAAAAATAGTTTTGAATGGTTAGATACTGCACTGTGTTTTTTAGCTTTGCATGCCAGATAGGGACAGACCATGTTTGCAAATTTTTTTTTTTTTTTTTTTTTTTTTGCATTTACCTTGCAATCACATGTTCAAAACAAAACCTCTATAAAAACATGGAAGGGTCACTGAGGGGAGACACTCAGCTCCTGTCTGGTCAGAAACAGTGGGAAAGTCCTTTAAATAAACACACGGACTAGAAAACAATTGGAACAATTTGCAGCGATTACCAGAAGTTCCCGGCTGTTCTGTTTCTGTAGCTGGCACAAACCTCGTTTTCACAGCTCTGGTTAGTCTCCCCTGCACACAGGCTGAACAGCAGACCACAGCTCAGCTGAGGATGCACTGAGCTGCCTGGAAAGCATGATGTTCCTGCAGAGGGACTGGGCAGCATGAGTATGTCAACGTTCATGAAAGGGGGAGCCCAGGAGTGTTATCTTGGAAAAAGCCTAGATCCTATTTGGTACTGTAGATGAGGGCCTGGGAAGTGAACTAGCTTCTTGAGCTCCCTTACCTTACCCTTACCAGGAGAATTAGTGAATTCTGCTACAGATCCCAAATACAGTGAAGTCAGGTTGTAATTCTTCTCTTCCGTTTGTGGTGGCTGTGGAGTTTTGGCCATAGAGGGCTCCTATTTTAAGATTTTTAAAAAATATATTTTTTCCCTTGGAGATTTTTTTCTTTGCCTTTCTTAATCATTCTTATCCCTGAAGACACTGCAGAACCTTCAGGATCATCCCCAGGTGTCCTGCTTTGCACTTGTGCAGTGTAGCTGAAGGTCTCATTCTCACTTCACCACTGGGTTATGGACATTTATAGATCAGCATTTCTTTTTTGTTTCGCTCTTGCAGTCAGGCTGTTCCCACAGTAAGGGAGTAGAGCGGGTGAGTTGCTCCAAGCCAAACCAGGAAAAGGCATTTAGCCTTACTGTGTGCTTTATCTATATTTTGTCTGCTTTGATTTTTGTGGGTAGATAACAGGATTTCAGCCTTTAGCCAAGGGTCTCAAACCAGCCACTAATAAAAAGAACATATGTATGCCAGTTAAAACTCTATTGTTGGTGTTCATCCAAATCTTCATGCACAAACACCAAAGGCAAGCAGAAATTATTGCAGTTACACATTAAACTAAGCCGTTGGTTCAGTTTCACAGTGTCATGAACAGCTCACTAATCACATCAGGAGGAAGTAGGTGAGAATTAAATATTCTTTTATATGCACTTTTTGCCCAGATATCATCAGGAACATGAAGTCCCTGGCTTCTCATGAAACTGCGTGCCTTTAGTTACATGTGATTTATCTGCACTGGCTTATTAACTGGCCACCTTCAAGAAGCTGATATTTCTAATGTTGATTACATATCCTGAAAACATGACAAAGTCCTTGCCAAGACTTCACATACTTATGTCTACTACAGCTCTTGCTTTTGGGGGATGGCTGGTAACGAATATGATAGATTACCCTAGACATGGCAACTAAATATTCCATGTAAATGCAGGATTTGTAAAGAGAGCCAGTTACTGATGAACAAAAGAAAATTGCTCAGTTTTCAGAAACTGTTATGCTTATCCAAAGTCCCTTTCTATGTGGGTGTCAAGACATTGAAACATGCAATTATGTGTCCTCCATAGTGGAAGCATTTTTACTATCAAAAATTTAAATATGTATTTTGTCTTCAAGTATGTATGCTATTTTTATAAAAAACAGAAAGGAAAAGGTATTGAAAAGCATAAGCTATCCTGTCTTAAAACAGATCACTGATAAGTAGGATGAATCACCAGGATCCAGAGGTCCCAACATGCCCTGGACAGTTGGTGCAGCATCACTCCAGACTCATCGCTCTCCTTTGTCTTTCAGCTCCAGGAGGAGTGTCCTTAGTTGTCCCACAACCCAACATCAATGCAACAGTGGCACAAAACATCCTCCTCTCAGTTGAATACACTTGCCGAGGTGTGGCCACCATTGTGTGGAAGCATGTGTCAAGCTGGGGCACCACCAGCATTGTTGAGTGGAGAAGTGGGAATTATGTCAACATATCCACGGTCTACAAGGACAGAGTGACTACTTTTGAAAATGGCTCTATACAGCTTCGGAATGTGGGCATGAGAGATGCTGGCTACTATTTTGTCACTGTAATGGAGGAGCATGGAACTAATGCCTATGGCACCATCGTAGTCAATGTTTACGGTACAAACTAGACAGGACTTCTTGGCTTTACCCTATGTTTAAGCATCAATCTACTTGTAATCAACTTTATAATCATAATTTTTTTCCATTTTCCCTACAGAGATTATCTATGAAGATTTGCATTTTGTAGCTGTTCTCTTCGCATTTCTCGCTGCAGTATCTGCCATTCTAATCTGCTTAATGTGGCTGTGTAATAAATCTCTGCATCTGTTTCAGAAGAAGACAACACACAAACTAACAGGTATTTTTCTAAAACTGTAGTCAGGGTATGGGGTCCTCAAGCCTCAAATTTGAGCCTAAAATTTGTACCATAAAGGTGCTATACAAGGCCACTGAGCAACAAGACTGAAGGGCTCAAATCAGTTATCCTGTTCTAACTCCTTAATAGTTGAGGCAACTGAATAACAGGTGTTTAGATGAAGAAAAATCCACAGGACATCTACCTTATGTTTCACATTAGAAATAATAAAATACTTCCCAACATTCCTGATTGCAAAACTTGAGGAGAAAAGGCCAGAGTTGCAATAACCCCCCCATCGAAGGGCAGGAGACAAAGCCAAGAGCATCAGCAACTCTCTGAGTTCACATCAGTGGAGTGTATCCTCAGGGAAAACATTCAAATGACCCTTGGGTGTGGCCCCCACCTCAGTTCAATCCTCCTCTCAAACCCCCTCTTCATCTGTTCACTTTTCATCTAGTTGCAGACTCCAACAAACACTGAATAGTATCAAAACCTGACACTGAAGACAACAGTCATGAAAAGCAGGTCAAGGGAACACAAGGGCTACACTGAAGGGACATATCAGAGGAGAAATTTCCAAGCCACGGCCAGGGATATTTGGCCTAGGCAGAAAGATAAGGTGCACATTACAGGCCTGGGATCACGCTCTTAGGCACATCTTTGAAATGGGAGGTTTCCTTTACCACTTCAGATTATTTCAGATGTTTACCACCCTTCTTTGTAAGTGCAGATCCACTCGTGGTTTCTTGCCCTTCTAGGTAAAAAGGTCCGTATTTCTTCTATAGTAAGTGCTACATTACAACAAGCAGCCTAGCTATCAGTATTTTACTAGACCAACACACACACTGAAGCATGTGACGATTCATGACCCAGACTTAATGTCAACTCTGCAGATCCTAATAGAAGAAGAAATTAACTTAGTTTGAGCTGCCTCTTCCTTTCTGTTGCTCACCCACGGCTCTTAAGGGCTGCTGCTGTTTTCATGGTGCATACACCACTCTCAAGCTTCTGTAGCTACTGAAAACTTTCCTATAGTGCCAGAATATACAGGATTTTGTTCAGATAAAGTCTCTTCCTCCAGCTGAAGCAAATCTTCCCACAGGGCTGAATTGAATAGATATGTTCATGTGCCATACGGCAGAGTTCAGGAAAGCACAGTTCTATAAACTTGTTGTGCGATCTCCCAGGAAATGATTCGAAGCAGAGACCTAATTTCTGCCCCAATTCTATCTCAGAAGAGCCCTCCTTTCAGAAGTCATGAAGAAAGATGTAAGAACAGGCCCTACGGACTTAGTTTTCTTAGTGACTTACTTTAGCCTTGCACTGGAGGAAATCGTCGTCACTTTAAAGATTGTGAGAACCTCTTTATACAATTACATATTTTAAAAAGATATATTTAAAACCTAATTTTAGATGAGCAAGCTTGATCTAATATTAAAAAGTTTAAAATATCTCTGCACAGTTAATTTTGGAATGTTGGCCTTCCAATCCATTTGCCAATCAATAACAATATCCTTTTATTTACAGCAAGTACAACAGAAGAGATTGAACTGGAAACCATTGAGTGTTAGCCAAGGACTGTATCATAATAAAAATACCAATTCTACCTCAGGAGAAAGCATTGTCCAAGAAAGCAAGAACAACCTAGACGGTAAAATGTTTGTGACTACTGTTGAAACATCCTGACTTGCAAAGTAATTAAATCAGCAGTGTCTGATGGAGCTGTTTTGACCTGTTAAGTTTTCAGTTCTGCTTGTCAAGGTCAGAGTAAAAAAGAGTATGCTTTCATGCTGAGCATGAACACATTTTTGTGGTTAGCTAATAAAATCTACAGCCTCTACCACTCTTAAAAACAACCAACCTACCAACCAACCAAGCAAGCCTCTAAGATCAACCCATAAAGGAAATTATCATGGTCTTGAAGGACACCTGCATTTTGGATACAGCAAGTCTCCTATTACCGAGTGGTCATTAGCATCCATCAACATAATAAATTAAATATCTAATTACAGTGTTACATTAAAAAATTAATTGCAAGCATTGAATCCTGTTTATTGCACCTATGCTGCTAGTTTTGGGTGTAATGAGCTTCCTGAAGCTCTGAACATAAATTTTTTCAGGAGACAAAACTAACTTTGAAAGGACGCTGATCTGGTCAAAGGTCTCCCGCTTGTGTTTCTAATTGTTTACACTGCCCCAGGATGGATGTTAACACACATTTTATGACATTACTAGAGCAGGTGGTTGTACAAGGAACAATGCAGTCAGGCACTAAAGAGGACACTGTACATAAAGATTAGAGGGGTCAGATAAAATACTGGCACACAACACCAGTAGGGTGGCAAAGTAGTAAGCGGTTTTGTTGTGAAAGATGTCAAGCCCTTTGCAAACTTAGCCTAGTGATGAAGAATCTGAGAATAAAAATTAAAACAGCATTACTTTGAAATATAGTATTTACAGTTTAAAATTGCTCTTGTTGAGAAGCCACGTTTGCTTTCCCTATGTTGTAAGAAAACATGAAGTGACCCAACTAATGTTTTCTTGAATCTGCATATTGCACATACTGCAATTCTCCACCTGTAGATCTGTTGGGTGGAATAACATTTGTCAGGGAGGGAGCAGTTAACTGACTTAGTTCCAAACGATTCTGTTTTTTGCTTTTGTAATGAGAATTTTGCAGTGTGAAATAAACTTTGAACTTAGAAGACACCGTGAACTAGCCTGCACCTGTAGATTGCCACATGGCTGTTTGAGTCAAACTGCTGCACCTACCTTTCTCACACTTCATCTCACTTGGTTGCAAAAACCTTTTACAGGACAGGCTGACAGAGCTTTCCCTCTGGTCAGGGACTGGGATGCTCAAGTGCAGAGGTACTATGGGTTCCATTTGGAAAAACACTCAGGGAATTTGTCACCAAGCCCATAGTGATGCAGGTAGGGGCCATATAAGCCAAAGCACCCTGTGCACAATACCTTTAAGCCATCCCATACTGAGCTGGCCATTTGTAGTACAAAGGGCCTCTCTCCCAGTCACAAATTGATTCTGCTGTTTGCTCCTTCCAACATCTAGAACAGGTCAAAAAAGGTGAGAAATGAAATAAATATCAGATGCAGCATAGACAAGTAACAGTTTATTCCAATTCGCTGCTTTAAATGTATATTGCCCATCTTTTATGTCTTTGAGTGAACTAAGTTTTGACAACAGGGAAACTGTAAGTGCATCTCTTTCAATCACCAAACTTGAATTACTTGGTAAAGCATGCTTACTGAATATGGAAAACATTGTTAGGGGTTTCTTTTTGAGCCCTACATCTTAGACTTTTAATGGAAAAAGCATTAAAGCACTTTGAATGTGAAGCTAGGTATTAGGCTAAACTGAATACGCAGCAGGTGCTCTGCCAGACTTAGAAAGTACACATAAAACCACTATTATCTGCTCACACTGACCTGCAGACTGCAATTGCCACAGGAATTCAGGAAACATATCCAGACATGAATAATCACTCCAGTGCATTGCTGTGATTGCAGAGGTCACACACATATTTAAACCACAATGTTTAAAAGCCGGGATGAAAGTAGGAAATGAACACTTAAAATTCTTCAGTTTAAAACGTAGAACAAAATAAGTTTACAACTAGCACAGTTGTTCTACCTCTTCCAGGTTGGCTGAAGTCACTGCAACTTCAGGCACTGATCCTTGGCTATTGAACCTGGTGCCAGCTCCACTTTTAGACAGCAATATCCTGTATGAATAGCAGGGACTCAAACAGTATTCAGTGAGAACATCCAGCCTGTATACAGCTTTCCTTATAGACAATTCCTCACCCAAAAATTTTACCCACAATTTAACATGCTTACTCTACACAGGTAATGTTACTTTAAAAATACATTTTTCTGAAAAATATGTTTGTCAATATTTGAGGTACAGAATGTGAAGCTAAACTGTAGCAGTTTCTTGCTACCCTGAAGCACCTGAAGTCTTATGGAAGGCTGTTACAGCAGAAATTCAGAAACTAATAGCTACTCTTACTATACTTGTAAACTCCCTGCAGAACATCAGCAAATTTAATATTTATAGTATTGTAGATGATCAAAGGGATTAAGGCATTTTACTTTTTAACTTGAATTAAAAAGATGTTCAAGTTCACCAGATTGCTTTGGCAATCAATTGAAAAGGTCTTAATCATTCACTATTGTCATCATTTCATCTCCAAAGATACACCACCAAGTTTCAAGACTCTCTCTCTGTTAGATGTCTAATCAGTCTGTTTTCCATTAAAATTACTAAACCCTGTGTATTCAACAAGAAAACACAGACTCTCCAGGTCTCTACTAATTTTTTTTTTGTTATTATTGGGGGTTTTTTTTCAGCTACACCTAGAAGTCTTGGTAAGAGTTTTCATGCTAACATGCAGAACTTGCCCTTCTGCAACACAGGAGTTGTCCTTTTCAGGAGAGAAGTCCTGCAACCATGAGACTATAATAGCTCCACAGTGATCTGAGTACTTGGTAATGAAGAACTTACTTGATGAAAAGGCTATTGCAGACCTGTCAATTTACGTTAAGAACAATAAAGTGTAAAGATATGTTGAAGTTTCATAGACTCATCTTCTAATTATCAATGAGATTTGTTGTGTTGGCAGGAGTCAGAACAGCCTCATCTAGCTGGATGCATGAACACATGATCAGGCTGTTGGCTGAACTGTTCACCAAGGAACAACCCCTCCCCTCTGCCTGTAATCATACAGTGTCTGATGGCACAGCAATACAGGACCTGGCATCACAGGAGTTACTTTAGGCTCAGCCCTGTTTCAAGAGCAGGAGACTATTATCAACTAGGGCTTTTAATTTTCATCACTTGTCTTGGGTAACACATGAGCACCTGAAAGGAAAACCCTTTCTCTCTTAGTTCACACAGAAGCAATTACTCCCAGGAACTGAAACAAGATGCTCCGTGCTGGCCAACACCAATGTTAAGTACAAGAACTGCTTTGGATACACGCTGTGCAGCAGCTTGCTACTCATTTTCCTACAATTATTCTTTATACTTGAGAATACAACAAAATAACAACTGTCACCATGGAAGTGATGCTCATTTCAAACATGCTTATGTGCAAGAAGTTCATATATACATACATATACAGACAGACACCTCATAAGACAATATGGACATGAATATGAACCAGTTGACACAGATAGGTTGCAAAGACCCTTAGCACCTAAGTACGAAACAAAATGAAAGCTTTGTTGAACACCATAGTGTAAGTTTCAAGAAGGCTACAGTTACAACCAAAACTATACAAAAACAAAATGTGACTTTTTTATTTTGAAAGAACTCAAAAGAGCTGATATTCAGGAAGGTATTATTATTTCCCTGGATGATAATCATGGAGAATACAGGAGAAATACACAGATGTGCAAGTGTGCAGGTTTACTACATGAGAGTCACCTCCTTCTCTGCAGTCACAAGACATGCACAAACTCAAATTGTCAGAACTTTCCAAGCGAAGTGAAACCCTTTCCTCTATATTCTTGCAAAACACAAGGTCGAAAAACAAGCAAAGTAGCTGACATCTCACAGGCTACTAGAGAGGAAAGACTTTTGCCACAGGCAGTGACTTTTCAACACTCTCAAGTTAAACTGCCAACTAAAGATATTTCTCAAAAAAAAAAAAAAAAAAAAAAGAGGTCACCCAGAATCCCCATCAATGTACAAACAAATTCCAACTCGAGAATGGTTCAACTCAAGGACTAGCAAATTTAATTTCATAAACAAAAAATACATTAATTACTCATCTATGTCACTCTGGAGAGAGCAATTTTCAAAGATACAGTTGAAAGAAACCTTTACAAAAAAAAACTGTATGTATTTTATATGCCACTAAAAAGGTTTCATTACAAATACCAAAATGGCTATTTCTGTACAGAAAAAAAATTTTATTTTGCTTTCTTGCATTGGCCCATAGCTCCCATTTCCCTCTGCGGCACTGGCAGTTATCACTGCACAGAGACTCTTCAAAACCCTCAGAGAGAGGCTGACCCTTCACTAACAAGGAGTTAGGGCAGCCATGAGGAGTTCCATTTTATACACAAAGTTACGCCCTTCCATTTTATTCCACTGCACTTCCTTGAACGGCCCGCGGAGATGATTCCACTTGCTGTCCTGCAGGACATCGCCTTTGGGGAGATCCTTGCACTGACTCCGTGGAAACTGAACCATGACTTTGCTGCCGCTTTCCGGACCGTTACGTACTGTGGTGAAAGATTTCAGTGAGCAATTTTACACTGTATGAATTCTTCACACTAATTATTCTTCATTGTGTATTCTATACTTTATTTCTACTCAATTCCAAACATGCTGAAAGCAAACAAGGTAAATTAATTGCCTTCCTCTCTTTCTCAAAGCTTTTTCTCTAGATTTTTTCTCTCGTCTCCCATTTCTCCATGATTTTGCTGCTTTAGCACTGCATATTCTTGGTCAGATCAAGACAGAGAAACTTTTAATAAACCCCAAAATGTACACCTTACAAATGCATTTATTTTTCCCCAGGAAGGGAAAAGGCTTCATTGCTTATTCTTTCCTTGGATGTATTCTCTACTATTCTGCTGCAAAATGTATTGTTTCTAGTGGATTTACTTCAAATACAGTATCTAAGTCGCTAGGTAGTTACTTTTAATCACAAAATTCTGAGACTGGTGGAGGGGTGGTGGTGCTTAGTTGGCTTGGGTGAGTTTCTGTGTTTTCATGTTGGGGAGTGGTGTGTGTTGGCTTTTTAAAGAAACAGTCAGAGAGGTACCACCTAGCTTTTCCCTCATCTACCAAACTAACCTTCTATAAAGAGACAAGTATCAGGCTAACTGAACATAATTCCTCTTTCATAAACTGATTCCAACTGCTCCCCATCACCACATTTTCCACAGTATATTTGGAAAATTCTTCTGAGACTATTTTTTTCCTCCTCATCTTCCCAGTAATTGCAATGAGGCTGATCAGACTGTAGTTCCCCACATTTTGCTTCTTGAATATAGGATGTTACATTTGCCTTCTTCCAGACCTCATGAGCCCTTCCTGAGCCTGGCCTTTTAGAGATGATCAAGGCTGGCTTTGCAGTGACATCAGTCAACTCCCTTGGCAGTCATAGATATATATCCCACCTGGTCCCATGAATTTGTGTATGTCTAAGTCTGTTCAAAGATTCTCTAACCTGGTCTTCCACTACTGAGGCTGAATCTTTGCTCCAAAAATTCCCATGGGTCTCACAGATCCATTTTTGAAGGCCAGTCTTAAGACCAAAGTAAAGAAGGTACTGAGTACCTTGGCCTCCTCCATGTCCCATGCCACCAGGAATTCCCTCTTTTTAACAGCAGTCCCACATTTTCCCTAATCTCCCCCTTGCTGCTGACATATCTTTCAAAGCTTTTCTTGCTGCCCTGTACATCCCTCATCAGATTCCTATTCTATCCTTAACTTTCCTATCCTTACCAATGCACGCTTGGATTGACTCTCTATATATCCCTTCTCGATAGTCTCTATATCCCTCCTGGGTCAACTACTTATAATCTCTTGGAGTTTCCTTCCTGTGTCATGAGTTCAGTCATGAGCTCCTTGTTCTGACACCTTTGCACAACTTCCTGAATATTAGGAATAACCATTTTTGAGCTTGAAAGAGGTGACTCCTGAAAATAATAATCAAACAGCACTCCCAGACCCCTCTTCTTTCCATCCCATAGCATCATATCCCACAGGATTCTTTCAAAAAGATCCCCAAAGGGAGAAGAGACTAAAATCTGTTCTCCCTAAGTTTGGAGTTGTGATCCTGTTGTTTATCCCCTTCTCTCAAGATCCGGATGGTTTCTGTCATCTCTTTTTTCTATGCTAATAATAATACATATATTTAATTATATATTTACATATTATAAAAACAAATATTTATATAATATGTATCAAAATAATATATTTAAATAATTTATTCACATAATACATATTATAGAACACATATGTAATTTTCCATGGTAACTATAAGAAATATTTTCAAGCCTGTGTAAATTAAATCAGGTTTACATTAAGTGGCTTCTTAGGCAAGGTGTTGATTCTATTTAGATCTCAATTTCATAAACAAAAGAGAGAGTCTCTCGACTTTTAGAGCATAGCATCAATTTATAGTAAAATATTCTACAAACACTCTCAGAAAGATTTGAATTCTATTTGCAAGAGGAAACACTACCTGAAATGGCATAATCTCCATTTGGTGATGCTACAGTTATTGCTGATGCATTGCCAATGCTCTCCACCGGCCCCAGACCAACGTGATTACTGAAACTCAGCACATGCCATCCCATAACCTTTGCAAGCTGCTGAACTGCATGTACTTGGTGCTGTGACATCTGAAACAGCAAGAGGTTTATTTTCTGTTTAATATTTGCAGACCACAGAAAGAATTGTTTATGGGGATTAGGAAGACTGTTTTCTGTACAATAGTTATTTATAAAAGTGACTTTAAGTTCCCTACTTTCAGAGGAACTTTTTTAATATTAATTTAGACTAGTTCCTCTGCAGACAGAGAAGACCTATCTATTATGTAGTTAAATGAATTTTTTATAAGTATATGCACTTAGCCATTTTATTTAAATATTACTTTCAATTTTCTTTTTAGGTCTCAAAAAATTAATTTGTAAACAATCTTGTCTTTCAGGCGAAACAAGACTGCTGTAAAATATATAAAAATATGAGTAAGTATTAGCAGAGAAAATTCAGAAAAAAAAAAGTTGAGGTTCTCACATGCATGCTTATCTCCATTAATCCTCAAGTGTAAGCACTCAGCTCTAACAGCTTAGGAGTTTAAATGCTACTGTTTTCCTGTATCATGACTTAACCCTTGTAATAAGGAAGTATCCAGCACCGTTCAGCAGTTCTCTGTGAACAAGTCTGACAACACTTGACCAAAAAGACACGACCTCAGCAGAATCTGTTTGGACTTGTTTTCTGTGTCATGGAGTTTTATGTAACTGCAACAGGCTAACTACTGTTATTAAAGACCAGTATTTTGACTATTTATAATGCATAGTGGGGAGATTGTTACTTCTGAATAAAACCAGCAGGTTGCTCTAAGCAATTAAGAAAACAGAGTTCATTCAAGTATCAGCGGATTTAGTAACGACAGATGCAAAGTGAGCATTAACAGACAATGTTGAAATGACAGTAATTGTGGGTTCATTAAGAACTTGGCTACAGTAAGTTTCATATACAGAATACCTTATTGTCTGCTATGATTACCACCAACTTGTTTCTCTCATAATGAGCAGCATAAAGAAATGCATTTTAAATGAGAGGGAAAAATTATTATGACTACTGACCCTAGTAAAAAATGACAATATATTTTAGTAATAGTTGCTAAAGACTCTACACAAACATAGTGACAATTCAGTCATCCAGCTTCCCATCACCACTATCTGAATTTGAACTTTCAAATATTTTCTACATAGATAAAAGTGAGATTCTAACTTCTTCTGTATCCCAAACATCACGAGAAAGGCAAGAATAACATACGTGAGTCTACCTGAGATAACAGGAAATCCTGTAGTTCTTGCTCTTGATGGGACAACGTAATAACTCTTCCATCTCTATGCACAACTCTGATTTGTTCAACTCCAATGTTCAGCTGCAGTTGAATGGATCTTTGAAGACAAGATCCATATTTATTCAAAATGCATTAAAACACCTAAGAAAACTAAGAACACAGAATCCCACCCACTCATTGACAAGAATTCCTAAGATAGATAGTGCAAAGCCTACAGAATGTGACAGCAACTCCAAACATTCCAGTTTCAACAGTCACACAGCAGGTCCCTCTATATGGCAGGTGACAAATTGTGGCATGCTCCCAGACCTGGCCTACCACTTGTTCAGATCAAGCAAGCCTTGCAGCTCCCTGCCTGCCCCTGTGCCCAAATTTCCTTCCAGCTGTGCAGGGGAAAATGTTGTGTTCTATGCTACAGACAACACCTGGGCAGCATATGTACTCTGGAACCAAGACTGGAAATGCACCAATGATTGCAGGCTGGCCCACACAGTGGTCACAGCCAGACAGCACTGCTCCAAATGGAAAAAAACGACTGTTGATGCATTAATGAATTCACTGCTGGTCAATCTGCAAGCATTTGCTTCTGGAACATGAAATCTTGTATTTTGGTAACCGCAAGCATAATTATTGCATGAATTACATGAGTTCCACATTTCAGTACCTACAGTAATTTCACGATTATAAGCCGCACCTTTTTCACTGAAGAATCCAGCCTGCCCCAGCCGTGTGGCTTATATTCAGGTGCGGCTTATCTATGGACAAATTCCAGTAAAATGCCAACCCGGAAGTGAGAGCCGGCTGGGGAGGGCACCTGGGGCTGCCTTTAAAGGCTTCTCTGGTCTATGAAAACTGTTGCAACTTGAGCAGCTGACACCAAACCCAGCTGGCAGTGATTCTGTTACTAATTTGTTACTTTGTTACACATGGATCCTCACTTTTTTTAAAAAAAAAAAAGTGCGGCTTATATTCAGGTGCGGCTTATATATGGACAAATCCCGTGGTCTACCGGGCTACCGGAGGTGCGGCTTATAATCAGGTGCAGCTTATAATCGTGAAATTACTGTATGCAACCAAGTTAGGATTGAGCCGTGATGAGCTCTCCAGCACATCAAATGATACTTTGTATTCAGTCATTTCCACCCAAAGTAAATCCCACCCCTAAGTATCCACTCTCATCTTAAATTTCTTCTCTGCAAGGAAACTGTGCCATTTAAAGATGTACTAAACATCTTCATTAAAGGGTAAAGAGGGTGAACTTTTCTTAAGGTGACTTCACCCCACAGTCAAGTCAGGAAAACAAACACACACAAATAATGGACTCCTACTTGTCTGTCTGAAGAGAATCTTTAACCTTTAAAATACAATGCTGCCTTTGCTTCATGCTTCTACAACTACAAGGACATGCATTCTCATACTTACTTGCATATCTGCTCATATCCTTGAGAGGTTATTAGAACTTTAACACTGGATTCATAAACATCATTGATATTGGACCAGTGAGCCTGAATCTGAGGATCCTCAATACGACTCGCCAGACTGTCAATGGTTCGAGCAGTTCTACAAGATAAAGCCATATTTCACACACAATAATCCAGGCAGTTTGTGCTGTTATCTTGCTTACAGGAAGCAAGGAAGTTATTACATTTAACAGAAACATGTGGATCAAAATTCTATTTCAGCAATGTTCTGGTGTTAATGAAGTACACTTGCTTATTCTGTACATTTCTCATACATTCTGCAGCAGTATTGAAGTGGTATTACTCAGTACCTGCTACCTTGCTGCAAAGAATACGAAAACAGGTTTTATGCAGTTTGAGGTAAGTAGGGACAATTATCAGCAGTTTATGTTGCAACTGTCATAGTTGCAGGGATTTTTTCTTTTTACTAGCTGAATGTTGTTCACTCATATTTTTTCATAATTTTTGGTTCTTAGCACTTAGAAATAAAGACTGTATTAACTGTGAAGGAAACAGAAGCTCCAGAAATTCCATGCATATAAGGCGCACCGGAGTATAAGGCACACCTTTTCCTTTTTTTTTTTTCAAGTAAGGATTGGCATGCAACAAAGTAACAAATTAGTAACAGATCACAGGGTTTAGTGGCAGGTGATCAATTTGCAAGCAGTTTTCCCGTATTGGTGTAGCCTTTAAATGCAGCCCCAGGCGCTCTCCCCATGCCACACTGCCCCACCTCACCACACTGCC
>VRYO01002772.1:12479082-12516284 GCA_009812075.1 Sialia sialis | reverse complement strand
GAATTTTATCTCATTTAAGCTAGCACTTTTAGGTAAAATTAAAACTAATTTTGATTCAATTTTACATATACGTATATTGCGAAGTGCAACACTCATGGAACAGTGTATTAGGCCTTTTGTGACCTCTCCTTATGAACCTCTGCTCCGTAAGTTGTAATTTACTTTCAATGATACTTCTGGCTTTATTAAGTTCACTCTATGGTGAACTACCCAATAATGTTCAGTGCATGTATGTGCTTTCACAGGATTTATAGGCCCAAAATTCTTGGGAGATTCTGGGGTAAGTACACAAGCTGTACAAGGTATCCTCAATACCATGTGAAACTCCTCACCCTATAGCACTCTGTCTATGTTCAGGACAGCACCAGTATCTGTATCACAGACAACTGTGAAATAAAATCCTGCCAGTTTACTTGCAACTTTGAAGAGTAAAGGACGGCTTTTTAAGCTTTTTAAGTTCACAACTTCACATACGGGCACATATTAATTGAATCAATGTACTTACATCTGCCAGGTGAGCTGTTGGTAATTAACAAACAGACCACCAGCACAGTTTCAGATCCAGATAAAACATGAGCAACAGACAGCAATAACGCAAGAGTTTAATGATGCATGCTTAACTCTGCATTTTGGGCAGAGTTAAGAGTGAACACTTATTAGTTCAGCTAAATTAATGGCATGTAACTGACTGAAACGCAACACCTTGGTTTGATTTCAGTTATGGGCACAAACTTTTAATGTCTAACAAAAGGGGCTCCAGAATGCTCAAAATACAACGTAATAATTTCGTTTCAGAACTGAATAAATACATATGAAAAACTGAAGGAGCACGCTTCGAAAGCATGACTTCAAAAGCCCAAGCAACACCCATACAGAAAATTTCAGTTTAAATAAGGGAAGTCTTATTCACTCTTCTTCCCAGCTATATACTGAAATTTTCAAACAGTCATATGCAAACTTATTCCTTGAGAACATATTCAAAGAACAACATACAAGCTATACCTGGTTTTGATTTTGGCAAGGGTCTTTTAAAGAGATTGACTGTCCCGAGGTCACCAATGTCTGGTGCTTGTTTTTGAATAGAAACCTAGGTAAGAGAGAATAGTGTTTAAGTATAGTGTTTAAGCAAATATACAAATCTGAAACAAAACTCCACTAGGTTATTAAGGCTTCTCTGACAAACCTTGATATATGCTGATCCCTCTAAATCACTCGGAATTTGAACGTCCAAGGGACAGTAATCCTCAGGTATCTTTTTATCTAGGTCAATGTCAGTGTTCTTTATCACCTCAAAAGTGCCATGATGAAGAAAAAGGGAGCCTGAGTAAAGAAGGACAAAGACATACATTAAATATTAAGCACCTTCTGCAAATGAAAAAGCTCCTGTTTTGGAACAATATGTATTTCTGAGTCTCCAAATCTTCAGAGTTGCACTTGACTCAAATTTCTTAATGACTTCTTAAAAAAAAAACCCATGTAAATTAGAAAGCTCATGCCACTGTATCAGCATCTAAGTCCTCCACTGGGCAATGTGTAATATTTTACTGTAAGTTGACACAGAGTATTTAATAATTACGGGGGGAAGCCAAGAGTTTTTCAAAATTGAGGCATTAGGTGCAAGGAAGGAGGGAAAAAAAAAGGTATTTGGTTTAAAAAGACAAAAAAGTAAATGTGTGAAGTTTTCCCGAGCAGCTAGTTAAAGGTACAACATCCCTATTGATGTCAAGGAATTCTCATGATTTTTGGCTAGAAGTCTTAAAACTATGACCATGTTTGGACTGTAAAAACTAACTCTATAGCCAGTCATTCATGGATTGATAAAAGCAGACACCCACAACCATCCTTGCAGCACACCTTTTTCATCCAAGGCACAGTTCACCTAGTTCAGGTGAATCAACTAAAAAAGATACATAGCCTGGGGTACATCTACAGCTTTTTCATAAACAACTAAATTTGTCCTTCCCCTCCCTCATCGATGACAACAGGAACCCAATACATCCAATTCTGATGCCTGCTTTGTACCTACATCTTAAGGTCTGTGTGATTCTGTATTCACTTTGTCCCTCACAGCATCTGAAACCCTGGGATCATCAGCCGCTTTAAATGTAATCCATTAATTAAGGCATATTCTCAGCATTATTTCCCAACTGTAGAAATAATAGGTATAACAATCTACCTTCAATGTCACTCTTTAGTCACATGGTTTAGTATCAGCTGGTGTGAATTCTGGGGAGTAGGGAGTTAGACATCATAAGCCTTTTGGATCCCTTCTAACTTGAGATATTCTGGGATTTTCTAATTAAACAAATATGTAACCCACTCTCACTTTTTTTTTTAAAGTGTTTTACAGACCAATCATAGATAAAAGCCAAGGATTTACAAAGTCTGCCTATCAACTGATCAACTACACTGCAAATGCAGTGCAAATTCTTAGTAAAATACTACACAGTTAGCCTTTAAAATCACTTTCTGGGTTGAAAATGGCAAGATATTTTCCTTGATACTAAAACAAGAGCTCTCCCTTTAAAAACTGGTCTCATAAACATAGTAAATTCACATTGGAATTATTTATTATGATATACTCAATCTCTTTTTCCAGTTCCAAAAAGATAATTCCATAAAACCCATTCTTGTGAAAAAGATCCTTCTGTTTACCTGCACTTCTGTAGCTCAGGTCACCAAGAATTTTATCTCCCACTTTTCTCAGCTTCCAGTGTTGTCTCAGTCTTAGCAGTTCAGAGTTGAAGTCTCTTTGTCGCTTATTTTCCTGATTTTCAGCAACTGATTTGGATAATCTTTCTGCACCTTTCAAGAGGATCTGAGCTGCTCCAGCTAATGACTTCTTTTTTGAAATCAGCTGTAGAAACTGAGGATTCTAGTACCAACAAAAACAACGATACACTTGCACTTTAATTCACAAAAGATTATTTATTTAGTAGTAGTAGTAGCGGAAACTAACTGACTATGATTAACAAATTGTTTTTGCTGGTTGTCCAGTAACTTATTCAGAATTACTTACATATCACCATTATACAGTTGGAAGTAGCATTTTGACCTAGAGCTTCAGCAAAGAGGCTTCTGAAACTGTCTCAATTCCCATTCCAAGCCTTACTCTGACCCTCAAAGCACTGCACTAGCACATCAACAGGAACATTTTGATAAATTTTGTACTGATCACATGTTTAAATTGTTTTAAATTGTTTTAAATTGTTTTAAATTGTTTTAATCCATTGGAATAAAATCTTTAGCATCTCAAAGTGCCCAACTGGTACAACATACTTGTTTTGGAGGAAGGGGATCCTGCCCGACTGGATCTAGAGTCATGAACTTTTTATCCTTCACGATGCTAAGAACGTCATACAACACACACATCTCAGTCAAGGCACTTCTTAAGTTGTTCCTCACTGAATCCCAAGGCCAGAGGGATGGCTGAAACTTTACCAACCCTAAAAATAAAACAAAGCAAGGAAAAACAAAGGAGCTTAAAAAGGTACGGTGTAAGGCTTATTTCTGAACTACACAGAGATCATAACAGCACGAAATACAACACGATATGCTATCTGCTGTTGTCCTTTCCCACCACAATTTACTGAGGCTCGGTCACGAATATTCTGCCCTGCCCACCACGGGAGCCCCTGGGGCAAGGAAGGCAGGCCAGGCGCAACCACCCGCAGAGCTGCAGGCCGGCACCGCCACAGCTCGGCGCGCCTCTGCCAGCTGCATCCCGCCGGGAGAGCTGCGGCCGCCGCCCCTCTCACCTTCCTCATCCTCCGGCTCGCCCGGCTCGGCCCAGGGCCGGCCCGCCGAGCCCGGTTCGTCCTCCTCGGAGCCGGAGCCCTGGCTGAAGTCGATGCGCTGCGCCAGGCGCGCCAGGTTCTGGGACATGGAGAGCGGCTGGAGGTAGGTCTCGCTGCCATCCAGCCCCACCTCCTGCACCTGCTTCTCGCACGCCGACTCGATGCTGATGCGTACGGCCGGCACGCCCGCCATTTTGGAGCGACCCCCCGCCCGTACTCGGCAGAGGGCGGGCCAGCGCCGGCGGGCCAAGGAGGGGGCGGGGCCAGCGCTGGGCGGGCTCGGCCGTTTCCGGACGCGCTCGGGTGGCAGCGGGACCAGTGCCGAGCGGGTTAGGCCATTTTCAGAGTGTTCGGAAGGGGGCGGGGCCAGCACTGTGCGGGCTCGGCCGTTTCCGGAGAGCCCCAAAGGGGGCGGGGCCAGTGCCGAGTGGGCTCGGCTGCCTCCAGGGGCGCTCGGGCGGGGGCGGGGCCATCACCGTGAGGGGACGGCGCCGAGCGCAGAAGCTCGCCGCTGCTGCAGTTTTCTACTATGGCCTCGTTTTTGGCCAGAAGTTGGTTTCCTGTCCCGTTCTAAACATAATTTCACCTCTGGTTCTCCACCTTCAGCTGTGGCCACGCAGGAAGCTCAACCAAACAAAAGGAAAACATACAATAACATTGCCATTAAATTACCATTTGAATTCAGTAGTAACTCCAATGACACGTGTGCTCCGAGTTCTGCCCTTTGACACAATTAAGAAGGCGGCAGCTTCCTGCTCTCACATTTATTCTTAAATCTGGTGAGTGTGCATGATTGAAAGCATTACAAAAATCAGCATGTGTGCTTGAGGAGGATTAAAGGGGCCCGCGGGGCTCAGTCTCTCCCGACAAGGTGCGTCTCCTGCGGCCTGTCGATGCGGAAGAGCAGCTCGGCGGGCTGGAAGTAGCCCAGGTACTGCACGCTGTCCGGGCTGGTGTCCTGGTGGTAGTGCCCTCCTTCGCCATGGTGGCTGAAACAGTGCGTGTGCTCCACACGCAGGTCGAAGCCCTGGCACCAGACAGAGGCCCGTCAACAACGTGTTCGCGGGAGCAGCATTTAAAAGTCACGGGATAGTCTATCCTAATGTGCATTTCCACACATCTCCAAACGTTAAGCAGTGAAAATTTGGCTTGTGAAACAAGTCAAATTTAGAAACCCTGACAGCGCCTGTCTTTTGGTGTTAATCTGAGATCTCCTTTTTAACCCTTTCCCCCCCCACCTTTCTTTCCATTGAGATGAAATAACGCAGTCACACCAAGGAATCCGTACTGGAAATCAATCCCCTTTGCAATGAATTGCCACAGGCCCATGTAATAAAGGGATTGTCTCTGCTCCAATTCTGAGAGCCACCTTAGATGAAGAATATCTAAATGGGAAGAACAGTGAATAAAATAGCAACTAACATCCTAAACCATAAGATCAACATCACCAGTTTTATGTTTCATGGAATGGGTTGGGTTCAATGGGACCTTCACAGATCATCTATGCTAACCACCCTGGCCATGGGCCACCACAACTTCCATTGAACCAGCTTGCTCAAAGCCCCATCTAACCTGGCCTTGAACACTTCCAGGGATGGGGCATCCACATCTTCTCTGGACAACCTGTTCCACTGTCTTTCTAAAAAAAATAATTTTCCATATGTCCAATTTTAATTGCTTTAATGTAAAATCCTTGCCTCTTCTTTTATTACTACGTGTCCTGGTAAAAAGTTTCTCTCCATCTTTCCTGAAAGCCTCCTTTTAGTACAGGAAGGCTGCAATAAGGTCTTTCTGGAGTCTTTTCTTCTCCAGCTGAACAATGTCAGCTCCCAGTGTGTCTTCATAGGAAGAGGTACTCCAGCCCTCTGCTCATTTTCATGGCCCTCCTTGGGCCCTGCTCTAACTGGTTAACATCTTTCTTGGCACCCCAAATCTACATGCAGCACTCCAGGTGGGATCTCATGAGGGAAAGAATCACCTTGCTTGACCTGGCCACACCTACTTTGACATAGTCCAGGACAGGATTAGTTTTATGGGCTGCAAGGGGATACTGGTGAATAGCGCTATGGCACTGAATGCCATCATCTACTGCTCTCTTTGTCGTGACACACAAACATTTCCAAAACCACAGGCCTCGCCAAGCGCTGTTGAGTTTGCAGGGAATGCAGGAGAAAGCCAGAAGCATCCACCACACAAGTTGCATTGGTTCTGAATAGAACAGCTGCTGATGGCTGCTTTCAAAGGATACATCAGTGGATTATGGGAAGATACACATAGTTCAGCCTTAGGCCAAAGGCTCCCACATAATGACACAATAAAATCACACCCTTCAATATATTTAAGCCTACAGTGTGTCCCACTTACCCCTGGAAAAACGTTTTTATATTGCTTATGACTGCACTGTTATATATAAAATAGTCATTTTCATCTATGGTTTTCTGGTTACTTTTAAACAAATCGTTTTCCTAATTATGAACACCTTAATGGTTTTTGAAAATAGATTGATTATTATCCTGAATTATTTGCTGTTGAATGTGGTGCTTGTGAGAGATGCTGGTAAGTTTCCAGCATGAGGCTTTGCAAGCTTCAATTTACATCAGCTACAGGACACATGCTTCATGTCTTTTGACACAGCATTAGTAGAGGGAGTTATTATGAAAGCAAACTACATAAACACGAGGCTGAACCACCTTCCATGCTCTTGACATTTTTCCCAGTGTGGCCAGCAGTGAATGCAAACCATACTGTTGAGTTTGGGATGCAATCACTTGCACACATGCAACTGGAACAGAACCATGAAGTTAATCCACTATGAACAACCACTAGGTTTTAGAACAGATTGATCTAGCCTCAATTCAAACAATTCACAGAAATGAGAAGCTTCTCAATCATTGCCCCAGCTCTGGAAGAGTCTAACACAGTATATATACACACACACTCCCATTCTTGAAAGGAAAATCATATCCAAGACAAAGTTCATTACAGGTCTCAGTCTATACTTAGAAATGAGAAAAAGAGACTCACCGGATCTCTGGAAACTATTACTGGCTGACAAATCAGTGGAGCTTTCATTTCAAAGAATTTGAGCCAGTTATTCACATCCTCATCAGTATTCAGGGGACAGGCAGAAAACTCTGGAGGCTAGAGCAAAAATAAAAGCTTTCTAAGTAAAAGAAAGACACTTGCATCAGGATACTTTTTCTCTAGAAACTTTGCTTTTTCCCTCCCCACTATTCTGTTCACTTTCCTTCTTGAAAGAAGCTTACCACAGTCCATCACTCTGCTTTTGCCAGAAACAGAAGTGACCAGAATGTTGCATCTTCCATTGCACAGGTAGTGGGAAAACTACTGAAGTGAGGATGCTCCTCTTCCTGGTACATTTTAGAGGCTCAGTTGTTTTTTAAAAGTCTAATGCTTCTTATAAGTATCATCTGAGTTCGTGTACTTAATTTCAATTTGTTTTACAATAGCTCTCCAGTTCTTTAGCTGCACACAGATTTCAAAACATGATGGCATTAACGCCAACTAAAACAGAATTATTAGTTTTGGAACATTGATTTTGCAATGTCAACTCCTTACTTTAACACAGTGCTCATCCTAATAGTTTATGCATACATTTAAAAATACAAAACAAAGTGAAGGATCTAAGATTTACATCCTAATTTATAATTCTGTTTTCAGGAGGA
This sequence comes from Sialia sialis, assembly GCA_009812075.1. NCBI lineage: Eukaryota > Metazoa > Chordata > Aves > Passeriformes > Turdidae > Sialia > Sialia sialis. The sequence goes on along the minus strand of VRYO01002772.1, from coordinate 12,508,801 downwards.
CAAAGAAAGTTACATGCATTGAGAACATACCATAATGTGAATCTTTGCTTTCCCCTTCTGAATGATAAATGTACCACCCATCCCAACTGGCTTTTCTCCATAGTGTTTCTCTAAAGTTTGTCTCAGACAGGACACAAAGTTAAGCTCCCCAGTTCTTCCATTGGCTTTCACTTCAATGACCTGGAAGATAAAGTCAGTTTGTCACTGCCATCTCCTGCTGCAATAGTCTGGAAAGGTCTGTAAAAGCTGTTCTGAAATTCTCCAAGCTGATAACTCAAAATCACTTTTTGAGAAGATAAACTTCCGTGCAAGTGCTGCTGGACCAACTCTCTTTTCCGTAGTTCTGTTCAATGCTAGCTTTGCCTGTAAAGGGAGCTGGGCAGCAAGAGATTTACTCATACATGACACAGTGACTTGAGCAACTCCCTTCTGTCCACCAGCTGGCTTCCACTCTGTCAGAAAGAAAGACTGGGTAACAGAGAATACTGTTCAGTTTCCATGCAGTTGTCAGGATTTGACTGTTCTGCCAGCACCTCTTAGTGTTGGCTGTGTCAGGAGAAGCACTTGTGCAAGAAACTACCTAAGTGCCGACATCTCATTTACACAAATACATTGCACCATTACTTTAAGTCACTGCTTTTACATGTTTCTCTTGTGGAATTACTACTTTACTATTACCACAAATCACTGATAGAAGAAACACGAGTTTCCATTCAGTCAAAAAGCACTGCAAAATCACCGTAGATGGAAGTACGTACCTTACCAGGTTGGCCCTCGCTGGCATAAAGGTTGGCCAGCAGTCCAAACTCACAGTCTGTGTATTTACTGCTGTACTTCTCAAGCAGGCACCCTTTATCTGCAGGATTTATCTGAGCAACGTAGCTCCCATTTACAGCAGGCTTTTTTTCACTCTTAGTTTGAACAATAGGGATAAGCTGGGAAAAAGAACATATAAGTCAATAAGAACACGTAAGAATCAGCCAAAATAACTGAACTCACATAGATGTGATTTAAGCTTTGAACCATGATCCCAAGAAAAAATCCACTTTATCACACAGCTCTGTCTCTCAGGATGAGGTCTGTACTGGTAAGAAAAATGCACTAATATTGTAATGTAATTGAAAGGTCCAGAAAACAGGTCTGCAATTTATGAACAATCAATGTTACATAAAGACGAATGCTAGTGTTAAAAAAAAAAAACAAAAAAAAAACCCAAAAAAAACCAAAAGAAAGAAAAAAAGATCTATAGTCTGCATACAAGTATTGGAATTCTATGTAATACTCTCTCAGTGTACAGTAACAACCACTATTATAGTGGCCCAAATTTAATGCTGATATAGACTATCTCATCTGCCAATAAATCCATCAAAAGGAGACCACAAGACCAAAGGTTTATGCCTGAAAAAACTGTGATTAACCAAAGTGTCCATAGACAATAATTTTTGTATCCTACCCCTCATGCAGTTTATAATTTTCTATGTGATATCTTTAAAATTCGCAGCAGTGGAATAAAGTCATCCAAGAGGGCAAAAGACAGGGAGTATTTCAAAGACATTTACCAGTAAGTTTGAGAAGCATTTCTAAATTTTAGAATTAAAACCTCTTTGTCTTTGTCAATCAGACCAAAAAACAAGTTTCTTGCATGCTTCAAGGTAATCACATGCTTCTTGAAGAATTACAAGTTAAAAATTAATCTTTATTATCTCAGAAGTAGGCACCTCAGTGGATGCTACTCAACTCAGCTCCTTCTAATGGTTTTTATGTGTTTGTGATGTGAAAGTGTTTATTAAATCCATGGTTGTAAATGGGGAATACCCAGTATGATACTGCTCTACTGTTTAATAGTAGAACCATCACACTTACATACTGACCTCAGCATTTATTCCAAGAACTTTGGATGAAACAGCTCCAGCTCCAAGAATGAAAGCTCCAGGCAGCTGTATGTCCTTTGCAACTTTATTTAGATCATAAACCTGCAAAAGAAAAACAGTAATTTCATCCCTGGAAACGTTCAAAGCTAGGCTGGATGGGGCCTTGCTGGATGAAGCAACCTGACCTAGTGGGTGGCATCCCTGCTTGCCACAGGAGGGGTTGAAACTTGATTATCACTAAAGTCTCTTCCTACCCAAACCATTCTATATTTTGGTGTGGCGCCCTGATCTGCAATTGTCATCTTGTTCACTGCAGTCCTGGAAGCATTTAATTCACAACACCTACCCCCATTAAAATTTTGATAATTAGCTAGAACATGGCTTTTGAACACAATGGAACATTTAGTAATAACAAATTTGATAGATGTCCATTTGTTTGCTAAAAGATAGATTCTACCTGTATGTTCCCTGCTCATTTTATTTGAAGAAAGAATTACTATTCTTGGTAGATTTATGACATACAACACATCAGAATCAGTCTCATTAAACACTGAAAAGTATCTTTCACAAGTGTAGAATCCCAGCATCTAGATCCTAGTATCTCTTAGTCCTTAGCTTTGTTTATTGCTTTTCTTTTGACAAAGGTATTAAACCCCAGAGCTACAGGGGAAAACTCACTTTTTCTTTCTGTGCAATAGGTATGAGGTAAGGAACACCTCCCACATCTGCTATCCTAGGCTTTCCGCAGATTCCTGGAAAAATGCAGTCAGTTAGCTTGGTAAAACCTTTATTCCCAATAATCTTCAATAAGCATGCATTCTAACCCACCAAAGAATGGGTTAATTGGTTCCTCAAACTTCTCAAACCTTTGAGAACACTATTTCCCTAGCATGCTTAGATAAAGTGATGAGCTATTAAGAAGTCCAAGACCTAAAATTATTCACAGTAGGAATTAATGCTGCACAACATGTTGCAAAATTACATTCTCTAAGCACAAAAAAAAATTGCCAGAGTGGACAACATCCTTCATTTGCCAGTTCTCCACTAACACCCTCACCACACAGTAGAGACCTCTGCTGGGACTCCACTTGCAAAATTTTAGCAAAGCGGAAAGCTGTCTCAGGACAATTCATCCCACTTAGTTGGATATGTATTATAAGGAGGGATGAATAACCTCCTAGAGGTATTTCATTCACATTGATGCCAGAGGGAACTCAGATCAGCAGCACAGATGACACATCTATCTTCCAGACAGCTATTGTCAAAAAAGATGAATCCCATTCAGAATAAGACAGTTGCACTTCATTGACATACATGAATGCAGAAATTTAAAAATTAATGGAAGCACAACTCCTTAGGTTCAGATAGTGATTGGCATAGTTCTAAAAAATTTCTCTATCTGAAAGATACCAACTTAATTTAAAAACCTTTTCAGTACACTAAATAAAGCTTATGAAATAAGTAGGTATGCAATGATAGGATAAGAAAAAAAAGAATTATGTTAAGTACTTAGCAATGACTTGTTCCTGTTTATATATCAACTAGGAAGCAAATCCAGAAATAAAATGCATATTCTTTACCTGAAAAACATTTTAAGCTCTCACAACATCTTCAGAGGATCAAAACTAAGCAGGATTGTGCAGAAAGAACTGGAGAAGTCTTAGTGGAAAACAAGAATGGTAGGTTACCTTTAGCAGGAAAGTTGAAGGGTTCCTTAGTCAGATCAGGACAGTCTACAACAGAGACTTGAGCATCAGCAAAGTTCTCTTTAAGCCCTTTCTGCAAAACTATAATAAAGAATAATGGCAAAATTATTGGCAATGGAAAATTACCAAGAGTCTGACAAATTTCAGTCAACAATAAGCATATCTGTTTGAGTTTTATTTCTGCAAACATATTACTTATGCTTATCCTAAGAAACTCCATTGATTTAAATGCCTGCAGGCACTTGTTACATTATTCTGAGCTCCAGAGAAGAGCAAAAGTTTGTTCAGTTAATGGTTTGCCACATTAATTTTAAGAATTTAAAAAACATTTTCATTGAAATACATTGACTCACTGCTCCAAGTAGCACTAGGAGCAGCACAATGTGAAGAATCATGGGTAAGCTTCAATCACATTCAGCAGTGTGTTTCAAAGAGCAGACAATTATGATCATGGTCAAATATGATGCAAGAGCAAAGGAGGAAGCAAGATTTAGCTGAAGCAACAATCAGTTCTTTACATACATTAACCAGACGGTTTGCAACTGATTATAATCTCAAACTGTCTCTGGCTGTCTGGAAATTTCCACCACCAAGGAATACTGCCCATCATGTTTATGCTCTTGCAGAGATTATCCGGCAAGTGCCACTGTCACAGCAAGACAGATAATGAATGGTGTTGGTGATAATGAACCAAATCTAAAATTTTTGGTTTGCTTCATATTGATGTTTTTTAGGCTCAGAACTTGCAAAGTCACTCAAATAACAGGGAGGATTAGAAGAATGCATTGTTTGGAAACAACTTCCAAACCTTTAGTGTGGGATTCTTAGTGTATCTCCACTTACACTGCATCAAATACTATGTAGAAAGGTCCAGGTTCTTTCTTGCCTGGGGGTTTGCTTTGACAGCTGTCTCAAGCTAAAGAACAGAACATCTAGTCTGTGAGCTCAAATCAGGTGGTTCCTTATTTACACGGAACACTTTCCTGTGCCTTTTTTCCTCCAGTTAGGCTTTCAGCCATACCTTACTTCTTGAGGTCAGATTTACCATGCTGTTGACTAAAAGGGTCAGTAGCTTGGCACATTTCTAATACATCTCAGTACCTTCTGGCAAGTGGACAAGGACAGTAGAAGGCCACTCCTCAAGTTATACCCAAAACCTGAACAGCCACACCATTCCCAGCTTACAGGAGATCCTCAAAACAGACAGGGGAAAAAAGGAAAACTCTGCTTTGGAATGAAATTTTTCTGATACTCTGTCAAGCTGTTCTACTGCAAGTATGTGGTGTTCTCTGCAGAGCTTACAGGTCTGCAGAAGCTCTGCCCAGTCTGATTGGATGAGAAGAGCACTGAGAACCACCTAGGGCTCTGCTGGCACCACAAGTTCTCAATACAAAGAAATATCAAACTAGCACAGATTCAGGAAAGTGGCAAATTGAACTTGAGGATCAATCCGAAGGACAAAAGTCCTTTATTGTATCTGCTGCAGGGGGAGAGACTGCCAGAAGCAATAATGACTTCCTACTAGGGCAAGAAAAGAAGCTCACGAGCAACTGAGCTGAACCCAGAAGTCCCTTCCAACCTCAACCATTCTGTTATTCCAAGCACATTTTGAGAAGGCTTTAGAAATCAGTAAACTAAAGAAGATGTTTCCTGCAGCCCTATTCTAAGGCAATCACCAAAGGAAGAGCCAACTAGGTTCAAGCAAGAGGGTCTGCCATGCTACATTGCATTTTGTCAGCAATGTTTTGAGCAGTCCTAAAAAAGAAAGAAATACTAGAGGGTAGAAGGAGGACAGATGAATCTGTATGTGTAGAGAAGCTTGGTGTGTAGTGGTCAAACTTTCATGACCAGCACACAGATGTGCATATGCAGCAGTTTTAAAGAGATTGAGAGCCTGCCTGTGTGTTTAAATATCCTGGGGGCTTGGTGGAAGAGTCATTGTTTGCTCTAAGAAGATCATCACATACAGAGAAATAGTGCTGTTTGTTACCTCTCAGTGTACTAAAAATAGGAATTCTGCATGCACTAGCTGTAGAAAGACTTTGGTATGAGTTTTAAGGTAAGTTTGAAGAGTACATTACAAGTTTGTATAAAGTCACATGTTGCATTACTTACCCCCAGCAAGCTCCTCCAGACTTGGGACATGAAAAGCAAACCTTTCGACTTTGGCCATTTCCTAATCAGTGCTGATTTCTTCAGGTAAGAAGTTACAGTACAGCACACTGCAGAGTGATTGGTCTGCCAACAACGATAATAGTTTAACAATTCAAACATGTTCCTTTCAACACGTTAATTATTTCTCAATTTCAGTCAAGAATACATAGGAAAAAATAGAACTGCAGTTCTGTCATCACAGGAGAGACTGATAGCTTCAATAGTAATGTAAATTTTTTATGCACTTTGGAAGAAGATGTGTCTGTTAGCCCTATAGCTGGCTCAAAGTATTACACATATTAGTCCTCAAGGTGACATCTGGATGTAGGGAAAACACATCCTGTGTTGAATGCAGTTCAAGGGATCAGGAGATTTGAGCATCTTTTTGTAAGCCTGGAGTCACAAGAAAGTTTTGAAAGAAATCTGAGCTTTTCTGAGCACATTAGCTGCCTCCTAAGGTCTTCCCAACCGTAATGTTTACTTTTCCAGCATTGGCTATGGTGGACTTTCAACCCCAGCTGTGAAATGGTCTCCAATTGATTCTGGACATGTGTTTCCCCTTCCAGAGAGAAACAGGCTAGCAGCAAAATAGAAATCAACAGCAGCACATTCTGCAGTATGAAGCTCTATATGGGTACAAAGCCTGTAACAAAAAGTTTTGAACATGAGTTTAAGAGCCTCTTCACAAATGAACTGCACTTCAGTCAGCCTTGCAAAAGCAAAGCCAGCTAGAAGGGCAAGCCACTAGCTCAGGGCAGAAACAGCTGATTGTACACTACCTAAAAATCAGCTGCAGCAATCATTAACTCCTTAGGCACATACTTGCTGCACACAGCAATAAAAAATAAAATGGGTCCCATTTACCCAGATCTCAGGTGTTGAAGGAAAAAACAAAAATCCTAATTACATTCCTCAACCTGACTGATTCTGTTAGGAAGGACTACGGTATGAGACAATTGCTTATGTAGAGCTCTAGCTTCTGTTTTCAAAAAATCCTAACTTTTATGACTGTCAAAAAATGTACCTGTACTTACACCATCAGCCTCTTGAGTCTGCACAAAGGAAAAAAATACAAAAACAACAAACCAAACCATGTAAAAAAAAAGAAATAAGAACAGTGGAGAGATCATAGCAGTTACTTAACTGAAGTCTTTGAGCTCAGTGCTTGGCCACCCCAAATTACTGCTGTAGCAAGCAGTAAAGAAAGGAAGAAAGACTGCAACCTGTGTATAGTAATTCTCATCTTAGTTGGTCTTATTTATTGCCAAAGCTGACTTTGTCCCTCCTCTGGCTCTGGAGGAAAAAGTGTCAGGCTGGATTTGGTGCCTCTGGTAGAAGCCTAATGTCAGGTGGAGCGAATCATACCCCAAGACATTTAGTGTGCAAAAGAAAGGGAGTAATTAGCCAGATGTGGAAAATGAGAACACAGCTTTGGCATCATTGTTTGAGATGTTCCTCACCCCCTCAAGAACCTTTTGCTACATCCAGGAGGCTGTGCCAGCACTGAACACATTGCTTGTCCTGGAACAGACTGAGAAGACAAGCTAGAACTGCTGCTGTGCAAAAGGCAGCGGCAAGACTTGAACATATTCAAATAAGTTGGCTCCCCACAATCAAGAAAGGAGGGAAAGTCTATGGAAAAATTTGATGTACCATAATAAACCCAATCTGATTGGTAGACAGTAGTTCTTATAAGGAAAGTCATGAAAGAGTAGATCTGTGGCCCAGCAGTGCAAATATTCACAGGGGAATGAATTGTGTGGTGCAGGACAGAGAGAACCTGAGACAATAGCACACAATTAAGACCCACCACGGAGGGGTGCAGTGACACTGAATTGCTACAGAAGACTTCCAAAGACAGGACACAAGCGCTAAAGGAATGATAAAATCATTATAGATGTGGGATAGTGCAATAGAATGGAAGCAACAAGTGTGTAAAAACCTACAGGTCTACCTTTGAAGTGGGAAGAAAACATCAGCGAGAGTAGCTAGGTGCCAGGAGGACACAGATGAAATGTAAACCATCAGATTAGTTATGTGTATGGGGTGTCTATTATCAAAACTTGAATTGAAATTAACTAAGGGGGTTAAAGCCAAAAAGGAAAGTTGTAGGCAGGCTAGACATGAGTCGGGGAGGTGGGTGGTAGGGGAAGAGATATCAATGGAAAAAAATGGAAGATGGCAGTTTTGAGAGAGAATTTTAACGATGACACCAAGAAGAGCAAGACATATGCAGATGTAGAAGCCGTATTTCTCGCCTGGGGCGCTGCGAGGAAATCCCGTACGGGGCAGAGGAAGGCTGCGGGGCAGCAGAAACAGCGGCTTGAGCGGCTGGGATCTGGGGAAAGGACGGGTCACGGCAGGATATTAACACGAATGCTAGAGGTCCATAGGAACAGAGAGCATCGCGGCAAGCAAAGGCAGGGAGGAGAACTGGAGCGAGGGAACGCTAAAGCCAGCAGCACGCTTGGCATGGCTGCGAGGAGAAGGAAGGGGCTGTCCAGGCTGGAGCAGCCAGCTCGGAGGAGCCTGGGCAGTGCGGGGAAGCAGCACAGCACGAACGGGAGCCTCTCACCGGGCGGGAAGCCGAGACCTGCCCGATCTCTGCCACGCACCGACCGCCGCTACTGCCCAGCTGCACGTACCTACCTGCCCTGCTGACCGGGACTGGCACAGCAAGGCAGGACACGGCCCCGCTCGGCCCCACCCCCGGGCGCGGCCTCCCCATGCCCCTCCCAGCATGGCGCCACCTCTTTTCCATCCTTCCCTCCTTCCCGTCGGCCCGCGCGCCTCTCGCGAGAGCCCGGCGCTATTTAAGGAGCGGACCCGCCATTGCGCGCCCCTTGCGCCGAGGAAGCGGTAGGAATAGGTGGGTGGGTCGGGCGAGTGAATCCGCTGCCATCCGCGTTGTCGGGGCTTGGGACTGAGGGACACTGGGGTGAAGGCGCAGTCCGGACGATATGGAGTCGCGCCCTGAGGACTGAGGCGTGTGGCGGCGGTCGGTGAGGGGTGTGCCCGGGTTCGGGAGGCCTAACCGTGCCGCCGGCCCTAGTGCGCTGCCGGTAGCCAGGCCTGGCGAGGGGTCGAGCGGTGTGCCTGGTGCCTTTGTCAGTTCTTGAACAAATTCTGATGGTTGTTTTTCTTGCCTAAGGGCTCTGCGTGCTGTGCCAGCGCTCCGGGCCTGAGCTCCTGTAGAGACCGTGAAGGATGCTGAGTTGCGACTTGTGAGTACTAGGCAGAGTCTGTGCGGTCAGAGTGGCATTGCTGCCTCTGTCCTTTGGTTCGTTTTATTTCTGGGCTTTGTCAGGCCGTGGGTTGAACCAGCATTAGCAGTGTGCCCGCACAGGCATAGTGAAGCTGGCACTTAAGTGTCTTTCTTGGTGTGAGGGGTACAAAATAAAACACAACTGGAGGTATGGCCTCACCAGTGCTGAGTACAGGGGAGCAGTCCCTGCCCTGGCCATACTACTGTTGATACAAGCCAGGATGCTATTGGCCTTCTTGGCCACCTGGGCACACCCTGGATCATGTTCAGCTGCTGTAGACTAGCAGCCCCAGGGCCTTTTTACTGTGACCCAAGGCACTTTGCCTCGTTGAATGAACCTCACTCGGTTTGCATTAGTGCATCAATACATCCTGTGCAGACAACTCTGCAGAGCCTTCCTGCCCTCCAGCCAGTCAGCATTCCCACCTAACTTGGTGTAGTCTGCAAACTGAATGAGATTACCTTAATCCCCTTTTAGAGGTTGTCAATGAAGACATTAAACTGGTCTGGCCCCAGCACTGATCCGAACATCACTTAAGACCAGCTGGATGTAAGTCCATTCAGCACCACTCTCAGGGCCCAGCCATCCATCCAGTTTTTTATACAATGAACTGGGCACCCATCCAAGCAATTAACACCCAGTTTCTCCAGGAGACTGCTATGAGAAATAGTGTCCAAAACTTCACTGAAGAACAGACAGAAAATAACTACAGCCTTTGCCTCATCCACTAAGGGGGTCACCTGGTCATAGAAGAAATTAGGTGGGTCAGTTGGCACTTGCCTTTCCTAAAGTCATGCTGACTGGGCCTGATCCTTTGGTTGAAATGCATGTGCCCTCAGGATGATCTGCTGCAGGATATGTGAGGATATTGGATGAGCTCTGCTATAGTGTCTTCAGATGCTGAACTGTGTGTAATTGCATCTGAAATGTTAATGGGTATGATGAGTTCGTGAAACTCTGAGAAGCACAGTAAAATTAGATACAGATCTATAGGGCTAGTAAATGACTTGACAAGCAGGTAAACTAACTTATTTCAGAGGAAAAATAGGTTCCTTTGTGCTGTATGTTCTAGTTCCTTTTGTATAGACTTGGCCATTGAAGAGCTGGATTGTGATGTCTTGCAGATAGATTCAAGTGAAAATTGACGGTTTAGTTCTGGGGCTGGTCTCTGATGACTGATAACCAGTGAACAAATAAATTGGATTGTTAAGAGCAGGAGTTTGTAGGTATCTTAAAACTCACAAAAGAGCAGAGGGAAGATGCCATTGCTTCTCATTATGACACTGTCTTGGATTAATTTAAAGGTTTTAAACCACAATGAAGTAAGTATTGGTGTGACTTAACGTTGCAATATCCTTACAAGTGTGAGAAGCTATTGGCTACTTGTATGTGTGCTTATTTTGACCAAAACTAAACCCTAGTTGGCAGGGGGTTAAAACATTCAGAATTCATCTCAGTTAAGTCTGAACAATCTGTTGAACCACAGAGGCTTGCCTTCTTTTGGGCAGGAGCTGAACTAAACAATTTTGCAACCTCAATTATGCTGCAAATATCTCTAGGTTAAGTGGCTGTAACTTAAGTGTTAGTGTGAAGGATATAATTGGTCGTGGTTCATCACAAAATTCTCTAGTTTGCTCAAGATTGTTCTTGTAAGTTTACTCTGTGATCATGAGTGGGGTAGAGGGAAGTTTGTTACCTGATAAATGTAACATTTTAAGTTTCTGGACTTCTCATTGCTTTTAGGGCAGACTGAAACATGACTGATACAGATGAAGCCCAGGCTTCTGGCTCAGATTACTCTGATGCCCAAGAGCTCATCAGCCATCAGCAGAAGGAGCCATCTGAGGTGTATTCATGGCAAAGGAGCACAGGAACAGAGCCTTCGCATTCAAGGCAGAAAGCAGCTGCTCCTGGAGAGTCTTCACATCATACTAACAGCATGTGTAAATCATCAGCCGCTTCAGCTGAGGTTTTACTGATTAGCAGTGATTCAGAAATGTGAGTTTTTATCTCTAGTCCAGAATTTTTCCTGTGGAGAACCTGTGTAATGTATCATAAAAGTGTACCTTCTTTTGAAAGTAAATACTTTTTTCTTCTTCAGTGATGTCTCTGCAGCTCATCCTGAGGGCTCCATTGCTTCAAAGCAGAAAAAGAGATCTCAGTCTTCAAGGCAGCAAGTTGAATCTGTTACAGGAGTACCTGACAATGAAAGTTCCTCAGATTCTTCTCTGTCTCCCCAAAGTCCAGGGAAATCATTGGAAGTTCCCAAGCAGAAGTCAAAACTCAATTTGAAGGCCATTTTTGCCTATCACTTCAGGGGAAGGAAGTTCAGAGCAGCTGCACACCGAAAATACAGACTTTACACACCAAAGAACAAGAAGAAGAAGAAGAAGTGTGAAGGCACACCAACATCCAAGAGGAGGCACCCACACAAAGCCTCACCTCAGGAGCAAAAGAGGAGGCTTCTAGACAGAGGTCTTCAATTCCCTTTTGTTGAAAAACACTATGGAGAGAAACATATTCCCTTAAAGATGGTTCTAGGCTATGAGGTAAGTCCTCTGTTTTGTGGGATAAATATTTTCTTAGTCCAAAAATAGTGAATTGAAAGGAGCTATGTTGTGCTTCTACTAGAATAAAACAAACAGGTTTTACTTCTGTAAAACAGGACACTGGATGTTGTAGGTTTATTACATTTTAAAGCAAACAGCAAGAATATATTGTGTTGATAGAATGTTATAATTCAGTTCATAATACATACATAAATGCTTTATAGTGGTATTTTTAATATCTTACCTGAGTATTTTTTTTCTACAGCAAGCAGCTGCAAAGGGATATTTCAAGTATATTAAAGTGCTTAAATATGAAGACCATCTTAAAAAAGCTTTAACAGCCCTTCAGGCCAGTGACGACTTAGAAAAAGAATGTGTGGTGTTTCGGAAATACAAATACTTAGATGATGAAGGTCCCATTTCCCCTATTCGGGAGACAGAGTAAGTTCATCTTTACTTGCTCTTTTGTGCTTAACTAACATATAAATGTGTGTGTATCAAGTTCAGTTGTTCTCCTATAACCCATGAAGGCATTGTTTATTTTGCAAGCAAAGCACTCTGCCATTTGGGATTGTTTGTAAATGCGACTTGAAAGTTGTCACAGAAAGAAGTATTTTTAATTTGATGTGAAGACTGATAATTGTTGGTAGAAACTGAAAGTATTTCCTGAAATGCTGTCCTCTAATGTTATCCCAAATAAAGTGCACTCTTTTAAAACAAAGACTAAAAGGTAATTTTTAATACCTAATTTTAATACCTAATTTAATTTTTAATTTTAATACCTAATTTAATACCTAATTTTTAATACCTTTTTTAGATACCTGGTTTAGAAACCAAAAGTGTCATCTTTGGTCTTCAGGGTCAAGCAGTTAGCTTAGTGCAATAAAAAGACCAGTAAATCAGCAAGAATACTTGCTCTGGTAAATACACTTGTAACCTTTAGAAAGCTTAAAAGCCAATGTGAAAGGTATAGTGTTGTCTTTCAACTACTGTTCACTTCAGGGCTTGTAACTTCCACATTTTAAGGTACTGTAAAAGTACACGGTTTGATCTATTTTTTTTTTTATTTCAGTGATGATGAGGATTGCTTGAATTCTGATATTCAGGAACAGTTTGATGCCAGAGTAGTGGTAAGTAAGCACTCCATAACTTCAGAAACACTCTAGCCTTTCTGTTCTGAAGTTGAAGTAGATAATGTCTTCAATATTTAGCTCTTGAGCTTAGATCCTTAGTTACTGTGACCTCTGTGAATCCTGATCTTTTAGTGTGGAAGGAGGTTGGTAGTCTACATTTTTCTCTTCAATTTAATACTGAAATATATAGGGATTCTGCAGTTCTCTGTGGAGTTACAAAAATCTGCAGATTTACTACTAAAATATTAACTAAGTGTCTCAAAACTAGACTCGTGACTACATCTGTCTTCTATTTCTTAGGAGAACAGCTCTTTCATTCTAAGCAGTACAATTCCCAGTAAAAAAAAGTCAAAGTCAGGAAGAAAACATGCAAAATCACCGGAAGTGATTGAAATAGTGGATGAAGAAGATGGTGCTGAAGAGAACTCGTTGCCTCTGTAAAGCTCAGCTCGGTGAGCAGCAGACAAAAGAGGTGGCAGTGGTCGTTCTGCAGATACCTCTTTCATGGGCCTGTTTGGTTGACAACATCCATCTGAAGTCAGTATTGAAATCTCACCCAGCTGCCTAGGCACATTTGCCTTACTGTGAGTATATTGGACTTGTATCTGGGATCATAGAATTTAAATAATTAAAAATGGGAGGACAAGTTCTAAATACTGTAGTGGAGTAACAGCACAGGATAGAAAAGTTTGTGTATATAGAAAAGCATGCATACATCTCTATTCTCAAGTTGAAAGGGCAGTTTAGATACTTTACAGCTGAGTTTTTGTGCATGGTCCTTGAGAGATAGTTTCTTTGCCTTAGAGGTGCAGGTTTGAAATACTACATAAGTTAAAAGGGTGAAGACAGAATTTAAGCTTAATGCAAGTCAAGTGCAAACAATAAAAATGCAGATGTGGTTGGTCAACTTTGACAAAAGTCTATTGCAAAATTTGGTTAATGCATTTGAATGATAATAAAATCCAAATTTGTATGATTGAGGCTGCCTATTCCATGTGGAACAACTTCTCAGATGACTAATTCTCTGCTCCTTAATCTAATACAATAAGCTAGTTGTAAAAATAACTGTAACAATGTAGTGAATCTTGGATTAAATTTTTTTCTCCTCTTACCCTCCTCTGTCCAGAATGGCTTTTGATGTGAACATGACTTAGCAGAAGCTAAAAGCTCTTTATTAGCAGTACCTATCAGGCATTGCCCCAACTGCAAATACCTTTCTCAAAGGTGTCTTAGTCAGTAGGAAACATGGCTAGTGTTTAGAAGTGGTTTGCAGCAATTTTGATAGCTGAAGTAATAAATGTTTAAAATCTTCACTTGTGAAGATTTAAAAATGAATCACCTCACAGCCTCACTCAGGTATTCTTAAACAAATTGCTGTCAGCAGCTACTGAACTGTACTGAATGAGCATGTTGTCAGAAAAAGGCTTTGTCTGCTGGTTAAATTTCCTTCAAATGCAACTGACAGTCAGAGGAGATTTGCAGTATGTGCTCAATATTGAGAGCAAGTCAAGCTCTGTGTTATTTAGATGCTTGAATTAAGGTCCCAAACCTATGTAAATGCAGTTTGATATCTCTAGGACTGCAAAAATTTTCAGCATTTAAAGATCACAACTAAAACTGGTCCAGAATTAGTGGCTAAATGTACTCTTCTGGTGTCACCCTGAGAAATAATCAATGGCTTGAAAGACTCATCCTAAATCTAGGAATGAGGTTCTTGCTTGGTAGGGCAAAGTGAGGGTCGTGTGGAGTCCTGCTCGTTTGGCAGTTCATGTGATGAATTTGGCTGTTACACCGCTGAGTGACTCGGAAATGAACTAAATTTTAGTTCTGATTAGAACTGGATAAATAGACATGAAAATCAAGCTTATAGCTGTTAAATTGATTGTTGAAATCTAGCTTAGACTTAGGAATCTTCAATTATTTGACTGTATATGACTGTTCTAACTTTGCTTTTCTTTCCCTTCTAGTTTTTGTTGCTTTTGACGATGAAATGTCTCATGGGTTTTTTTTTTGCTGCACAAGGTAAACTTGGGTTTCAGTTTTGTTTCCTTCAGATAGCTTTTTTTGCATTATTTCACAAAAGGTTTTGAAAAAGTGCTCCATAGTTAAAATAAATACATTACAGTGCTCCACAGCTGAGCAGCTTGTGTGTATGAAGCGTCCATACCTTTCATCAGTCTGAGTAAAATTAGAGCCTGTAGCCTCTCTTTGAACAAAAACTTGAATTCTTGAATAGTTCAGAAGGCAGTTTTTGTTAGAAAACAGACGTTTTACCTGATGGTGAATGCTGCAGGGCAACTTTATCTGATTTGATTTGGACAACACTGCCTGGAATTCTCTGCTGAAGATGCGGAACTGCTTTCCCCTCAGTGTCTCTGTGGTGTCTCACCACACTTTCTGTACTGGGGTGTATCACACAGCAGCAGCTTCTGGTTGCTTCACTGTGGTAAAATTCTATTCTTAATTCATATCCCTTGCAAGCAAGAGCAGGAGGGATAGCAGAGAACAGCTGCTTAATTAACCTTACATGTGGCTGTGAATGCTTCTTACTGTAGGATGTTGCCAAGTTTGCATGGTTTGAGGACAGTATAGAAGATAGCATGGAAGAAAGCACCTGTAAAAATACAGCATAGGAAAACACCTTTGACATGGGGAACACTGAGCTGAGGGTGGGCAATGAAACCTTTCAAGAACATTCTCGAGTAAGAGGATAGCAACAGACATCTCACCTGGCCATTGCTGTAGGTGGAGTACTGCTCTGGGAAGTACGTCAGCCCGGCACAGTGTAAGTTGTCCTGAGCAGTAAATGTGGGTCTGAACTCCTCACCACAATTAGCTTGGTTCAAGCTACCTGTCTAGAACTGGAAAGCGTGGTCACTGTCAGCTGCTTCTACTGCTAACAGTAAGTATATAGTCAAGTGGGAAGCTGCTTCAAATGCTGTTTCAAATATACTAAAGAAATGTGTTCAGTTAGTTCCAGCACTTGATCAGGTATTGTCTTTTGCTGTAGACAAAAACCTGGAACCTAGTGCTTAGAAAAACCCCTTCTTTTGCAACCCACAGCTGATAAATGTATTGGTTGTGTTACTTATATGAAGGGACAATATTTGCATGGCCTCAAATAGCATTCATTCATTCAAATCCTGATCAACTTAGAGTTTGGTGTTCTAAATTTTCAGAACTGGTTTGGTAACTTTTCTTTGCAGATGAACATACACTGCAGCAGCAGCAGTTGTAACTTCTTGGGGATCTCTTGAATTCTTACGGCTGTTTGCTGACCTGATTCACATATCCATTACTTCAGTGGACATCTATGCAACATGGTAGCAAAAGAGGTGAGCTTCTGTTTCTTCTGAGCTTCAGCATAAAGACTACTGGATTTCTTCAGCCTAGTGCTATTCCCACAGCAGGTAGTCAGTCTAATTTGTGCACTGTATGGTATCTGCACCCAGCAGTATTGTCCTGATGGGGTGTTCAAAAAGCAGTGCTACAGTATTTCAACAGCTGGCATCGTTGGTTTTCATGCTGATGTGCTGGTTAAACTTGGTATTTCTGTTGGAACAAGTAGATTCTGTGTTTCTTAGCGGGAAGCTTTTCAAATACATCAAAAACTGTTTAACTGTTATGGAATAAAAATATAGTTAAACTAACGATGTTGTTCCAAAATATTTTTTCTTAAAGGGCCATTCCTGTGGTGGGTGGAACAGATTGGAAGGCCTCTACTCAGGTGTAAGTATTGAGGAAACAGTTGAGTTTTTTCCTAGGTGGAGGTAGTAAAGATAAAAACTGAAGTCTTAACTTCTTGACTGCCTTTTGCCAAGGAAAAAAAAAATCGTATTCTATTCTGAAGCACAAATTCAAGTTCTGGATGGCCACTAGAGACAGGTTTTATTCAAAGTTACCTGTCTGGGCTTAAAAACCAGGCTACTCTAAAGAGATTTTTGAGTTTTTATGCCTCGTTCTTCAGCAGCTAGACACAACCTGCTGTGTGTCTGAATTGGAAAACGTGGCTAGAAGAGTAACAGGTTCTGCTTTCCTCGCTGTACATTTAATTGCAGTGGTGACAATGAGACCTGTAACAAGTTCATTTAGTGGAACAATTCTGCAGACACACTTAAAAAATGCAGCTACTATGAAATTAAGGATAAACTTGAGTTGATATGATTCAATTCTGCATCCTATATACTAAAAAAAGTAGAATTAATAGGTAGAGGAAGAATACTTCAAGTGCTAAATTCTTGTAGATGGTTTATTAAAAGCATATTTTTAAGGTGTTTTGAAATGTTCCCTTTAAAGCTTTCTTTGTGAGGTAACTCCTTAGTTTTACCTTCTGTGCCATAGCGCTTGAGTTTCTTCAACTGCAGAGAGCCCTTGTTGGTAGTTCTATGATGAATTAGGCTGTGGTTTGATTGCCAATAAAATAAAATACTCTGTGTCATCAGCATTCAGTCAGTATAACTGTCTGCCTGGCTTTATACTGAGATAAAAGCACCCAGGTCTTGATGGACTGCTAAAATACTGAGGAAACCTGAAAGTATTACTTACATACAACAATTTATTTTAGGAAGTGCACCTGAAGTCCAGTCTGAAGTAGCATCTTGGTAAGTTTGTGTGACTTTTTTTTTTTCCTTGCCTATTTCAGGTCAGCCTTTAACTTGAGCTGTTTATACTGCTGTTCCTTTCTTACTGAGAAACTGCAGTGTTGTTTCAGAAAACATGAGAGCTTATCTTCCCCAAACTTGAGAATGCTGTGAGAAAGTTGTTGTGATGATTGGCAAAATGTTCAACTGCTCTGAAGAGAGTGAGTGAGAAGAGCCTTTCTGAACAAATCTACTCAGTACTGTTGTAGGTTCTGCTGATTTTCTTGCACATACATACTGGTTTGTAACATTACTTTTTTTTCTGGTGGCAGGTACTTAAGAGAAAGTGAAGGAAGGAACGTAGGATGCCATTTCACAGCAGTCTGAGCTGCTTTGAGGGTTAGTGTGACATCTGAAGTTTTGCCTGTACCTTAATGATGGAGGGGTTCTGGTTGTCAGTGGGACAGAAGCCTCTCAGACCAAGCTTACTGATTTGTGAAGGTTTCAGGGACTGTTTTCAACATGACGCTAATCATCTTAATGGATCATTCATTCTGTTAAAGGAAGAATTTATTGTAACTTAAATTTGCCAAACAATGTTAATGTAAATTCCTCGGTCAAAAACGAGGTGAACAGGTTAACTGCTTGAAGTTTTGTGTCTACCAGTAGGTTATACTTTGTAGGAAATTTATAGGGAGGATTCTGCAGAGTTCTGTAATTAATTCCCTTTGATGTTTGCTTCTCAGGTAACTTGTAATTGAAAACTTGCTAATATGAAGGAGGTGGTGCTAGTGTATAATTTACCCTCTTCCTTCCCCAAAAAGTCTTGAAAGACCATAAAATTATTTAGTGGGATCTCTACCAGATACCTTTCCAGTCTGCTTGATTTTTATTTCTCTCTTGTGTTAATTTATAGTACCAGAATTGTTGAGGTCTATCCCGATAGGATCTTTTCTGTAGGTTCATGTCGTTGGAAACGCCTCACAGAATAAACTTGTGGTTTGGCTTTACCCACTTAACTACCTGTTAGCTCTGTGGGATAAAACTGCAAGACAAATCTTAAGAGTTGAATCCGAGGACTGTGGAATTGCCCAGTGTTCTCCTTTAGATGTACTGGAACATGCTTGGAATACAAAACAAAACGTGATTCAAATGGAAAAGCTTGGTTGGAGTCAAAAGTCACTGTGTTCTGGGACTTGAGGTGCAACTGCCGTTCTGAATTACATGGGCTGAACTTAGTCTTTTGCCCAGGTTTTTGTGTAGGCACCTAGCTTTGTAACACAATTTTTTTGTTGCTTATTTTCTGGAAAATAGACTGTTAAAACAATCTATTCTCCCTTTAATCATGCAGGAGTCATTACTTTTTCTTGTTTCAATGGCTGTAGGTAAGAAGAGAGCACTGTGATGTCTGTTAAGAAGTAACTTCATAAACTTGATGCGTTTTTGTTTTGTATTGAGAGGTGCTCCACGGTTTCATAGTGAGCAGCAATATTTTGAGTTATTTCTTCAGGTATGGGGTTTAATGAGTCAATTTCTGAGCAGCTCACCTGTTAACTGCTATACTATTAAAATCCCTGGATTCTATTCTGTAGAATAAAAGTAATCTGGAAAAAGTATAAATCTACACATAAGAGAATTCTGAAGCTGCTGTTCATGTTAGTCTGTTCCCCCTCTCAGCTGTCTGGCAGTGTTGTGAAGAGTACCTCTTATTCCCCAACACCCACTGGGGCCATCAAGAAGCTTGAATGTAAAGTGAGCTGTTGTGGTTGAAGGTCTGTAGCTGTTGCATTGCAGCATTTGGCATCCTTGGTTTTCATTCGGTTAAACCTGGTATTTTTGCTGAAACAGTCTTTAGCCCCTTCAGGGATTGCAGTGTACTTTGTGTTTTCATGTAACAAATGAAAATAGATGTTTTCATTTGTCTTTATTTTGATTATCTCTGTGAAAACTGGCTTCTGGCCTCTGGAGCTCAGCAAGTGCCTTCAATTCTTTCTAACAGGTGCTTGAGCATAATGAACAAAGTGAACTGCCCCGAGTTTAAAAATGGAAGCAACCTGTTTGACAGGTAAGCACTTAATTACTAGTTCCATACTGTTTCACAGTTAGTTCTACAACAGTTTAGTAGTTCCCATATTTACAGTCATACAAAGCTAATACACTAAGTGTAGAAATGGTTGTGTACTACCAGAGGTTACTGCGTAATGACCACTGCCAGTCTTGGCAGTGTCTGAGCAGGTAACTCATCTGTGAGTCATTCTTCTGTGTGTATACATATTTTAAATTGCTGCCAGTTTTGCAGCCATTTGTAGTACTGTTGTCTTAATTAGACTGCTGTTGGTTATGAGGAATTCCTCAGTACTTGGAGCTTGTGCAATACTTCAGGCTTGTTCACAACTTGGGTTATGTATTGGCAGGATTCACTGGAAAAGATGGGCAGCTGGGTAGGTTATTAAGTTCTGTAAGAGCAGTGAGAGGAGTATCTGGTCATTACCAAGGCTGCTGGGATGTTCCTGTTTCTGGTGAGCTGTGGACATGACCATAAAGCAAATCCACCAGACTCTAGTTGTCTGTCACATGATGTGGCATCAAGTCTGCTGGGAATAAAGCTTTAACATAGGTCAAGGACACAATATTCCCTTCTGCTGTTAAGAGCAATTTCCTGCTGAGGTGTAGGGATGGATCCTTGGGCACCTTCAACACATTAACTACTGGCAAACAAAAATTCCAGTTGGGAGTTTTGTGGATTGGATTCTAGAACTCCTGCTGAGAGGGTGGTTCTTTGGAACAGAAGCAAGAAAGGGAAACAAATTGGCTGTTCCATGCAGTTTACACCCAAGATGCACTTTTGCCCTGTACTAACCAAACCTGACTCTCTAACTCCTAGGGTCTGCTACCAAGTTGCTGCATGTCAGAGGGGATGAGAAACAGCATGTGGGAGCTACCAAAGTGAGTATGAAGGTAAGGGCACTGAGCAAAAAGGCTGATAGTGTAAGAAATTGAAGGTCACTTCAAAGAGGGTTTGCATGGCTGAAAAACCAGCAGCTCTTAACGCGGTGACCGCATATTGAAATCCTCCTCAGGATGCCGTGGACACTCCATGTGTGCTATGGTCTATTTGTGAGGAGATAACACCTCGTGTAGTTAGGCCTCCTGGGCTGAAAAAGGGCCTTATCCTGCTGCCTTTGGGGCTTTTTGATGCTGATGTAGAGGAGAGGCGACTCAGTTCCATTCTGAAGGAAGAACTTGTACCATGGGACATCAGGGAACAGGGTTGCTTTAGTTGTGGTGTGAGCACAAGTCTGATGAGGAGCAGCTGGAGGTGTTTAGAGGAAAAAGAATGTGCAGGGGGAACCTTCTGCTTTGTACAAACACCTGTACAAAGTGTGTAGTTGGGGGGGGGGGCGTTGATTTGCCAATTAACAAGCAGCAGGATGAGAGGAGATGACCTCAAGTTATGCCAGGAGAGGTTTAGATTGGATATTAGGAAAGTTGCTTTTATTTGGATCATAAAGGGCTAATAGATATTTTTCCTCTTAGATCCTGATGATGTTGCTGCAAGCCTGCTGCAGAGAACTGCACAGTTGTTAAAAATGAAGAAAGAAGCTTCTCTAGAGTGTATTGCAGTTTTTTAAATTAAACACTCATTTTAACTTGTTACTGCTTTGTACATGTAGTAGCACATGTTGCGATTTGCCCTCGGAGCTGTGGTGAAGGTGCCCATTCAGTGCTAGAGATCGCCTAGCTAAACTGAGTACAGAGGTGACTGGAAGTGGCTTTATCAGGTCTTTTCCCTCACTTCCCTGTCACTGAACTCAACTGTACCAAAGCCCTCGAGAGGTGTTTATTCTGTACAGAATATCAAAGCATTTAAATAAAACTTGGGGCTCAGCCTGGAGCAGAAAAGGCTCCAGAGATATCTTTTTATAAAGCCTTAAGTACTGCAGGGGGATTAGACCAGAGGACCTTCAAAGGTCTCTTCACCACCCCCAGCTATTCCAAGATTTGCTATTGGTGCACTTTAGCCAGAATGAGCATTAATGAAAAGCTCTTGGTGAACTGCACCTGGGCTTTGAATTTGGCCTGATGATGTGCTTAGCTCAGAAAACAGATAGAAAACCTCTCTTTTTTGGGAAGAACTAACAGTGTTAGAATTCTAATTCTCCCATTCTAGTGCTTTAAGATGTACCTTGTAACTGCAGGAAACCATACTTCTAATCTTTAATCACATAGTGCAAAGAACAGATTAAAAACTCCAGCTTTACAGAAGAAATGTCCTGTACCCAAGGATTCAAATAATCTTAAAACTTTATTTGAAAATGTTTTATACATGTATATTACAAAACTTAGTATCTCTTTAAAATATTAACATATAAGAATAAGGCCTTTCAAGCCAGTAACTGAGTCTGAGACAAACAATGAAGAAAGCAGCACAGTCCATCTGCTGCTGTGGTGCGCTCTGAATAGGGGACTACAGGGATTTTGGAGTACTCACTGTTTTCCTACAGCTTAAAGCTGAGGATTCTTAAATAGCTTCACAATTCACCATTGCATCACTCAGGGGCCTGGTTTGTACCAATCCCACTGTGAGTCCATGTTGCTCAATCTTTGCCTGTCATGGTGCTTTCCAAGGCTTCTTGGCTCGCAGTTTTTCCAGCATTTTCTGCAAATACAACAAACCATGATACTAAGTATTATAGCTGAAGAGACTGTCCTAAAGCCAGCATGCCTGGGTACTGTGCCTGTAACCAGAACATCAGGAATTGATGGTGCTGCTCTAGGCAGCCAGCAAGTACAGTGCCTCCCCATTTCCAACGGCCACTGATTCCAGGGCAAGGGGGAACCTGTGTGCTTATTTCTCTTTTCTGTTACTGATGGGAATGTAAAGCAATGTAACAAGAGCAGCAGTACATTCTACCAAAAAGCAGGTGAGGTGTGGTCACAGCTAAAGGCAGGAATTGGATCTAGATCCCCAATTTGTCACAGCCTGTCAGGATTATCAAGCATTTCCTTCCTTTGAGTTGTCTGAGGCCCAGCAGGAGAATGGGGGAATTGACAAGTCCAGGCCTCTTGTTCAACCCTGTTCCACAGCAACTGCCTTCAAAACCCTGACAAGATCTTTGCACCTTATCCTACCTCTAGTAACGAAAGCAGCCCAAAAACCACCAAACCCAGAAGGTTGCCTTAAAATGGAAGTTTGGTTAAGTCTGGACTAATAAATTGCTGCCATTCTTTGGCCACAGACTTTACAACAGCTGGACCCTTTTTGCTCAACCTCAGGTCATAGAGAAATTCAGCCTGAGGCAGACATGAATTTTAGAGAAAATTTGAGCTCAGTTGTTGACACGGAAATTCTTACATGGGGTGTACTGAGCATCACTTTACATCCAGACTGGTTTGAGGGTGTCCATTTCAGCTTCAGTCACACCACATCTCAATTACTCTGCTTAGAATCATGAGACCAGAGGACACTAGCAAACTCTTACCTTTTGAAACTCTTTAGCCTTTTCTCTGTTCTTAGCATATGTTTCTTGCCTTGTTTTTTCCTCCTTTCTGATTTTTACTTCTGCAAGCTGATTATAAAGTCTGTGAAAACAGAAAAAAAGGTGTCTGGGCAGGAAGGAAGCCACAGAGATGGAATAAGTTAACAAGCTTAAGGGTTTGCCTTGGGTCAGTTGCAAGCAACTGGGAAAATTTCGCTGCACTCTTCAGTAATCCAGAATCACTTCAAATTCTTTTTCAGCTGCATCAAACAAACCCTCTCCCCATCCAGAGCTGCCCCTGTTGCCTGTTACTGCTCCTAAGTGCCCAAGTACAACTGTGAGCTTGGCATCAAATTTCATCCCATGTCAGGCTGGCTCAGCAGGGTGACACCAGCAGAGTGACCTTCCTCAGTGCCCCTCTGAGGGCATTGCCCAGCAGGTACCTGCATCAGACACACCTGGCTCCTCTCCCACTGTTCAATGTTAAGCAGCACTGAGTCCAGCTGGAAGAGCAGAGACTGAGCAGCAGCTTTCACAAAACAGAGATGAACTGGAGGTTTTTAGGGTAGTTTTTAATTAAACTTCTCCCACTCGTGTTCATGCAGTACCTGGATGTACGCTGTCGCATTTCAATTTCTCCAGCCTTCCTATCCTCACGAGAAGATACTTTCACTTCTCCTACTTTTTTCAAATGCTTGGGAGGTGCACCATGTTTTCCTAGGGAAAAAAAAGAAGCCAAACATACCTTAAATTTAAATCTCTAGTTCAGCTAACTCTAAAGCATGAGAGTTTTCCAAAGACTTTTAAATGACATGACAAAACCCAAAACAAGTTAGCAGAATGGAAGCAACAGAGATGACATCCTGAGTTAAAATAAATCCTCGGTCTCACTCCTGAGGCTGCTGCTTGTGCTTTAGGCCATCCATGGCTCTCCAGAGTGGACCTGCAAGTCCCCAGGACCAGGCACTAGAGATGCATCAGTTTACCAAACATGGCTTACAATGGTAAAGGTGAGCTGATT
Source organism: Sialia sialis (assembly GCA_009812075.1). Classification (NCBI taxonomy): domain Eukaryota; kingdom Metazoa; phylum Chordata; class Aves; order Passeriformes; family Turdidae; genus Sialia; species Sialia sialis. Next base: position 12,485,041 of record VRYO01002772.1, on the reverse strand, counting down.
GTGAAATATGAAGAGCCCCTGTAAGGGCCTTTACAACACTGAAGAGGCAGCCAGACAGTGGGAGAAAACAAAGCTCCCTGATGCCCTGAGAAAACAAGGAACATCCCAGTCTGCAATAGCAAACATGTAGAAAATATAAAATCTATTCTTTGATACAAAACAGCAATTTAAGGGATACATAATACTGTGTCTTGCCCCCAGAAGAACCTACCAGAGAGAAGACCAGATTCCTTCTGTTTGCTTCTTAGATTCTTAGACTTTCCTCCTTGAAGCTTTCTTGCTCCCAGCTTTTCATTTTCTCTGTCCTTATTTTTTATTGCTTCTACTCTTTTCTGAGATTCCTGGATGAAATTCTGCTTTCTTTTTAAAAAAGATTTTTGTAAATTTCCAGATGTAGCTGCAAATTCCAGCAGCATCACTGTGAAAGAAAAAGAGAAGTCTCCACGTTTCTCACTCTTAATAATGGTGCACTTCAAGGTATTTCTAAATGCTGCGTTTGAGCACTTTTGTAAATGGCATGAGGAGAATGGCATTGAATGATGAGGCATCTTGCAGAACCAGCAGCAGTTCAGACCTATGGTATTCATTAATGGTCAGCAGGTCTGCCCAGACAAATGCTGTGAGAAATACTGCATCAAAAGCATCTGGATGCATCAAAATATACTGAAGACCTGACAAATCCCTAACAAAGTTAAGTTCTGTGAATTCCTGACCTTTACATTACTGCAGTTCATCTTGGACAAAAAAAGTCAGTATTTTACTACTGTTCCAGACTATCATCAGAATAGGGAAGAAAAAAAAAAAGTATAATTCTTTGGCTATAAGACTTGGGGGGACTAAGAGAAAATCAGAAATAAACAAAGGTACATAAACTATGATAAATCAGAAAATGACACAGATTTTTTCAAAATTAAGTCATTACAACACCAAACAAGTGTAATGTAGAGATTCTGAAGTTTCATCAGAGAGAACCTGGCCCAGGAAGAGACAAGTCAATGTGACACACTAAACCTCATCAAAGGTGCTACAGAGCAAGCCTGAACAGCAGGATGCACTTGCCTAAGTAAAAGCAGCTCTAAGTTTTCCAAATGAAAGCTGTATTTTGTTGATGATTTTAATACTAAAAAAATACTCCCAACTTCAGTGCATTGAAGTACCACATAATTACCTGCAGTCTGATGTGACAGACAGTGACTCTCATTGGAACTCTGGGCTCCGGGAGAACTGTCAGGCCTTGTGAATGCTGAATAATCTGCATCTGGACCTAGTGGTAGGAACTCTCTCTCCTGTTTCAAAAGGATCAGTGACTGGATTGGAAATGCTTAAAATATACAACAAATTTGAGTGAAGCAGTACTACTGTACCACTGGCATAGACCCAATGCAAAGGAAAGATACGCTTTTGCCCTTTATACCTGATGCAAAGAAAAATCAGAAATGGATCTTGCTAATAGGTATGAAAAAGCTGTTTTCTAAAAACATTTTTAAAATTAAAACAAAAGAGAAACAAAAAAACCCCTCAAAAACCCGAAAACATCCATTAAAGACTTTTTGCCTACCAGATTTTAACTTGTGTTCTTAATACAAGTCTGCAAACCCAACTTCTTTTCCTTTCCTCCTGCTCCCTCCAGTTCTCCCCATCGCTCGCTTTCTGCTCTGTCTTTTCCCAGAGGCAGGTGACACCCACTGCAGCAGTACAGCCTCCAGCTGCCAACCTCCACTTCACCCATGTATCAACTACTTGATAAAAATCCATCCTTAGACACTTTTAGAAATTCTCTAGATGCCTCTTGTAATTAGTGCATGATTTAATCTAATCTGTTCATCTAACAGACATGGATTACTTGGTTCTACATCAGTGCTTCAGCACCCATGGAGCACAAGGTGAGGGATTTCTCCTTTTATTTCCTGTTTAGTTTGTAGTTTTCATTTTATCCCACACTCTCATTCAATTTTCAACTAAGATACAATTCAGTCTTGCAAACACCAGCAAGATGGTTTTGTTTTTTGCAGCAAGTCTTCCCAAACTCCACCTAGATCAATACGACAAGGTAGTAATTCTAAGGAATACCCCAAATTTAGAATCTATGTGATCTGTCCGGAAAACACAATATCAACCCAAGATGATCCAAAGCAATTACAAAGCTTGGAGAACCCAACAATCTCTTGTTTTGCAAGAGTGGATGAACTGCTGCAGTGGGGCCTCTCCTTGTGATTAAGACTAAATTCAAAACACAACCACATTAGATAATGCTCACCTCAGTAAAAACATGACATTCAGACTGATCCACACATGCTGAGTTATCCATTGCATCCTCCTTAGTTTTCTCTTGGTTAGGATGTCCAGTGTCTGATTCTACAATACTGATGTCATTGGAGCTTATCAGAGTGAGCTCAGGCTCTTCCATAATACCATGCCCTGACTCAGTCTCCTAGAAAATAAATTAATCGAGACATCAGTATGGAAAACAGTAAAACTCCAGTATTTTCAGCAATACTTGCCAGAAAAAGGAAGCTCATATAACATATAGAAGAAAGAAAACCTGTCCCAAGCAGTAAATGAAATACAGAAAGAACATTTGTATATTAGTATTCAAAAAACTGGAACAAATAACCCAAAGCGTCCAACAACTACAAATACTCTCCCCTTTAAACCAGTTTAAATTACTTAGTTCTAGGGCAAACTTTTAAAGCTACATCAACACTATTTCTTTAAGTTTGCTTATGCTTTGGTTAATTTGTTTACCTCCTTCAGGCTTCTAAATGGAGACAGGGGCTGTTCAGTGAGGCACCCATGTCATGTAACCCAGCTGCATGAGCTCTGTCAGTGCTAAGAGAGGGAGATGCAGTAGGGATGCTACAGCTCCTCCAACCAACGTGGGAACTCAGCTCATTTAAACTACCGCTAATCACCTCAGTGCTATATCTGGAAGAAGGAATAGGGCAAAACTCTAGGAAACAGGAACTAGAATTGTAACATCAACATTTGCCAAGCTTTCAGATAATAACGGTCTAAAATGACTCTGTGCAACAACAAATGCCCTGCTTTTGGAAATCTGTTCTACTCACCCAGACTGGAATCTGACAAGAGCTTCTGGGCACAGGATGAGAATGTTTTACATGTTTCTGGAATAAAGAGCTGTTCTGTTGTACAGCAGTGTGCAAACGGATGTCTGAGTCTTGCAAGCTGGTTTCTCTGAGAACCCTCAGAGATTCTTGTCCTTCTGGAAAGCTTTGATCTGGCTCCTTTACATCTGTATTGCACTGAGAATGCAGCTCCACAGCTTTATTTACTTCATCTACATGAACTGATTTTTCAGGAAGGTTCACATGCTTCTTCTTATTAAATGCCTCCAAAGGTAATTTTTCAGAAGACATAGTCTCTTTTGCTAACTGCTGAGGGAAAGTTTGATCCACTATAATAGGTGAGGGTTCTAGTTGATAAAATGATTTTTGCTCTTCCAGGAGAACCAGACTTTCACTCCGCAGATTTTCCACTGAACACTGGAGACTAATACATCCCATACTTCTTGACAGCTCCTCATATCCACTTGCAGGTGAAATACAGTTTCCACTGCCTCTGTTTGTAATTCCAGGGGTTTGTTCAAAAGGTCTCTGTGACACACTGTTAACATCCCCTGGCTGATCAGCATTCTGACAGTCATCACTCAGAGTACAGTCTAATTGCAGTGGTTGAAAAGATTCTTCAGATCCTGTTTCAAAAATTGTCAGAAGTCAAACTTCTTGCTAACAAAACAGAATTTCCACTTTAAGTCTCTCTATAAGAAGACTTTTCAGTAATGTATAACAAGAAGTCTAGTAAATAGGAAGAAACGTTTTGTTTAAAAAACTGATTAAGTTTCCTCAAACATAATACCATTAAAATTACAGAAAATTAATCCATTGCTGTACACAAAATTTTAAAAAACTACACTTTTTGCTGCTCTTAGAATATGTTTAGGGATGGACTTCGTGATGGTGCTGACATAACTACACTGGAAGTCAGACCATTTTACAGCTTATACTCTGTAAATGGAAGTCCTCCGGGTCACTTTCGGCCTTGTAACAAAATATCTAAACCAGAAAGAAAACAATCCAAAATACTATTCCTTGGGTGGAAAATCTTCAAAGTAGAAAGCAACATTCAAACCGAAACAGACACCACTGTTTCTACAAGGTACAGTACTGCACCCTAAATTATCTTTCTTTATTTGAGCATAGAAGTCAAGATAACATTTTTCCCCAGAAGAAGCTGGGCAAAGAGAAAAACTGGGTGTCAACATAAATTATTGGGGAGGAATTTCAGCAGAACAGCATCTGCCAAACAAACAGTGTTGTTTTAATTACTTTTTTTTTGTCCTAAGTTTGATGAAATCAGATGCATAGACTCCAGCACTGTGCTATGACCAGGCTTTTTATACACATGGAAAGTGCCACAGAAACTTTCAATGGTTTCCTTTAGACATTTTTCTGCATTCTTTGATACACAGAAAAGACCTTTACATGTATAAAGAATATTGTCTGCTGACAAATAGCTGTTCATGGGGAGGGAAGAATTACACTGCAATGTCAGTCATCAACAGAAAATTCTCTGGATGATGCACTTGCAATATCAGTCTTCCTTGAACAATCCAAAATAGTTTTTACTTGCTTAGCCTGTTGCTTATGTTATTTTTCCCCTCCTTTTAAAGCATAACAATAATTGGTTTGGGATTATAACAACACTTAAGAGATGGGAAGGTGTTGCAGTTAAACCACAAAGATTGTGACTATATCAATTTAGAAACAGAATGGTTTGACGTAAGAATGGAACTTCCTAAATCCTATTTGGTGTGACTGTAACTACAATATCTTGAAGTGCCAACCTCTTCTAGCATTTTTATTACTTTGCAAGTCACAAATATAACCGATCAATAACATTTACATTATAACTACACTTATTAATTACATAATAAGTGCCCCATTTCCAGTTCAGCTTTTTGTGAGAGCATCTTGAAACACTGTAACATCTGATTCTTGCTCCAGAAATATTTAGATTGCTACTAGCTGCATTTGGAATTTTTAGAATTACATTAAATATAAATTTAAATTTAACTGCAAAACATAAAAAAATATTTTTCTGATACAAGCTGCAGTTAAGTCAATCATATACTTCTAATCCACTAAATTATAACACTGTAGCTCAAAAGTTGCTATCTTATTCTCTACTTCATTTTGTACGGAGATAAGGCAGTTCTGTCATCAAATCAAGTATTGCAGTGTGCAGAATACTGCTGTGACAACACTGGGAAAGGAAAATGGAATTCTTCTTCAAGAACACACTGTAAGTAAGAGACAAATGAGTCAGTTCACTGAGACTCTTAACACACGAACAAAATTTTAATCAATTTTTGGAACCTCCTTACCTTACTCAAACTTACAAAACAATGGATATACATTAAAAAGTATTTGAAAAAGGACAGTTTCAGCCAGAGTTGATATTTCTTTGCTTACCAAATCACTGCAGAAGGAATAAGTAACAGTATCCATTACACTGACTTGAACACACCAGTCTGCTTTTGTATCACAGTCTTTAGAAAACTTTAGAAAATTTAGGAGTTCTACCATTTAAGGTGGTGGAGGAGACTGTGTGTGAGAGTGCAGCAGAGTTAAAGAAAGACATTTCAAAGCAGGGCTCAGAAGAGCAAGATCTGTCCCCATTTCAACACTCCAAAGCCACTCTAAGGGCTGGTATTTACACACTGGCACAAAGAAAGCACTGATCTGACTACACTGAACATACCTGGAGTAACATTTTCTCTAGCAGACCCTTCTTCTGATACAATGTTTTGCCCATTTGCTAGACTAGAAGGCAGACTGCGTCTTTGTCCTTTGAGACCGAGGTTTTCCCCTTCTAGAAATGCAGACATGTCTGGACTTTCTGTTGAAAATTCTGGAGTCTAGTGGCAAAAAAAAAAAAA
>VRYO01002772.1:12454441-12479072 GCA_009812075.1 Sialia sialis | reverse complement strand
AAAAAAACAAACAAAAAAAAAACAAAAAAAAAAATTAAGAGTAATTTTCTCAGAAATATGAAGGATATAAAAATAGGTTTGATTTTTGGGTCACATTTCTGCTACAATCAGCAATCTATGCACATAAAAATACTGTTGTGTTTTTTCTAAATAGTATAGGGATTATCCATTTGCATCTTACAGAAATCTTCAGCCAAAGCATTTCCTTCCTCCAGAGATTTTTTTCAGCAGTACCTTGCTAAATTCTCTACTGTGTTGGGAAATTCTGTATTGGGAACAGGATGACGAGGATGATGATGCATCGAAGTCAACTCTTGGTTCCAAAGGCTGAAAGAGTTGGTGATGGAAGTTATGAAAAGGTCTCTCCATTTCAGGAAAACAGATTTCAGTTGCTAGAGCTATAAGAAAAGAGGTTATTTTAAAAACAAGCAAACATCACCCACATCCCAAAACCAACCCCCCATAAAAAATTAAAAAAAAAAAAGCCAACCCAAAACCCCCAAACAATGTACATATCACAAGCTGTTTCTGTATACAGTAAATAAAGTCTACAGAATCCTGGAGGTATACAAATACCAGCTGTAAAAACAAAACCTTTACAGCATCCAATTCTTTGACTCTGACACAAGGCAGACATAAAAAGCCATAAGAAAGTGTTACCCTGGTTCAATTTTATTATGCTTTAGATGAAAAGGTGAAGTCCATAAATTATCTGTTCAGCTCTTGTGAGACTGCATCAGTGTGGGTTTCTCAGCACAAAACTCACCATGGAACATGACCAGTGAAGAGCCACAAGGATGATCAGAGGATGATCTAGCACATGATGGTCAAACAACAGCTAAATAACTAAGTTTGTTCAGGCTTAAAAGAAGAACTAGGGGTGTGGGGGAAGTGGTACAAAAAATGTCTGCTGTCTACTACCCCTTAAGAGGCAGCACAGAGAATCCTAGAATCGTCTGGGTTGGAAGGGATCCTAAAGATCCTCTAGTTTCAAACCCTTTGCAATGGGATACCTTCCACTTGACCAATTACTCCAAGCCCCATCCAACCTGGCCTTGAACACTTCGAGGGATGGGGCATCCATAACTTCTCTGGGCAACCAGTAAGAGTGCCTCACACTCACTATGATGGATTTCTTCCTAGTACTAAACCTAAATCTGTCCTCTCTCAGTTTAAAGAAAATGCAGTCTCCTCAAACATGGAAGAAAAGGAGAAAAAAAAAATTAAGTTATTAAAATGTTGCTTGGAGATATAGACTCTTTGTCCTTGGAGATACTCAGAACTTGCCTGGACAAGCCCTTAACCAACCTGGTCTAAGGTGGCTCTGCTGTGAGCAGGAAAGAGTTGGGTCACATAACTAGAAGGTCCTTCCGGGTCTAGATTAATCTACAATTATATGATTTGAGGATTACAAGCATTCCAGGAGGAACTGATTTGAATTAAATATTCGTGATAGTTAATAATGATGTTCTTAATTTTCATGAATTGCTACATTTTTCTAGAAAGCATAAAACTCCCACTAGCCAGAGTTCCATCAACTATGTGAGCCCCTGTGAACAATGAAATGTTACATAGTATTTCTCTACCTTCCTGAAGTAAAAGCTGTGCATAAACAAGTGACAAAAATAGCAAAGGTAGGAAGCAGCCCAGCCACAGTGGCAGGAAGCTGCACAGAACTGATAAGAGTCCTGGTCAGTCAACTTTTTTTTCTGCAGTAGATAATGCTTTGTGAACATACATCTAACACCAAGCTCCAAGAACATCAAAGTATTGAATTCTTGCATGTAGAATCCTTATTGACTTCAAAATGACTTCAAACTCCTCATTCTGTATGATCAGAGAGCAGCACAAAAATGCTATAAAATAATGAATACCTTGGAAATGTGTATTGTCCTCTGAGTAAGAGTTCAAGTTCCCAGTAGGTCTCCCCAAGATCTGCTGTATCTGGTTTTCTTTATAAAAGTACATCTCTCCTTCAGGCAACTGACTTTCAGATGCTCCAGACAAATTCTCTTGCCTCTGCTGCAAGGTAAAAGGAAATGAGGAGTTCCAAGGGTGGCTTCCTGTTTCTCTCAGAATTCCATCTTCTCTACCATCACAAGACAATCCTGAAATAGTAAGTTAGATGTTCACAGTTTTGCATACAAGCCACTTACATGACATCAGTTGAAAAGACAGTGCTTAGTATCCTGAAATATTCATAAAGAGTTCTGGGGTTTTGTTTCTTTGTCTCCTGTCAACGCTCCTGCAAACCTTACTACACATTTTCACAAATGCAAGTTGCTAATATCTAATTAGGGAGCAGTCAGCACATAGCACTTTTACAGCTTAGCACTTTTACAGAATGTAGACTTAGGAAATACTGAAATTATAAAATCAGAAAAGAATTAATACTGCTATTTTATGCTAACTAGCACATCTTTACCTCCTACTACATATAAATGTGTCAATCCTTTTGTGTGATCTTGAATATCTTTGTGACACCCTACAGTGGTTTTCCTTGTGCTCAAATAAAAATTGCTTTATACCAACACTAGAAATCCAAGAGATCAAGACAACCAAAATCATGTTCCCAAAGAGTACACCAACTCTTCTTTATCCATAAGCTTACAGAAGAATTGCACAAAGCTACCAGCAAAGGTCATTACTGAGCAATGAGTGTATGGTGAAAACACATCTAGACTTGAAAAATTTATTTACTCAAATAACAAAACTTCTGATATTTTTATTTCACAATTAAAACAGAGAAGAAAAACTACAAGTAAATGATCTTAGAAATGGCTTTAGCTCTCTTACATCAACAAAACACAGATGTGTCACCATCTGTTTGAAACATTAGGGTTAAAATGAGCCATTGAAATCTCAGGTTATAAAAACTATAATCTTCAAAAACTGATTTATAAACATGGGATAACACATATGTTTCTTAAGAAATCAGATGCATGTCAGAATAATACAATATTAAGCTTTTAAGTAAGTTAATCCAAGGGTCACTATCTAATCAATTTCAAACTCAATTCTATGTTCACAAGTAATAATGTCGGGAGCACTTACATATTAATTACAAAGGAATTGTTTTTGATTTTACAAAAAACTAACAACATCAAGAGGCAGACTATAGTCAAAAAATAGAGAACATATTTCCCAGAAAAGTATTACAAGTCAATATGGCATTCAAATTACATTTTCATAAATAAGTCATTAAGAATTACTGTGGTGACAAGCAGATACTGGAACAAGTATCTTAACAGCAAGACAATCATAGCTCTGCAATAATCCATGATACATATTGATTAGGAAACTTTTATCAATATATCATTTGAAGATAATTTTTAAAACAAAAATTGCCACTTGAAAGCTGCTAGTGTTACAGTTGCATAATAAAACTCAAAATATCCTTTGCCAAAACAGATGTAAAGTAAAATTAAATTATTATAAAAGTAAAAAATCATACCACCTAAGAAAACAATCTGATTATACTCCACTCTGTAAGGTGTATTAATCAACCTTCAGTGAAGTCTGACATAAGCTTAATTCAGAACTTATGTTTGGTGAGTTAGACCCATTCTGCCATAAAATTAAACCACCATTTTCCTTTTACAAGAACAACAAAACCTGAACACTCACCAGTGTCAATGGGGCTTGCTTTCACCATTTCACTGTTTGAAAAGCTGCCGGTGGAAATTGTTGAAGTTACATCACAGGGTATTTGTTGCATGAAAGCTTCTGAACCTGGTACTTCCTAGGATAAAGTAACACACCTATTACCATGTATTCACATGTTCAGATTTAAAGCTCTAAACCCGCACATTTTATTCTGAGCTCAGTTCAAGTGTAGGAGCCTTCATGTTTTGCACAGTCAGGCAAATATAGATTCATCCTTGCTCAGTACAACACATTCACACCCCATGTCCCAGGCACATCACTCCCCAACAGCCCCCTCCCCTCTCTCTCATACACACACACACAAACACACTTCCATATAAAGCTTCTCAGAAATGCATATAAATCATGACACCTGGAAGATTGTTTCATCTTCTGGTGGTCAGATTTGGCTATTTCTCATCATAGACCCACTTCAGTAGAACTGTGGATCTCAGAGGGACATATATGCAAAATGAACTCATGAACTTCCAATATTGAGCTTTTTGCACACAGGAGACTTAAAATCTGATTCTATGAAATTAAACTAAAATATACAAAATCTTCTAAAGCATTATCTTCTTTAATTTTAAGGTAAGCTCTACAAAGTCAAGAAGCAGATAATGAGGGTTCTTTTACTTCATAATTTTGAAGAATTAGATGTGAACAGTTCTTCCCAAACTCTGACTTAAATTGTGCCCTAAGAAAATAAAAAAATTGGAAATCCTTCTGCTACATTTTTCACTAACTACTACTATATATATATACACACATATGTATTTAACATACACGTGTAAAATATTTACATCCTAAGGTATTTTCACATATCCATGTAATACACAGCATGCTTTAAAATATTGTTTTTATCTGCTACTAAAATGATGTAATCTTTGAGGGAGAGAAAGGAGAGAGATTGGTGCTGGTTTTGGCAAGACTTTTAACACTCTCACAATATTCTATGATCCCAGTTTGGATGTTGCAACCTGGATGGATAATCAGAGTCAGAAGTCAGTGACTGAAGGGTTACACATTCTGTGGAGGTAAGGAACAAGTACACAGGGCTCTGTCCTTGGCAATGACCCAGAGGAGGTGACACCACGCTTTTATCAAATTTGCAGATACATTAAGGCAGGAAAAGCATCCCATGCACTGAACAGCAGGGTTGTATCCAGAAGAACCTCTGAGCCTGCCTCTACAGCTACAGTATGAAATTCCGCAAGGGTAAAGTCCAGCATCTGGGAAGGAAGAAGCACCAGTTCAGCTGGGCCTGCCTGGGGAGCATCACTGTGAAAAAGGAGTCTCAGCAAGCTGAGTGTAAGCCCATGATGAGCCCTGACAGAGGAGCAACAGAATCCCATGCTGTATGAACAGGAACAGAGCCAGCAGACGCATCACAGTGGTTACCTCTTTACTTAGCTCATGTTTTACTGCTCCATCTAGAATAGTGCACCCACAGTTAGCCACCCAATATGAGAAGAAAGATTACATCACACAATAAAGAGTTATATAATAATTTTGATATGACCAACCGTATTATGAAGCCTAAATGATGGTCCAGAACTTGTTCTAAGTCTCTCTCCAACTTCAGCAGCAGCAAATGGTGAATCTTGAGACACTTGAGAATCTTGAGACTGGGCTGAACATAAAAGTAACAGAAGCAATAAGGAAAAAAAGCCATTTTCGAGTTCACAGTGAGCAATGCATAGCAGAGGGCAGTAACACTCCACTGCTGTTGGCCCCACTCTTTGGGCATTGATCCTGCCCATCCTTAACCACTTTTCTCCCACCTACTCAACAGTTGTTGCTCCACCATACCATCAATTTCATCAGCAACCTGTGGTCCTTGACATGCCTTCCTAAAATTTCTACCTACCCTGACTGCTCTCCACAGAGCAGGTGGGAAGAGCTTGAAATTCCTGTTTTGGCTTAGCAGAATAAAACGTGGCTTTGCCAGTGCTACCGCAATCATTTCACTGGAGTGGAGGGAATCTTTTACAATCTACCATTACAGTGATTACAAAGAAAAGCAGATGTTCCAAGTGAATCAGAGAAACCAGAAATGCTGAATTGCTTAACTACAGCATAACTACTGTAATGGAACTGAGTCCCTTTCGCCATAATGCTCTTAAACATTAAAGTAAGATCAGTTTCTGTGCAAAAAAACCCACCATGGCAGAAGCCAAAAAGTGCAATTTCTGTATTCAGTGCTGATAAACATCTTGAAAGTTTGGCAATTCTATGATTATAAATTAATTGTCACAAACAAATACATATTCTTATTTCCAGTTTTCAAGAAAGAAGTGCTAAGTATGAAACACAAGTGAAGCAGATATGTTTTCTCCCAATTCTGAAAAGGCTGCTAATGACATACTTTTCAAATCCCCAGCTTTTGTAAGACTCTCTACTTAGGCACATTTAACCTTTTCTGAATTCTAACACTACTTTGTACATGGTGAAACTCAGTTTCTTACCAGACAGCAAACTCTGGTTGCTCTAATTCATACTATAAAAAAAAAGATGTTTCCTCTGTAAAGCAACAGCAGTGATGATTGATACGATGTGATAATAACAAAGATTGTGTTCTCAATAAACATGAAACATTTTGAAATTCATTTCAGGGAGAGGGAAAAAAACCCCAAGATTTCTTATAGCCACTATTACCCTGCAGACATGTAGGATAAAGTACAAAACATGAAAAGAAATACATCTAAAACACGTTTATTAAGAGACCAAGTACTCAGCTCAAGTCTGCTCCTCTTCCTTGGAACAGGATACAGGAGACAGAGGATCCTGAAAATGAGCACGGCCTTCAAAAAAAATTCCTTGAAGAAGCATGAAAACTGCAATCATCTAATCAACTGGTATTTAAATAGCTCCATAGAAGAAAAATGCATTGCACAAAAGACTGCTGAACCTAAAGTAATAACAAGAAGCAGTGCCTAGTAATAGCTGTCAGATGTTCAGAAACTAGAAATAAGTATTTATTTTAAAATTCAATAAAAAGTAAATGCTGGAACAAGCTACCACATAATTCTGCATTTCCCAATACCTTTCCATCAACATAAGATATACTTATCTGAAAGAAGTTATTTTATTTTTCTCTAGAATCTCACCATAACAGGCAGTAACTCAGGATACACTAGAGATGAGATTCAAGCAGTTAATAACCTCTTGTGTATAAATTCTGTGGTAAGCTATGTTACAAATATTTCATTACTGAACTGTAATAACCTGCACTGTTCTTGTGATATTAATACCATGGATGAACAATATCAATTTCATGCTATAAACCAAATTATTTAATTAAAAATCCATGCTCATATATCCCATGATTTTATTATATTAATATCTTTAGAATCCTGTATTTGGTGATTCATAAAGGAGGATTTTTCAGTCTTCTCTACTTCCTCTAAAATAATAGTGCAAGGTTCCTGCTCCCCACAGCATCCTGACATCGACATGGGACTTTCATGTTTTAACTTTCTATCCACCACAATGTCATCAAGAATTTACATTTAATAACTGAATCTGTAATATCCCAAATGCTTTTTTTATCCCCACAAGAGAAATGGTAGTAAAACAGCAACAATTATTTTAGGGTGCAATTTGAAAGACAAAGGACCAAAAATTCAACCACTCAGTGAAGACAACAGAAAACCAGAGATTAGGGCAAATCCAGCCATGTAGACAAAGAAACAAACAAACAAACAAACGCACGCTAATGGAAATGGAAAAGACAGTCTGTTGAAATGCTGAATTACGGACAACTATTTGTGATTACTAAAAATAAACTCAAATCTTAGGTTAGCTTGGATCACAAAAAAAAGTCCCGCTTGGAATAATGTCCCTGTAAAGAGTAGCAACACATGAAGATAATCACATCTGGAACACTGCTCAAGGGAACCACTGCAGATGAATACAAAGAGACAAGCCTGTTGACATGTCCTGAAAGAGAACTGTGGAAGAGGGGTATGTATCAAACCTAGTCAGCAGATCCAGGGTGACTTCCTGAGGAAATTAGGTTTATGCCATCAAACTGCCTGTCTCACCTGCAGGGTTACTCTGCAATTCCCTATTAACAGTTTGAATTTTATTAGCCCATTCCAACCGAACAGGACTGGAAAGAACATTAAGTGTCCATAGTTCCCAACACATCCTATCAATGCATCAGTGGCATGTAAAAGAGCAGCTCAGATTTTAGACTCACTGGTGGCACCCAATGCAACATCACTTCAGCAGTTACCTGTGTCTGGCTGCAACCAGCTGATCAGTTTGTGTAGCACTTGCAGTCACTCAATAGTGGGATTCATCCCCCCTAACCACAAGCAGTCCTTAAGACCCATTTTACAGACATGGATGCCTCTAAATTTGAGAGGCAAACTATACAGGCAGCTAATTACAGACTTTAAAAAAATTGCCTGTTACCGAAGGCAACTCTCCTATGAGGAAACTCATCTTTGTTGATAAAAGCATCTGCATGTAAAAAGCAGATTTAACAACTTTCTCTTTTCATGTATTGTCTGATTTGAATATGCATGTGAGCAGTGACTAAGGATTTGAATCATGCAATCATGAAATCAGTACAACTCATAAGTTGTAAAGATTTACATTATTTGGTGAAAGAACCAAGAACATAATTTTAAAGAACAAGGTCAAGAATCACACAAAACACTCATTTGCTCTTACCTGTAGAGACATAATTACATCTTGAAAACATGAGAAAAATGCAAACATGTTTTGGTAAGAATCAAGTAGCATAAAACTTTAGAAACCAAATTAAATAAAAAATCATAAGCAACAACCTAAAATGAACCTCAAATTTAGCCTTCAGAAACTTTGTATTTAAAGTGCAAGAGACTGTAGATTTTCATGCTGAAATATCACACTAGTTACTGAAAGTAAGAGAGAAAGCCTCACAGCCTGCATGTTACCAAGATTATTACTGGCTCCTTTGGTTGCTGATCTGCTCAAGAGAGCAATCCTCTTAAATACATAATCACAGGAAGCTTTGGGTTTTTTTCTTTTAATATAGAGCTTCACATAAAGTTTTCTAATCCTCTTACATAAACTATTGCATTGTTCACACACAATAGTCTATAATGTAAAAAGACACTACACCGAGATATTTTATATTAATTTGGTAACAGCTGCTCTAGCAATAGCTCTACAGCTTACTTAGAAAAATACAAGTATTTTCTTCAAACATCGTTAAAAGACAAAATGTTGTCATGATAATTGAAGTTCAAATATAGATACACTTCAAAAGGGGCATTCTGAGAAATAAAGAAACAGCCGAAGGAAAATGAACTTATATGTACTTATTCAAAACAATTCCAATTCCAACTAAATCTGATTGAACTGGAAATGATGTCTCAGTGCAAACTAAATGAAAAATTAAAGCTTAGAGTGAAAATTCTAGCAAAACCCAGGAGACGTGTACTACATAGTTCATTGTTTGTAACAATGGGCATATGAAACCTGCCAAGTTTCTGAGAACTCTACTGCAGCTCTAAAAATATTTTAGATGGATACTGAAAACTGTACTGGACCATGCAATGCTGCATTCTTGTAATAAGCTTCAAATTGCTCTAGTGAATGTTTAACAAACTAGTCATCTTTGTTCTTTTATAAAGTCAGTCAAGTTACCCATAACATGTTTAGTAGGATTCAATGTCCCAGAAACAAAATTATTTTGAACATTCACTAAACTTTCTAACAAAAACTTTTTTCTTGATAACCAAAACAACTTGTTTTGTTTTATGAAATCAGAATAACTCTGCCACCTATGAACACAGCCTATTCTCAAAGGTGCTCTTGTTCAATAAAAGTTCTTCACAGACAGAAAAGAATAGAGCTAAAGCAGTCCTTATAATATTGCACTGTTGTTCATTTTGACATATTCATTGAAACATGTGAAAAGTCTATGATGGCTATTAGAAAAGGTCAAAGCAGAATGGACCTCTCTTGACTACTGGTTATGCACAGACTTTTCCTAGTCAAAGAGCTGTCACAGCTACTTGAAAATTCCAGATATCTGGCTCAACTCCAGCATTGTGTTAGTCTCACAAGCTTAGAGTCAAGGCTAATGAACTGTGAGCAGATAGTCACAACTTCCTAATTAAACAGAAATTGCAGATACAAAATAATTACCTGACGCTAAAAAAGGGAAAACAAGGACACAAGGAAATGGAATCAAGCTGCATTAGGGCAAGCTCAAATAGGACATTAGGAAAAGGTTTTTCACTGAGACGGTGTCAGTCATTGAGACGCATTCCCCAGGGAAGTGATCATAGCACTAAGGCCATCAGAGTTCAAGGAGCAACTGGGCAATGGTTTAATTTTAGGTAATTCTGGGAGAAGCAGAGAGTTGGACTTGATGATCTTAAAGGTCTTTAAATTTGAAATACTCTAAAATTCCAAATTTTCATGTCTGGCACACCTAAGACAAGATTCTTTCAAAGTTTTTTTGAGATGACGATGACCTCAGCTTTCTATTTTTTATCTCAACCATATAATTAAGCAATTTCTTTTATGCACTAGTCTTTCAGTGGACATCTACATCAACACATTAACACTAAGAGGTCTTTTTAAGCACTGATTTCCTTTATATCAATACAAGAATCACTGGGTACTGAATCAGGAATGCCACTGGTCTGCCCACCTACAAACCTTTACAATTCTAAAAGTTACAGGTGAAAAGCACACGCCCTGGACAAGAAACTGCTGGCAATTAAGTGTACTGCAGTGTGGACTTGTTACCAGAATGGTAATGGATCACAAAAACCTAAGATAAAAATGCATTCATTCTGAAATAAGAGCTTATTGAAACACCCTTTTTTGCACTCAAAATTTAATAGCATTAAATAGCACTGCAGGTTCTTCAACACATCAGGTCATATTCTACAAATAAACAGCAGCAAAATCAGCAATGCTGAATAATGTTCTTGGGGTGAGAGTATTTCCTCACCTGACTCATATGAAGTTTCAGCAGCCATCATCAGTAATTCTTGTAATAATCTCCCTGATGGGTTAGTTTGCTTTGGACTTTCATTGGAGGCTTTTCCTTCATAGTTTGTTATGCCCAAAGGAGAGGTGACTTCATGAAGAGCTTGACGGTGACGTTTCACACATGCAAACTCCTCAGACGCTGAAAGCGGAGAAGTTTCTCCAGTACCATCATCTGTTTTATCTGAATTTCAAACATTTGTAATCAGTTTAGGTATAAAAAGGAAGTGTTTTGCACTTCATAAGGAACATTAAGATTCATATTCTATTCCACAGAAATAAACTGCTGAATTTGTATGGTCTCCATTTTAATGAATTCAGCCATATCACCTCAGTCTATGCATTATACAGGTTGGAAGATTATAGAGATCATAGACTTCTCAAAAACTAATTCCTAACTCCACCAAAGTATTTCTTAAAAAAACCCAAAACACAAAAAAACCTCAAACAACTTTTTTCACACAGCAAATCCAAGAAAACTTGCAGTAACTTCTCCAGATCCAGAGGTAATACAACTTCTCTGCTTTGGTTTAAAGATTTCTTTCTCTACGACCCAGCTCACAAAACAGCCCTTTTTGGCCATCCAATCCAATAAAAATCTCAAGTTTTTACTATCTACCATGACCAATGGTTTGATAATATCAGAATAAATCACCTGTGGATCATAACAGTATTATACAGCTAAGAGTAAGTTACTAAGTCAAGTGCTTTTGAGAACATAAATATGCTCTTTCATCAAAACTTTCTCCAACAGGACTTGCCATCTAATCAAGATATCAAATTGGACCAACAAGAATTGTTCTGCATAAACTGATGCTGACTAGCATTAATCACTTTTCGTTAATTGAAGGATGTCCCACATCAGTTGTTTCATTATTTTGCAATGAATGCAAGCCTGACAGGCCTATATTACTCACGTTGTTCTGCTGAGCCTTTTTAAGAACATGTAAAACATGCATTACATTTCAGATGTGAAGAGACACTGAAACCAAATTAAATGTTTACCTTTAGAAAACATGAGTTTGTTGTACCTGTCAAATAATGTTCCTTACAGAGGATTGCAAAGCATTTCTGCAGACTGTAACAACAGATTTATGAAACTTTTATTGCTCTCCAAATTTTTTTTTTTTTTTGCAACTAGTGTTTTTAACTAGAAAAAAAGATGGTCTAAAAGTTTCTGTAGAAGCTTCATACTAGCACCTTATTTGAAAGATTTAACAGTCACCTTCTTGGTATGATCTAAAGTTAAACCTTTAAACAAAATCTACCAATTTCACTTTAGAGTTTTGTACAGCTGCCTATTAACACAGATGCTGCCCAAATGAACTCAGGTCATGGAGTAACTGAATTTTCTTTTCCTGGTGAAATTTTGTTTAAATTCTGTTTTTGTAGACAATCACAGAATAACTTTTCTGAATTACAACTTTGCTAGTATGTAAGTTATACATTAGGAAAGGCAACTGTATCAGCTATTATTTCCTAATAATGTCAAAGATTCTTCAGAAAATATTATATTATTCCAATCTACTACTCATAACAGCATTTATTATATATTTTGTACATTACCTGCCAAAGAGAGGTTGCAACTCTTCGGTGTGTCTACCTCTGGTATAATACTAAGTTCATGCTGTCGCAAACCAAGCCCTAACTTGACTTTTGTCACTGGTGGTTTGGAAGATCTCCTTTTCTGTTCTCTACAGAGAACTTTCTCAGATTGTTCTGTAAAACAAAGTTTAGTATGTTGCAATAATAAGTGTACACACACATCCCCTGAAATTAACTTGGAGAGATGGGACAGAACTCCATCTCAGCTGTAGAACAATAAAAATTATAATGAAAAATAATGTAACAGCCTTACCAGTTTGCTCAGCTGGACCAATGCACCGTGAAATTGTTCCACTTCCATGAAATTTATTCCTGCCACAATTCTCTTGCTTGCAGTTTTCTGAGACTTGGAAGAAGTCGGTTCTCTTCATCCCGACAGGCTTTTGTGCCTCTGTCATTGCTTCATCTGGGCACATATGTCTCACCTTAGAAGGGAGGAAGTAGTTTTAGATAAGATTATATTTATACTGATTTATTAAAAGAGCATTTTCTCTTGTGTGTATTCCATGCAGGACAATATTGAGCATGTTGAAAAGTTGTTCAACTATGCAGGATACCAGACAGACCTGCTTAGCTCAGAAAAACACTTGGACATGGAGGTATTTTACAGAGCTCTACAAACTTAATGTGCTAAAACACAATTAGTAACATTTTCAAGGCCTTTGTGAGATTAGATCAGAGTACTCATAATTTTTAACAGGAACAATTCCCCAAAAGTCTTCTTTTAGTTTTTCAGCTCCTGAATTCAAGAATTTTAGCTGCTCGGAGACTGCAAAATCAAAATACAGGAGCCACAGGGAAGAGTTATTCATCTAAGATGGCTTCTGTTTAAAAAAACACACAAGGAGAGGCAAAAGGAGGGTCTTTAGAAGCTCAAAAATAAAGCTTGGATTTTTCTCCTGTCACCGAGAAACAACAAAGACTGCAGCTGCCAAACTGATTTCCTAGTGGGTTTCTGAGGAAAACACACAAAAAGACAAGCTTTAAAAATTATCTACTCAAAATGCTTATGATATCCTTTCAGGTGTTACTTCAGTATTTTTAATACAGGAGCTGTTTTAAACATAGAGGTGCATTTATAGATTTTGAAGACAACTCTACCTACAGGTATTTCAGAAAACATAACAATTTCAATAGGCATTATGTTCAGAGACCAAGCAGGCACCTTCACACTGTTTCTGTTAGACTTAACAAAACTGTGCTCTTGAAGCTTTACAGAGGAAAAGTACTGATTACAAATCACAAGTCCTTACCGATTTGTAACTTTGATCACCTACTAGATGATTACCAACGCCAAGTGTTCATAAAGCATACCTGCTTGTTTAGAAATTCTTTCAAAGCCTCTTGCTGTCTCTGCATCTGTTCCTTCAATTTATCTTGCTTCTGTAAAAGTAGCTTTTCTTGTATTCTCTGTTTAGAAAGAAGAGCTTCTCTTTGTGCATCTAGCTGCTCTTGCAATTCTTTCAAATAGTTTTGCTGAGCTTGGATGCTTTCTGATGAGGCCAGCACTCTGTCCCTTAAACTCAGTATATCAGAATAATTTAATAAAGATGCATCTCCTGCTTTTGATATCAAAAATTCCTCAACACCCTGGGCTTTAGATTCTTCATGCACTGGAATCATGGGTTCAGAGAGATTGAGGAGTTGATCAGGGCTTGTTTTGCTGCTGCTCTCTACAGATCCCTGCTGATAGGCTAAAGGATCAGCTGATGCTGACCTCTTTGTTGCTGGCACGAGCGATGTCTTAAATGGATGCTGTTCTCCAGCTTCTGTCTTGGTTTGATAGTTAGATACCTTCTGAGATAACTCTTCAGAGTGTACTGTTTCTGAAGACTCAGAGGAACTTTCTGCAGGCAACACAAATCTAACATGCTGTTGGCGTGCTTCTGGTTGTGTTCTGACTTCAGTCACTTCTTTCCTGACTGACCCTGATGGTAAATAGGACTGGACTGGCTCTCGGATGTGATTCCTGGCAGTTTCAAACATTCCCACTTGTTCCTGTGAAGAACAGTCACAGGGCAAGTGAAACATTCCATGCTTCAATGCTGATGCTTCTGAAAACTGCACTGATTTCCCAGTACAAATATTATGCACTTGCTCTTCCTGCTTCTGTGAAGATGTTTTTTCCAACATAACCAATGCTTCTGAAAACACAGGTAATGACCATGCATATTCTTGGGCATGAACTTGTTCCGATGCCTGGTACTGTGTTGGCTGTGCTCCTTGCATCTGTAGGAGTGGCTCTGAGATGGGTTCTAAATTACTGGATTTTGTTTCCCTTGTGCTCAGAGGTATTTCAGAAGTAGACAAGTACCTTTGCTTCAGCATATTCTGATACTCCTGTAGATTCTTTCTAGCTTCTTCAGTGGTTTGTTTGTACAACCTGAACAGAGCAAAAACATGAATCTTTTCAAAGCAGTGCAAAAGAAATACCAATTTCAATAATCAAGGCAATTCAAATTACTTTGAACAGGCATTCCATAAAGACACTCACCTCTTCTGCTGCAAAAGGCATTGCTGAAAATTATGTATCATCTGTCTATGATGGTCTTCTCTTGAACTCCTGGTTTCTGATACACTTCCAGTCTAATCAAAATAAAATAATTTTAATTGCACATATACAACTAACTCACAGAGAAGTGTTATGGCAGTAACCTTAAGATTAATGTTCTTCCACCTAAGTTTACAGAAGTCACTGGGTACCACCATGTTTGAAGTCTGTGAGATTTCTGCCTGAGGCAATGAAGCTAAAGGAGTTTCTAGAACAGATGGCCCACAGCTACAGCCTCTCTCTGCACACACCATCAAAGTCAATGGTGCTCACAGCAGCTCAGCCTAGAGAGACAAATACACCCTGCAAACTCAGGGAGCAATGAGCCCGTGTAGCTGCACTTCTAAGGCAATCAGGCTCTCAAAAGAGTACTGGTTGTGCAAATGAAGCAAGATTTTATATATAAAAAAAGATTACTTTCCTTCAACATCCTCCACAAATTTATCCTCTTTAAGCAGCTGTTTAAGATTTAAACAAA
The DNA here is from genome assembly GCA_009812075.1 of Sialia sialis. Lineage (NCBI taxonomy): Eukaryota > Metazoa > Chordata > Aves > Passeriformes > Turdidae > Sialia > Sialia sialis. Next base: position 12,463,791 of record VRYO01002772.1, on the reverse strand, counting down.
GACAGAGGCAGATTTTTGTGTCTTTTTTTTCCCACTATGGTTCCTTCATTCCTTCTTGAAACACAAGCACAATCATCACGTGACTATAATCTGATTTTACTAACAGATATTATAAACAGATGTGCTGCCCCTCGGACTATAGAGAGACAATACAACAGCAAAAGTCACAATCACAAAATCACAGAATATCTGAGTTGAAAGAGAACCACAAGGTCATCGAAGTCCAGTTCCTGGCCCTGCGCAAGACCATTCCCAAGAGTCACAGCATGTACCTCAGAGCACTGTACAAACACTTCTTGAACTCAGAGAAGCTTGGTGCTGTGACCACTTCTCTGGGAGCTGTTCCAGTGCCCAACCATCCTCATGGTTAGAAATCTTTTTTCATAGTATCCAACCTAAATCTCTCCCGACAGATTCATGACACTCCTTCGGGTCCAGTGATACCATGCGAAATAGAAGCTTATACACTACAAAAGGAAGCTTTAAAACTTACAAATTTCTAATTCACAGCCTCAGAAATAAAAATTGCCTTAATTGATATAGTTTAAATTTGGTAAATAGTGTTCTTTATTATAATAGTAAATAAAAATCTATACACAATTTTCTGTAAGTCTTCACCTCATGTTCCATTTGGTTCTGCTGATCTGTGGAAGGGATACTGTGGCTCTGCACTAGCTCTTCCTCTTCTTTTTTTTTCTTAGCTTGTTCCAAACAGGTTTGCATTTGGATTTTCAGATAATCAGCCTCCAAAAGAGCTTTCTCTTCCTCTATTTTTTTAATCAAAGCCAGCTGCTCCTGCTTCTGTTTCTCTATTTCCTCATTCTATCAAAAAGACAAATTAGGGGGAATCTCTAGTTTTGAATGACAATGAAACCAGACTGCTCACACACACCATCACACACAAACCTATGTTCCAAATTACAGAAGAAATTCTATTGCTTGTGACAGGTATTTTCAAATTGCAACAGGCCTTTAAAAGTAGTTCCAAAGTCTACAGGAATAACTTTGTTTTACTGGCTCAATATTTCTAACAATCCTTGAATCCATTTACTATTGCATTATTATCTGTTCTCAAATTAATAACATGGATAAAATCAGAATCCATTCTAGATATGTTATCATCTTCCAAAGACTGCAAAAGAAGTCCTTTTCTTGAACTTGAAAAATCTATTTTGCATTTTACTCAGTTTTTCATCAGAGTTCAACACATCTAAACATTAATTCAAGCTTTACAAAAGCTTCTGAAACAGCTAATCTATAACCATTTTGAGAGCAGTCTATAAACCTCTGAAGTAGTCTGTTTATTTTGTTCTCTTTCCGTGTACCTGTCAGCTACAATTCACTTAGATCCACACTTAGCAACAGCATACGTGCTTTGAGAATGTAAGCAAAGAAAAATTTCAAAGTACTGGCAAAAATGAAGTGGACAACAGCCTTTAATGACAGTGTGAACAGCGATGTCAGGAAAAGCAACTCAAGAAAATCCTGGACCTGAGAACAGTTAATGTCAACACAGAACTATGTACACCTGGCCAGGTGCAAAGTGGGAGGAAATGAAGGTTAAAGAAAGTAGCCACACTTCCATAAAGTTGCTTGTTTGTTTTAAATATTAATATTTTGTCAGATTTTTGTTTCCTTAATTTCTGAACTTAAAATCTACAATTAAAATCTGCACTTAGACCCAAATTTAAATTATTTTGTTTTTAATTGGTGAACCACCCCATAACAGCTGGTAGGCCTCTAGGGATACAGCAAAAATTAAAATACAATGAAATACAATACACAATAGATATAATGAAATAATGCACAAAGTTGTTATTCGAAATGCAATAAATATAGCATTCCCAGAGACACAAAAAACTTTCTGCATTTACTTCCAACATAACCTTCCTAGACAAATGAAAAAAAATTACTCAAGGTTTGTATGCTTTTCCATCACTCTAAACACAACCCCATAGACTTTCCTACATTATTACACAGGATTAATAAAGTGTACAGAGTTATGTATTGCTGACTATACCCTCCCTTTATAAAACAAAGGTATTAATGTACAACTGGATTCTCATTTAACCATGACTACCCTTCCCTACAGCACTTGTTAGATTTGAAGAAACTGGGGGTTTCCACTCTATTCTAAATTCCAGCTACAGCTTCATCATTTTTGAAAAGTATAGAAAATGTTACAGTAAAAGTTTAAATGTTAAGAGCACCTATAACTGCTGTGTAATCTGAAAATCTTCTGTAAATCTTTTTTTCACACCACAAGAGATAAGAATAAATACAAGAAAAATACACTTACCTGCTTCTGTCTCTCCTCTTCTATTCTAATTTTAGCTGCCTCTTCCATTCTGATTTTAGTTGCTTGGTCTTGAGGATGGATTAGAGCAGACTTTTCATCTGCAACTGTATTCTCCAACATTTTCATAGAGTCTAAAATATACATGTTATTTAGCTGTAATTGCAGTCAAAGTGAGCCTTGGATCTTCTTTACATCTTGCTTCACAGTTTCCCAATCTCTCAAAAAATGCATAAGCTGCTCTTGAAAAGATTTATATCTTACTACTCTGCCTATCTTCATAAGCTAGCAAATCAGTTTTTATGTTAAGTCTTTAATAGCCCTTTATTGTGTCTTTCTTGAATATATAGTAATGTCCGAGCTTCAACAGGACTGAAAATTACTTCTAATATTACTTGGGAGCCCAAGGGCAAGATCATCCTGAAGAACCAAAAGCCACACATTAACCTCTTGGAACAAAGAGAGTCTAAAACTGGCAGTACTGGGCAAACAATCTAACATTTGGCTATTGCACAAAAAGCAACTCTCAGTCCTGTACTGTTCACCTCAAATAGCATCACATTTTCCCCAAGGCAAGGTTTGACTCATGCTGCACTCTCCAATCCCCAGGCAGCACACTGGCATAGCCATGTACATTATGGAACTAAATCACTTTATCTTGTTTAAAAAAACAAGCACCCTATGAAAGTAAATAACCCAAAAGCAAAAAACCCGAACAATGAAAGCAAATGCCACAATTCGATCACTTTAAAACTTCAGAAATCCCACTCCACATACAAGATCACCAGTTCAGCATTAGCCTAACAAGAAGGGCACCAAGGACATACATGGGAACTAACCCCAAGATGATTTGGCTATCAAATAAACTGCAATGTCTAATTGCTATAAATTCCAAATTTACAAAAATGTTTTTCAGAATGGTGCCTAAAAGCAGAAAAAAACTCCACTCATCAGCTTATGCTTGTCTTGGGCATTTGTGGTTGTGAATCTCCAAAGAAAGCAGCTTTTCCAGTTCAACAGGTACAGAACTTCAATGCTGACTTCTGCACTGAGAATTCTATCTCGGGAAGCAAACACCTATTAAAGTACAGCAACTCCAACAACAATTTGAGTGAGATTTAAAAGATAGAAAGATATTTTAGACATCTGTTCTCTTCAAGATCTTAACAGACAAGTTGGACTTAAGAGCAAAAACCTCTCCTATTTGTGGTTTCAACAAATCCACAGTGGCACAGATAGGAAACTGTACTTTCATTCAAAGTGACAAAGCATTTAACACTGAAAGTTAATTAAAAGTTTCATCACAGTCACTGTCACAGTCCCCCGGACAAGTCTTTTTGCTCCTAGAAAACAAACTTTGATCGAAGTATGTACTATGTACCTTTGGCTTCAGACACTGCATTTTTCTGCTGCTCCTTGTCAAGTTCTAAATCACCTAATGGTCTCTTTTCTCTAGCAATTGTGCCTGATTCAATAGTTTCAAATTCACTTTGATGCTCTTTCTCACTTTTTGATATCCACTCCTCTTTTTGGCTTCTAATTTTGTTCAACAATTTCTTTAAGGCAAGTTTTGATCGAGGTTGACATGTTTTTCCTTCTTCATGCCCTATAAAGAATATATACTGTTAAGAGTTTTGGGTAATGAATATTTTCATATAATAAAAAGAAACCCTCTGTTTTTTTTATTGCTTACAGAGCTGGACAAATACCTTAAATATATATTTAAAATCTTAGTAAAATTTTCTCTTACCTGAAAGAGACAAGCAGTAATTTGCCTCTGCAAGCTATAAAAGGAGGACTAAGCTGGATGCAGTGTTTTATAATCACTGTAGCAGAAATATGCAATACTATCCCCAGACCTGTCCTCTGCTTTCTATCAGCACTGGCAACACAATGCACCACAGACCAAACACCAGACGGTGTCACCCAAGGGATGCAGAAGTGCAAAGTTCACTGAGAGACTTCAGGCTCACATCACATAACCCTGGACATGCCACAAGCAAATAGGACACACTCATGCATCCATTCCAGCCTACTCACAATTATGCAGCAGCTCAACCACAAACCTGAACATAAAGGATGCACAATAAGCAGACCATAAATCTTCAACTTTGAAATATCTCAAAATGGAAAATATTTAAGTTCACACATCAGCATCAGTCCATAATTTATACTAATTGCACAGCAATAATTATGGCTACTAACACTGTAGTTCTTATAACTGAAAATGTTTCTCAGCATACTAATAAACTGAAGCATATCAGAAAAAGAAGTCACATTTTCATTTTTAAACTCATCATCATTAGGGTATTATCATTTATGCTAAACATAAACCAAATTATACTGAATTATGTCACACACATTAAGAAGTTTTACTACTTGAAGAATTTTACTTATTACTAAAATTTATTTTATATACTAGACTAATCTTTCCTATCATAAAATGGTAATGTTTAAGTTAAATATGAAGTTTGGAAATTTTACTTTCTGGTTCACTAGGGACCTCCTCTTCTATCACATGTTCTGATTCTTGTTGAGTATGACAAGGAAGCTCTGGTTGAGTGTCAGAAGCAGATTCATGCTCCAAAGAGATATCAAGATCATTATCTTGAGCTCTGTCAGAAGGGGCTGGCAAAGGTTGGGGTTCAAACTGCAAAATCAGGTCTTCTTTCATGTCTAATTAAAAGAGCAGAATGAAATAAAATGACCATTTGTAATACAAATCAACATTGCAAGACTACAGTCACACACAAATCCCGAGGAAATTCAAATATCAGTAAGTTATTTCACAACAGATCTATCCAACTTTTTTTTTCCCACCAAAAGACAAGATCCAAAACCATTTAGACCAGTAGCCATCTATTTATTCAGATACTCCACAGCAGTTTCCACTAGAATATGCCATGTTTTTCAAAATACAAGTTGATGTGAAGAAAGGCTCAGTTTTACACCAAAGCCAGCTCACAAGAAAAATTACACGACCCCAGTAATTTCATCGGGAATAGACACACCCTGACCTGGCTGTTCACAAGGCTGCCACAGAAGAGCGATTGCAAGGTCCAGGCGTGAAATCCCAGAAGACTGCACAATAGGAATTCTCCTATCATCACCTTACTGACAGAGAGTATTACTGCCTATAAGGGATGCGGCACACAGGGGAAGAACACCTTGGAATTCTATGCTTGTTACATATACTTAGGCGAGAAACCCAAGTCAGGAAAAGGAGAGGATCAAGTTAGTCAGGGGCAGAACGATTATGAGATAAACATATAAAAATGGTGAGATAAAATGAGACACTTGTCTGGCCATGCACTGTGCCTGACAGTCTGTTCTGTCTTCTCATTAAATTGCAGTTGTAGCTGTTTTCCTATGTGAGGAATGCTGAATTTTGCATGCATATGTATGCATAGATATGTAAGGGCCAGCAACTGGAACAGGGACCAGAAGTCACAGGTGCACCTGTGTCTAGATCATTACCAACTGCAGAGGCCATAATGAGTGCATTTAAGTGGGTATGAGTATCAGCATGCAGTGGCTAGCAAATCACAAGCCAGACTAGCCAGCAATAATGGTAAGAGGCTTAGGAGTTATGCATCAGGCAGCTGTAAGACTGGGCTGGGTATTGTAGAGGCCAGGGGACCTACACGTTTTCTCGTGGAGGGATCAGGAGATCCAAGTATTCAAGCCAGATACAGAAGAGAGGAAGGGATCCTAAGAAACCTGACAGCACGTGTGTGTGCATCTCCAAGACTACAAGAAGATCCAGGGTCAGCTACTGGGTAGACTGAGTATATAGGTTAGTTCCCATAGGAATCCATAGCATGTGTATATCTGGGCATACGCTCACATGCCCAGCTGAATCTGTGCAGCAACAACTGGAGTGGAACAGCAGATCTTGGGGTTCACATGCCCAGCAACCAGTAACTGGGAAGACTACAAATCAAGGGCCAGCTGCCAGGTAAGAGTGAGTGTCTAAAGATATTCACTAAGTGATCCATAGCACATATTTGAGCACATGTGCATTTGAGTGCATACATGAGTATGAGAGGTTAACTCCAAGTCTCTAGTCTCCAGCATCAATTACTGGGTCGACTGGATGTCTAAGACTGAGGAAGATCTGCAGTGTAGCAGCTAGAGACCTGGATACAGGAGAACAGCTCCTGGATAGACTGGTGTCTTAGTGTCTAAGACCAGCTGCTGGAGGGATCCATATATATTACAGACATATATCCCACTAAAAGGCCTTCATCTTGATCATCCAGAGCAGAAGGAGCTCATTTGTGCTGTTTGTAGTTAATGTTAGTGCTGTGTTTTCCCTGTTGGCCTGCACAGCCAGCTGTATGGATGTGCCCTGAAAGGCTGTTTGTGTGTGTGCCAGCTGTGAATACACACACAGCCTCGCTACTGGCTGGACCTGGCAAGAGGCAGCTGCAGCAGCCTCTCCTTTACTGGGTACCAGATTCAGCAACCTCCAAAGAACTTACTCCTGTCTTCACTGTACATTTCTTCAAATGCAGACTCGAGCTCTCTCTGCCATTCTTCTTTTATTTCCATGCGTTTGTATGGTGGCAGCGAAAGCTGAGGTGGCATCTGTGCGACAAACTGCCTCCTGCGCATCCGATCCTGAGCATGCATTTGCTCCAGTTCTTCCAGGAGTCTTTCCCTGTCCTTTAAGAATAAAGACGGGATAACATAAATCTTCAGTGCTGACATTCAGACAGCCACATATCAAGACTGATACAAATGCTTCCATTTGGTTATCACGATATTTCCTTAATGTTCAAAGTTAACCTTATTCTAGGGAGAAAGTGCTTCCTCAGGAGAAGGCTGTATCAGCCCCTTAGACACAGGAGTTATCAACACTACCTAGAAGATCTGATACTGAATAAAGGATCAAACTCTACACCTGTAAGCCAACTTTCCTCAAGATAATGAAACTTTCTGTTTTATAAGGTAAATTAGTACTACTTTTGCCAAGTGACTTTTTTTAGTATATAATTCAGGACTTGCTACTTTTTAAAATGTAAACTAAATACTCTTTGGCACACTGAGTATATGTGAGAATTATTTTAAAAAACAGAGAAGTTTGTTGGGGCATTTTTTCCTGTTAATTTCAGGAACACCAGCAATATTACCAGAAATCCTCATTTTAGTTTGGCTACTCATTCAGGGCCAATCACATCCCAGCTGATAAAAAGCAAGCTTTTCTTTTGCTAGCCAACACAAATACTTGCGAAGCTATCAGACAACAAAAAATTTTTGAGTGTAGATCTCACTACAAATACTTTTCTCAGTAGTTCAATTTTTATTTCTTAAAGGAAACTATTTTAACATTTCCAGACTCACACACAGTCAGAATGTCAGTCTTTAAATAAAAACTTTAAAAAGTTTTTAAAAAATAAAAAAAACTCGTTACCTTCTTAGCAGTATTTTTTCCCCCTTAGATAGAGAATCACCAACTCCAATTAAAGCTAATGTGGAAAAGCAGAATTCATCACCTATTAAAAAAATCTTTGCTTGACTATTTCCTATTGATTAATAGCGAGTCAAACATTCAGATAACAAAAATTAAGAGGATGTTCTTTCATTCTCACTCCTTCCAGATGCCAAAACAAGGAAACAGATTTTGCCTGTTTTGTTTTCAAAGACATTCTGCAAACTTTATTTAGTCCATCAATTTCTCTCCTGTAAATGTAATTCCTTTATTAATCATCTACCTACAACTTACTTAACAGTACTTGTTCTGACATTAAAAACAGGCATAACTCCTTTGCCTACCTTGGCCAACTGGATCTTCTTCAAGGCGTGATTTCCTCTAACTTGCGCCTTTTCAAGCTGCTTTCTTCTCTCCCTCTCTGCCTCCTTGTGTAGTTCCTCCAAACGTCTCTCTTCTTCTTCAGCAGCTAAATGAGCATCTGGCTGGCAGTCAATCAATAGTTTAGTGCACAAAGTTCTTTGATAGTTTAAAGCATATGCAATACATAAATCAATAATTCTGCAGTGAAAGCACTTAAAAAAAGATATACAATGCCATATGAACATCCTTGAATGCTTATGTTGCAAGCAGGAGCACAATAATTTTTACCTTTGAAAAAAAAAATCATAGTTGCATATTTTGTAAGTTAAGATGAAAAAGTGTTCCAGTTTCAAGTTGTACCAGGGACAATCATTTATATGATTTCTTTGTTATCACAGAATGGTTATTTTTCCTAATATACAAGGTAAAATGAATGATACAATCAACATTACCCATTGAGTACTTCTATTCTCATGGTTTTATTTTAAACAAGGGGAAAAATATCCCTGAAATATCTTCAATATCATTTGGGAAACCAGAAGCAATCTGCAACTTTCAAAGAAGAAAAATATTACTAACATAAAAATAAAAATATACTTAGGGAAAAAAAATAAAGTCATTCCAAACAAGCAAGGCAAGTCTGGGAGTACAGAAGGGAAGAGAAAAAAGGAGGACAACTGCAGCTATCAAATCAGTATAAGCCACAAATCTTCCAGTTTGGGTGTCTGAACATTATACCAGCCTTGTGATCTCACCTTCTAATAAAAGCCTGTTCATAAAGGACTGCCAGGTGTGATTCCCTAAGTGACTGAGCACCTAACAAGCTTTACAAGCCTGCCCATCTGAGATTCTCTCTAGTAAGTAATGTAACAACTGCTTTATACAAGTTCATATCCTTAAGCAGGTTCTAGAAAATCCAAAAGATATCCAGACAATGTATGCAATGTAAAGAAACATATACGTAAGACTGTAGCACAAACACCTGGAGTTAATCACCTGCTCTCCATCCACTGCTCTGTCCACCAAAGCTTCAGCAATATGGTAACGTGTAACAGAAAAGTTGCCAGCACCACAGGACTTCATGGCAATGATCTTTTTCACTTCAAAACTCTAGGAAAAAAAGTACAATTACAGCTGTATCACAGAACGGTATTACCATCAAGGCAACTAAACAGAAGGGATCTGTATTGTTAAATTATTATTAAAAGAAACCCACTCCACCAAATTATGTCCTGAAAATATTGTTTAAAACCTTAA